>JAVIAB010000124.1:86650097-86820097 GCA_032433765.1 Megaustenia siamemsis | reverse complement strand
TGATGAACGCTCAAGCTAGAACTCTGGACATACACAAATTGAAATTTAGATAGCACATTCTTTGCATAACCAAACCACCCACTAGAAGGAAACATTATTTTAATTAATTAGAACTCTAAGAAATTAAAAATAGGTAACCTGTGTTGCTATATTATGTGTTTAGATGGACTCTGAACTCTCAGGCAATACCGCTACATATAGAAGCATGTAATTTTGAGGGTATATTTGTTTATATAGCATAGGTATTTGCTATGTAGGCATTTATTTTAAAATTTGAAGGTTCTTCTTCTTCATCTTCGTTCTCTTCTGTCTTCTTCTTCTTCTTTTTCTCCTTCTTCTTCTTCTTCAGTCTTCTTTTTCTTCAGCCTTATTGTTCGTCTTCTTGTTCTTGTTGCTGTTGTTGTTATTCTTCTTCTTCTTTTTCTCCTTCTCCTTCTTCTTCTTCTTCGGTCTTCTCCTTCTTCTTCTTCTCCTCCTTCTTCTTCTCCTCCTTCTTCTTCTCCTCCTTCTTCTTCTTCTTCTCCTTCTTCTCTTCTTCTTCGGTCTTCTTCTTCTTCTTCTTCTTCTTCTCCTTCTTCTTCTTCGGTCTTCTTCTTCTTCGGTCTTCTTCTTCTTCTCCTTCTTCTTCTTCTTCTTCTCCTTCTTCGGTCTTCTTCTTCTTCGGTCTTCTTCTTCTTCGGTCTTCTTCTTCTTCTTCTACTTCTTCTTCTTCTTCTTCTTCGGTCTTCTTCTTCTTCGGTCTTCTTCTTCTTCGGTCTTCTTCTTCTTCTCCTTCTCCTTCTTCTTCTTCTTCGGTCTTCTCCTTCTTCTTCTTCTCCTTCTTCTTCTTCTCCTCCTTCTTCTTCTTCTCCTTCTTCTCTTCTTCTTCTTCTTCTTCTTCTTCTTCTTCTCCTTCTTCTTCGGTCTTCTTCTTCTTCTTCGGTCTTCTCCTTCTTCTTCTTCTTCTTCTTCTTCTTCTTCTTCTTCTCCTTCTTCTTCTTCTTCTTCTTCTTCTTCTTCGGTCTTCTACTTCTTCTTCTTCTTCTTCGGTCTTCTTTTTTCTTCAGCCTTCTTGTTCTTGTTGCTGTTGTTGTTATGCTTCTTCTTCTTCTCCGTCAGTCTTATTCTTCTTCAGTCTACTTCATCTTCTTGTTCTTCTTGCTCTTGTTCTTGTTCTTTTTCTCTTCTACCTTTACCCCGTGGAGCATAAAAAAGTAAAGTACCCCCGTCACGCCAAGTGGCGTATAGGGAATATGGTGTTAGTGACCATCATTATTACAGACCTTCAGCACATTATTTTCGAAGTAATGTGGTCGGTATTACGCCCTTGCCGCTTTACTTCCCCAGAAAAAATCCGGTACTCATTTAAGGCAGGGTGAACCCGGAAGCCGTCGGTTGGGATCGAACCCTACCTCTTGTCCTTTGTAGCCCAGTTCACTAACCACTGAGCTATCGCGCCGAGGAACATCCGTCTTCATCAAACATTTCCAATCCATACTGTTTCTTACCATTCTCTTATGATCTTTTCACACCTTCAGAATCCTCTCCATCTTCACTTCCACCGGTCTTTTCCAAATATATTTTTTATCTTCCTCTTTGTCTCCGCTTATGGGGATTCAAAAAAGGGCTTGTCTTGTAATACACTCAGTTGTCAGTGTGTGTCCTATCCAGCGCCATCGTATTTGTTTTATCTGTTTGTCCACTGCTATTATCTAGTACTTTAAATTCAAGATGGGCACCTCAATTACTTGTACATGTGGACAGGCGCCCCAGACTGCTGATCACATACTTCAAGACTGCACCGAATATAGTAGACTGAGGAAAATCCATTGGCCCATAGATACAACACTACAGACAAAATTATATGGGCCACTGCAAGAATTACAAAAGACAGTGACATTTATACAGGAAACGACATTGCAGATATAGACAATACTTCCGGTGAACGAAAGATAGAGATCTGGTACTTTCCCCATACAATTTGAAAGTTCAGGGACTGAAAATTTATCCCATGTATTGCATTAGTTTGTTCATAAAAGCAGAATATTAAAAAGATGATTACCAATGACAAAACACTGGCCATACAACCTAGTAAACTTAAAAATTGTAGAGTATATTCCTTGCATTACTTAAATATCTATCAAAGGGGTTTTGATAAAGAAACCCTAGGGAGATTAAAATGGGTAATATATGTATCATACCATACGCATATGATATATACCCTGATATATATATATATATATATATATATATATATATATATATATATATATAAATGTGTGTGTGTGTGTGTGTGGAGGGAATCGAACCCAGGCCCTTACTGTCCAGAAAACAACGTCTTACCTCTAGACCACACGAAGAAGTGTTCTGAGTTCCGTTACTCTGCATAAAACAGCACCTCATAGACTTCACTATTATGTCCCGTCATTAGTGATGGTTTGTTGCTGTCATAACGTCGCCTTCACTTGCTTGCTTGAGGATTATGCCTTCTACTTGGCGAGACACGACCCGTTCAACCTCAGACTATATCTTGTAAGTTATATTAGACCACAGCTGGCATCCAAAACTGAAGTAAAAACTACGTTGGGTTCGTGCCCATGTGGAGGGTGGAAGGTGTGCTTCGGTTCCTCAAATGTTTGAGAATCGCTGCAAATACCTGTCCTGTCACGTGTTTTGCGGAGGACGTGGTGGGTTTTTAACCCCCCTTGCCGGCATATTTAAATATTTTATCGCCTGACTCATTCCTTAAAGCAAATTAAACTACTGCCTCGCAATATAATGGCAGTCTTTAGCAAATCTAAAGCCAGGTTCATGCTGTCCGTAAATTCATTTGCTTCGTGCTTGCAGTGTGTAGCGCGATCTAGTTTCATAATCGACACTTACCATCTGTTATATACACGACTTTTTAATCATACGGAGCCAGACTCATGCATTATTAAAAAAAAATGTTTAAAACTTCTCTTGATGAGAATCAAAAGAATCATCCACGTGTAAAATATTTATGAGTTTTCTTTCCCTAATTTACAAAGTTGAGAGGAAAGTCCACATACCAATGCTCATTACTTCTTTTAAAATGAAAGAAATAAAAAATAAAGGACTTAGCCTTATATCAGTATCTTTAATAGTAAAAAGACAGAAGTAATGGTAGCAAAAAAAAAAAAACAAAGAAAAAAAATGCACCGCAATGCACAAAAATGACGAGTGGAACAATTTTAAAACAGGTAAATGAATTTGTATAGAATATATATATATATATATATATATATATATATATATATATATATATATATATATATATATATAGCAACTATGGAAAGCAAACAAGACTTAAGAGAAATGCATACAGAACTAAAGAGAATGACTAATAAAATTAAAAAAGCCACAGAGGGTGGATGTATTGCAGACAAAAAAAGGAAAAATGCTAACAGACAATAAAGATATTATAGATAGATGGCAGGAATGTATAACAGAACTATTTCATGATCAAAGGGGCAAGAAACCAGTTATAAAATGTACATCAGGCTATAAAATCTTAAAATCTGGGGTTGGAAAAAGCTATAAAAACAATGAAAAGGGGAAGAGCAGCAGGACCTGACAGCATACAGATAGATATGATGCAGGCACTAGAAGATTTTGTCACTGAAGTGATTACAGACATATGCAACGACATATACCACACAAGATACAAACCAAATGAACTAAAAACATCAACTTTCATTGCATTGCCTAAAAAGAATGGTGCAGTTGAATGCAGTGACTTTAGAGCAATAAGCTTAATGAGCCATGTTACAAAAATCTTGCTAAAAGTTATACAAGGAAGGATTCAGAATAAAATCAATACTGAATTAGATGAGCAGCAAGTTGGATTTATGAAAAATAGCGGGACAAAAGAAGCCATATTCTGCATGAGAACATTAATCGAAAAATACACAGAAGTAAACAAACCAATATATGCCTGCTTCATAGACTACACCAAAGCTTTTGACAGAGTAACCACAAACAACTTATAGAATGCCTAAAAGAGATACATCTAGATGACATGGACATACGACTAATATGTAATCTATACTGGGAGCAAACAGCAATAATAAAATATAACAAAGAGAACTCTACACCCATTGATATAAAAAGAGGAGTAAGACAGGGATGCATCGTATCACCAAGCTTGTTCAATCTATACAATGAGCAAATCTTTAAAAACATAGAGATGCCAGACCTACAAATTAATGGAAAGATAATCAATAACCTAAGATATGCTGACGATACTGTACTACTAGCAGAAAATCCTAAAGATCTACAACAATTACTTAATGAAATAAACATGACAAGCAAAAATATGGACTAGATATGAATATCAAAAAGACTAAAACTATGATCCTAAACAAAGAAGTATACTCAAAACCCACAAGTGGATATCAAAATAGAAGGAATAGACCTGGAGACAGTTCAGAACTACAACTACCTTGAACATACTATAACCAGTGATGGAAAATGTACAAATAAAATAAACAAAAGAATAGGAATGGCAAAAAGTAATTTTAATGTCATGAGCAACATACTAACATCAAAACAAATAACACCAGGGCTAAAACAAAGAATAGCAAAATGCTACATCTTCTAAATATTCCTATATGGTGCAGAAACAAGGACATTAGACAAGAAAACAAAACAGAGAATTGAATCCTTTGAAATGTGGATATATAGAAGAATATGTAGAATTGGATGGAAGGAAAAGAAAACAAACGCTGAAGTCTTGAAACAACTAAAAATGAAAAGAGAAATACTAAGCACAATTCAAACAAGACAAATGAGAGTTGTGGGCCATGTTACAAGACACAACAGCCTACTAAAAGTAATCCTGGAGGGTAAAATACAAGGTAAAAGAGGCAGAGGCAGACCAAGACTAACATGGATGAGTAACATCAAAAGCTGGACAAATCAGCCTATGACAATCTGCACCATCAGATCAAGAGACAGAGAAGAATGGCGCTCCATGGTAGCCAACCTTCGTTGCGGAGACGGCACTCGATGATGATGAAATGAATTTAAATACCTTGGAACTATGTTGACCTTAGATGGAGATGTATAACAGAGGTGAGATGCAGAATGGCTCAGCGAAAAGCAGTTTTAAAAAAAATGAGGAAAATACTGTGCTATCAATTTTTGACAATAGAAACAAGAAAAGGAGTTCTTAAATGTTATGTTGAGCCAGTCTTAACATATGGATGTGAATCATGGACAATAGAACAACAGACGAGAAAATCACTGGAGGCTGTAGAAATGTGGTTTTCCAGAAAAAATGTTGAGAATACCATGGACAGCTAAGAAGAGTAATGAAGATGTTCTGAAAGAGGTCAAAGCAAAAAGAGAGCTAATTACCAATATTAGGAAGAAACAATCATCAATTTTTGGCCATGTAATGAGAAGAGAACAGCTGAAATATATTGTGACAACTGGAGAGAGCTAATTACCAATATTAGGAAGAAACAATCATCAATTTTTGGCCATGTAATGAGAAGAGAACAGCTGAAATATATTGTGACAACTGGGTGAGTTGTCACTCATCGGATGTCTTGAGACAAAAGCTATTTCCGTCGTGCCACTCAAACATTAATGTCATGTAAGGACAGTGGAGTAGATGAAGCGATTTGTAGTTAAAAGTCAGAAGAAATAGGAACTGAGCCATTAAGATTAGTAAACAAAGAAACAAACGGACAATATACCACGCAACCAGCATGATGTTGTTCTTACCCTCCATCATGAAACAGAACAAAGCATCAAGTTCGGATGATCACAAGACTTGAAAGCTGTTGAAGAGAACAGATCATCATCATCATGTGCCATACCGGTTGGTGTTAGGCGATCATGTCCTTCCACAATCTTCTATCAACAGTGCACCGTATCAATTCTGTTGTCGACTGTTTTTCATGCCATGACACCTAAATATCTAGTATCTTCTCTCTTTGTCTTCCGCGATCTCTCTTTTCTCGTATTTTGCCTGTTGTAACCAAGTTTTCCAACTTTCCTCTTCTTACGATGTGCCCGAGACATGTCATTTGTTTCTTTCTGATGTTTCTTAGGTACTCCCTTTTTGTGTTGGCCTCTCTGAGATTTTCCTTGTTGGTCTTTTTAGCTGTCCATGGAACGTTTAACTTTCTTCTTATAAATCCCGTCTCTGTGGCCTATAATCCTTTTTCAATTGTTTGTGTATTATCCTTTGTTCCTTACCACAGATTCTATATAGCACCGATTAACTCTTTTTCTCACTTCTATTGACATATAACAAGTAGTAAAGAGCCCCCGTAAAGTGGCGTATAGGGAATATGGTGATAGTGACCATACATTTTACAGACCTTCAGCACATGATTTCTGGAGTAACGTGGTCGGTACTATTTTGACCTGAACTATTCTGCTTTTTATTTCTGTGGTGCATCTTCCACACTTCAATAACAAAACACAATTCAAACAAGACAAATGCGATTTTTGGATACGGTTTTGATTTTGGGAGCATATTAAAAGAGACAACAGCCTACTAAAAGTAATCCTGGAGGGGAAAATACAAAGTAAAAGAGGCAGAGGTAGACCAAGACTAACATGGACGAGTAACATCAAAAGATGGACAAATCAGCCTATGACAACCTGCATCGTCAAAGCAAGAGACAGAGCAGAATGGCGCTCCATGGTAGCCAACCTTCGTTGCGGAGACGTCACGCGATGATACATTTTCCATCTAATGTTATTATTGTGTCTAAGTATTTGACGTCTTGTACTTGTTTCAGATTGATCCTGTTTATTTTTAAGTTGGATGGTGGTGATGTTTGTTTCTGCGATATGACAATTACTTCTGTTTACTAAATATTTGTACTAG
The DNA here is from genome assembly GCA_032433765.1 of Megaustenia siamemsis. Classification (NCBI taxonomy): domain Eukaryota; kingdom Metazoa; phylum Mollusca; class Gastropoda; order Stylommatophora; family Ariophantidae; genus Megaustenia; species Megaustenia siamemsis. The sequence goes on along the minus strand of JAVIAB010000124.1, from coordinate 86,813,250 downwards.
ATGGTTTATAGGAGAATTAATGAACACAGTTTAAAAGCCAACAAATCTATGTCAATAAAATTGAGAAAGAGAGTTCATCGGTGCTATATAGAACCAATTCTGGACAGTAGACAAACAAATGAAAAGACGATTAGAGGCCACAGAGATGGGATTTCTCAGAAGAATGTTGAAAGTTCCCTGGACAGCTAAAATGACCAATGAGGAAGTTCTCAAAGAGGCCAACACAAAAATGGAGCTCCTAAAAAACATCAGAAAGAAACAATCAACATTTTTCAGGCACATCATGAGGAGAGGAAAGTTGGAATACTTGGTTACAACTGGCAAATTAGAAGGAAAGAGAGATCGCTGGTGACAAAGAGAGAAAATACTGGATAGCTTGGTGTCATGGCATGGAAAACAGTCAACAACAGAACTGATACAATGCACTGTAGATAGAAGATTGTGGAGGGACATGATCACCTTCGCCAACCGGTATGGCACATGAAGTTGATGATTAAAAGCCGACACATGATGCTGATGAAGATGACGAGTACATGTTCAAATGTCAATATTTATTTGCCTAATACCGTTCCATAAATTTTCTTCATCAACGTGACCGCAGTTCACATATTGGCCCTGTGGTGAATTAGTTTGTTATAAATCAATACGCCTCACACATATTACCGCGTTAAATACAGTAATTATTTATGTCATGCGGTAATGAAGAGGTCAAGGATGAAGTAGATCGTCATTGAACTCGTATCTTTCATGCTGTACCACTTTATTTACTTACAGATGTTATTTTAATTTTTGTTGTTGACTGTTCTGTGTCAATTCCCATATTTATGAATCATTATTTGATATTCGTTGTTGCGCAGAAATGAGTAGTCTCACGTAGGCAGATACGGAAAAATCAGTTACTTGTATGAGAAGTGCCGCAACACACATTTATTATTCAGCGTGAAATGTGTTCCTATATTTAGTCACTTCAACATGACACAACCGGCTGCTGTATGTGATATATATAACAACTCTCACCCAATAGCCAGTCATGCTCATGCATAATTCAATAATTTATCTTTATTTTTAGATCGGATTGTAGTCATCGCAGTCGGGATACTCCCATATCCGCTCTGCCGAACGTTCCAACAACCATCGAAGTGTTTATCTACAGATTGTTCCTGTTCTGCATTAATTTAACGTGCTGCGTTCTTTGCCATTGAAAATGCTTTTAATGCTTTCGCCCCTCGTGAAGTCGTGTTCCACTATTCTCTTGATATGAAGGTTATCCTCAGCTTTCTTGTCGCCATCCCGTGAGATGTGTTCTTTTAAAGCACTCGTAACGTCATATGTGTCCAACTTAAAGGTTTACAGCGCTATAGCAGACCCCATCAATCTGTCAGCCATCTCATTACCGCGAACTAATCATTTGTTAATGTATATTGAACTTACAGTTACACTCATCCATTTTATATTTTTTTGTAAAATCGGATACTGGATGTGGAGGCGACTCTCAGCAGCAGAGCTGGAAGTTATCAGTAAACCACGACTGATGGCTTGCGCCAGGATCGTTGAACCAGAAACATCCAGACCCTACTCCACCTCTCCGTGGTGCCTCCAGAGACAGACTAACCTGTCTAGTCTGACAAGGGAGTAGGGATCTAGGAGGAAAGACAACCCGGTACTCATACATGTCGTGCTGAAGTCGGATGCTTTGGGCCAAAAAGTGCAAATAACTCAGCATTCCTGCTGACCACTGTACGATGCAGACACGCCCACCTAATGTTCTTTTAAAGGCGGATGACGAAGAGGTGTGATCCTTTTGTCATCGGGTGAACGTAAACCAACCAACTGGATGTGAATCCCTAAGGACGCAAATCATGCCATTAACTTATTCTCTTACATGTAATAAGAGCCATCTCTTTGTCATCGACATCTGTTCGTTTTATACCTCAATATGGTTATGCTTATGGAAGGCCCCGGTATCACGAATTAAACACGGGAAACGAATTAAAATCTATAATTGCTCAATCGCCCGTGCCAGTGGAATCATCCGAATTACTATCTCATCTCCCGAACAAAGAAAGGTGGCTGCAATCTCCATCATAGCAGTCTCAGCACACGCCAAAAGAAACAAGGCAAAACCGCACAGAAAGTGAACACAGCTATCTGTTCCCCGTCATATGATATCATCATTTATCGTAAGCAATCGTAATATCAAAACACGATAAAACAGATGAAACGCACAGCTCACGGTGCGCACAGAGCACTAAACTCGGTAGCTCCTGTAGCAAGCCTGACTTGTAATATGAGGAAACTGCAACAATGAACACTTTTCAGACATAGCCTATAATTGTTCCTGTCGACTATCCGCCGTATTGACCGGAAGTTCACGTCCTCCCGAAAATGTTGATCGGTTTATATTTTTTAATGTATAGTTCGATAACTCATATTGATGGTCTACTGGTTCCCCAGTTCTTTTTCTGAATCAAAGAATCAACTCTTCCATCTCTACCTCCATCCTTATTTGGTTAACAGAACTAGACCCCATTCTTAAATAATTCGAATATAACAGTACCTTTGTTTTAATTTAGCGGAGTTTGCTATGGTAACTAATACGGGCTCTATCTACGCTTGTCTCTGTGTGGGTCACAGAGTAATTGTGTCTTCCCATCTCACAATAGACAGTTGCAGTATGGCTCAGGCAAAAGCAGCTTTCCAAAAAATAGGGAAGATACTGTGCAATCCCTTTTTGACAATAGAAACAAGAAAAAGAGTTCTTAAATGTTATGTACAGCCAGTCATAACATACGGATGTGAATCATGGACAATAGGACAACAGACAAGAAAAACACTGGAGGCTGTAGAAATGTGGTTTTAAAGAAGAATGTTGGGAATACCATGGACAGCTAAGAAAAGTAATGAAAACGTTCTGAAAGAGGTCACAGCAAAAAGAGAGCTAATTTCCAAAAAATAGGAAGTAAACAATCATCATTTTTTGGCCATGTAATGAGAAGAGAACAACTGGAATATATTGTGACAATTGGGAAATTTGAGAGACGAAGAGATAGAGGGAAGAAAAGAGAAAAGATACTAGACAGCTTAAGAGAATGGCTTGGCAGAAGGTCAACAACAGAAATGATATATAGATCGAAACATAGATACAATGATTCGAGATCGAAAGTTGTGGAGAATCATGATAACCTAGGCCATCAGGCATGGTACTTGATGATGATGATGATCCCACAATAGCCCGACCCGTCGATGTGTCACCGAAACATAGACAATGGTACTGGTGTTTAAGATTTATAATGTTTTGTTTGCTTTCTTTCCTGTTGAAGAAGACCGTCTGGTCGATAAGTTGTTCTTTTTATTTTTTGTTGTCTTGTTCCCAAAAATGGAAGCGCCAAATTTTTGTCTTTGGTTGTGTCTGAAATGTACAGGGGAGGTCAAAAAGTAATGCACACCATTTTTTTCTCGGCTAATAATAAAGATAGGAATATGAAATTTTGCACACTTGGAATATGACATGTTCTAATTATGTGCACCAAATTGCACAGCATTTTGATAAACATTACACAATCTATGAACCGTTAAAATGGAGCTTGTTAACAATGTCCGTTACAAACAGCGAATTGTCATAGAATTTCTGGTTGCGGAAAAAGAAACTGTGGCAAACATTCATAAACGACTGTGTGCAGTGTACAAATGTTCTGCAGTCGATAGGAGCACAGTTAGTCGCTGGGTTCAGAGAATTAAAGCTGCAGAAAGTGTACGAGTGGAGCTGCATGATTTACCGCGTTCTGGACGTGTTGCCTCGGCTACCAGCACAGACATGTTAAACCGGGCTGATGCCATTATTCGTAAGGATAGGCGTATCACTAGTCAGCAATTGGCATTGCAGCTTACAGTCAGCAAGGGAAGTGCAATCGCAATTTTTAAAACTCTCGGATATTCAAAGATTTGCGCTCGATGGGTTCCTCGGTGCCTAACAAATGATCACAGAGTTCAAAGGAAAACATTCTGTTCTGAATTGTTGTAGCGTTTCGGTGTTGAAGGAGAAATGTTTTTGTCAAAAATTGTTACCGGTGACGAAACGTGGGCACATTATTATGAGCCTGAAACAAAAGTGCAGTCAATGGAATGGCATCATCCGCAGTCACCAAAAAGAAAAAAATTCAAAACATCTCCATCAGCCGGAAAGGTGATGATCACTGTCTTCTGGGACATTGATGGTGTGATTCTTGTTGATGTAATGACAAGAGGTGAGACAATCAACTCGACAGTTTACATCAATACACTGACAAAACTCAAAAATCGGTTCCACAGAGTTCGGCCTAATAAGTCATCTGCAGATTTGTTGCTTCAACATGACAATGCACGCCCTCACACAAGTCTGGTAACACGGGAAGCAATCAACAAATTTGGTTGGACTGTACTGCCCCATCCTCCTTACAGCCCTGATCTGGCTCCCTCAGATTTCCATCTGTTTGGACCACTCAAAAAATTCCTGCGTGGGACACACTTTGACAATGATGAGGATGTGATCCGTGTAGTTAAAAAATGGCTACGCGAGCAGGACAAAACTTGGTACAAACGAGGCATTCATGACCTAGTTTCGCGTTGGCGTAAGGCAATACGCTTGGACGGAGATTATGTTGAAAAATAGGTAGTGTAAAGGGGATGTTCAGCTACAATCTGTGAAAATTTCACACATTTTGCCCGAATAGTTTCCGAGAAAAAAATTGGTGTGCATTACTTTTTGACCTCCCTACGTACGTTTGTCCAACACTCACATTGATTATTGGACAATATGGTCTGGAATTAAAGCAGTCAAAATGGAACGTAGTCTTGCTCAGTTAAGCAGAACATATCATAATAGCAATTTTTATCTGTTTACGAATGGCGTGTTTATTTACCCATTTGTAGAGACTATTCCACGGGCTGAGAAGAACGAAAAAGGAAGGCATGGTTCCTGGGCGATGCATCAGGGGCAGACCAAGAAAAAGGTGATTTTAAGACCTCAAGAGACCTTGAATATGACAACAGAAGTACTGAGAGATCTGGCTAGAGACAGAGATTCTTTTAGACGGGCTGTGGTAAGTTTCAACCTTCTGCAAATGACATGCAATTTGATGATGACTATTCTAGATAAACCATAGAGCCTTGTCCGTGAGAAAAAAAGAAAAAAACATCAACCATTTCTGGTGACAGTTTTACAAAAAAGGAACATAACAAAATACTGACGTTGCGACCTACATGCAGCCTTCCTCAGAAAAAGAGTACAACGCAGACGAACAACGAAATAAAGGTAAACTCTACTACATCTAGGATGAGTGGGACAGGTAAATCATGAAATAAAGATAAACTTTACTAGATCTAGGATGAGTGGGACAGGTAAATAATGAAATAAAGATAAACTTTACTACATCTAGGATGAGTGGGACAGGTAAATAATGAAATAAAGATAAACTTTACTACATCTAGGATGAGTGGGACAGGTAAATCATGAAATAAAGATTAACTTTACTACATCTAGGATGAGTGGGACAGGTAAATCACGAAATAAAGATTAACTTTACTACATCTAGGATGAGTGGGACAGGTATATCATGTAATAAAAATAAACTTTACTACATCTAGGATGAGTGGGACAGGTAAATCACGAAATAAAGATAAACTTTACTACATCTAGGATGAGTGGGACAGGTAAATCACGAAATAAAGATAAACTCTACTACATCTAGGATGAGCGGAACAGGTAAATCACGAAATAAAGATAAACTCTACTACATCTAGGATGAGCGGAACAGGTAAATCAAATTACCTGTCCCGCTCATCCTAGATGTAGAAGAGTTTATCTTTATTGCGTTCTTGGTTTGTGTTGTTCTCGTTTTCTGAGGAAGGCCGCATGTAAGCGGAAACGCCAGAATTTTGTTGCATTAATTTGTTTACCATACCTTGTAGGAGTGTACGTTATATCCCACTACTTGCTCCTGTTATCAGCTTTACCGCAGCACTGACATTATTCGCCTGTTCCCTACAATTTCTAGTAATTTAACACCAGCTCTTCTGATCAGAAGCGAGCGCCAGCTGTGATGGGTGTGTAACACGTGTGCGATGACACGTTCACGCTTGTATAGTTGACGGAGGTATCATTATGTATATGATATGGGTGTTCTTTCACCCATGTTGAATTAAATGACCAAGGAACGTCAACTATTTTTTCTGTCATTGGATCATCATCATCATCATTGAATGCCGTCTCCGCATCGAAGGTTTTTTACCATGAAGCGCCATTCCGCTCTATCTCTTGCTTTGATGTTGCAGGTTGTCATATGCTGACTTTTTATTTTACTCGTCCATGTTAGTCTTGGTCTGCGTATCCCTCTTTTACTTTGTATTTTCCCTTCCAAGATTACTTTTAGTAGGCTGTTGTGTCTTTTAACATGCTCCCAAAATCTAATTTGTCTTGTTTGAATTGTGTTTAGTAGTTCTCTTCACATTGTTGGTTATTTTAAGACTTCATCGTTTATTTTCATTTCTTTCCCTCCAATTCTACATATTCTTCTATATATCCACATTTCAATGACATCCATTTTCTGTTCAGTTTTCTGTTCAGTTTTCTTGTCTAATGTCCATGTTTCTGCGCCATACAGGGATGTTGAGAAGACATAACATTTTGCTATTCTTAGTTTTAGCCCTAGTATTATTTGTTTTGATGTTAGTATATTTTTCTTTGCATTAAAATTACTTTTTGCCATTCCTACGAGGAATTCCTCGTATTCTTTTGTTTATTTCAGTTTTCCATTTTCCATCACTGGTTATAGTATATCCAAGGTTGTTGTAGCTCTGAACTATCTCCAGGTCTATTCCTTCAATGTTGATATCCCCTTGTAAGTTTTGAGTATTATCCTTGTTGTTAATCATAGTTTTGGTCTTTTTCATATTCATATCTAATCCATATTATTATATATTATTGTCCTTGGATAATAAAAAAAAACATGAAGTTGTGCACAATAAAAAGAGGAATTAACCTTTGTCTAAAAAAAATATAAAAATGAAAATAACCCTGTGTCATAGTTACCTATAAGCTGCTCAGGTGTGCGGTCGCACAAACCACAGCCAGATATAGTTATACTTAGACCGACGAGCTGAGAGGGAAATCCCTAAATCACCCAAACTTTGTGACGTCTTCAGCTATGCGAGGTATATATATATATATATATATATATATATATATATATATATATATATATATATGTCATTTTACACACAACCGCCCCTGATTGCAAAGCTGAAAACATCACACAATTTGGGTGATTATTTTCAGCTAGCGCACCTTATTAGTACTATAGATGGCTGTGCACAGTCGCTGCAGAATTTGTCCACTCACATCAACATGTTGCCGTTCAATTTATTTACAGGGGAGGCCTCGGTAGCCTAGTTGGGAAAACCACTCGACTGGACTATCGACGTTCGGACAACCCGTGTTCGATTCCCGCTGGGAGCAGTGTGAGTTGTACTCGTGGTTGGAAAAAAAAATACCCCCACGGTCGACCCAGCCGTTGGCAGAAATTGGTACCAGGGCATTACCCTGGGAAGGTGAGGAATGTCGCCTCGCAACGTGAGTTTCGATGCTTGAAGCGACACTACCCATAAGTCTCCGAACAATTCTGGATAGGTGGCCAAGCACATATGGGTGGAAACTCGTGTGCTAAGACGCCGGTTCAAGTCTCCTACTTTACCTTTACCTTTATCTTTACCATACCTTTTATTTACAAAATACAATTGTTTTGGTTGCACATTTTCATTATTTTTACACTTCTCAAAACGAGGCAAGACCTACTTTATTTCAAAATGACCAATTATTGGACATCGTTCTATGATTATGCTTATCTGTTCTCCTAAAAAAAAAAAAAACACACACACAATTCCCAATTTTCGCTTGGTGCTGTCGTTGGCAATTACATGAAAGCTATCAAAATGTCAGCAAGGGAGATAACTGTATAGCATATTTAGATTGATGTTATTAAACATGATATTCACCATCATCATCATCATGTGTCATACCGGTTGGTATAGGGGATCTGGTCCTACCACAATCTTCTATCCACAGTGCATCGTATCAATTCTGTTGTTGATTGTTTTCCATGCCGCTAAGCTATCTTCTCTCTATGTCGTCCACGATCTCTCTTTCTCTGTATTTTGTCTGTTATAACCAAGTATTAAAAAAAATATCATATTCTTATGATGTGCCCGAAAAACGTTTATTGTTTCTTTCTTATGTTTTTTTTAGTTGTCAAGTGAACTTTTTGTGGTGGCCTCATTGAGAATTTTCTCATTATTCCTTTTAGTTGTCAAGGGAACTTTCAAAATTCTTCTGAGAAATCCCATCTTTGTGGCCTCTAATCGTCTTTTTATTTGTTAGTCTACTGTCCATGATTGTCTTCCATGGTTAAGAATTGGCTCTATATAGCACCGATGAACTCTCTTTCTCACTTCTATTGACAAAGACGTGTTGCATAAGACTTTTTACATTTTCTGAAATGCTATTTTTGCCTAAGCTATTCTACTTTTTATTTCTGTGGTGCATCTTCCCATCTGATGTTATTATTGGGCCCAAGTATTTGACGCGTTGCCCTTGTTTTAGATTTGCCTTGTTTAATTGTATGCTGCATGCTGGCGATGATTGTGTTTTTTCGATATGACCATTACTTCTATTTTCTTACTATTTTTTCTTGACCTTTCTTAATAAACCTAATATGACGTTCTACCCTATATGATATTAAGATTAAATAGTTGTAATTATTTCTTTATTCCCACGTTTTACCAGGAGGTGATGTTATGCTAGAACATGAGTAAGTAAAACTTGAGTAAACAGAAAAGTTTATTATTATAGTTTTTAGCCATACTTCCGGTGCGTGACTGTGCTAGCAACACGATGCAATTTGCGCTGGGAATCAAATTTAAATTATAATAAATTTCAATGCCCGTAGTAAAAAAGAAATTCAAGCGTTCTTGTGTGTGATTTAGAAAAAAAAAACCCTGCCAAGAATAACAACAACAAATTAAATGGTTTGGTCCCCTGGTCAGAATGAATCCTCACCAATCACCATCAAGGGCGTTCTTCTCGAGAATGCATGGAAAAAGACCAAGAGGAAGACACAGAAGAAGATGGATAGATGCGGTGACAGAGACATGTAACAACAAAGGAAAATCACTAATTCAGACAGTTCAAGCAGCTCAAGAACGACAAATGATATAAACCACGACACCTTTTAGGTATGAGTGAGAAAGAGAAAAGAATAGAAGATGCATTTCTGTATTATACTATTCTGTAGTTTTATTTAAATTATAGTATTATTCTGTTCTGTATTATATTATTTATAGAACTATATGCATGTTCAGACTAATAAATCAGCTATTAGAACACGTAACCCATTAAATATTTACTTCATTTTAACTACATGGAATTAAGAAATTTTGACTCTTCGTGTATATATTTATATCCGCTATAAGCAGTGGCTGTCCCACATGGAAGGACGGAGGGTGGCGACCATTATTGGTGACGATACACACCATTCATTCATCATCATTGGGTGCCGTCAACGCATCGAAGGTTGGCTACCATGGAGCGCCATTCCACTCTAGCTTTGATGGTGCAGATTATCATAGGCTGACTTATCCATCTTTTGATGTTACTCGTCCATGTTACTCTTGGTCTGCCTCTGCCTCTTTTACCTTGTATTTTCCCTTCCAATATTGCATTTTGTAGGCTGTTGTGTCTTTTAACATGGCCCAAAAATCGCATTTGTCTTGTTTGAATTGTGTTTAGTAGTTCTCTTTTCATTTTCAGTTGTTTTAAGACTTCATTGTTCGTTTTCTTTTCTTTCCATCCAATTCTACATATTCTTCTATATATCCACATTTCAAAGGCTACAATTTTCTGTTCTGTTTTCGTGTCTAATGTACATATTTCTGCACCCTATAAGAATATTGAGAAGATGTAACATTTTGCTATTCTTAGTTTTAGCCCTTGTAGTATTTGTTTTGATGTTAGTATACTCTTCATGACATTAAAATTACTTTTTGCCATTCCTATTCTTTTGTTTATTTCAGTTTTACATTTTCCATCACTGGTTATAGTGTGTCCCAGGTAGTTGTAGCTCTGCACTGTCTCTAGATGTATTCCTTCAACTTTGATATTTATTTGTAGGTCTTGAGAATTTTCATTCCCTATAATCATAGTTTTAGTCTTTTTGATATTCATATCTAATCCATATTTTTTGCTTGTCATGTTTATTTAATTAAGTAATTGTTGTAGATCACCATTCATTAAAAATAGTTTGTATGATAAATTACACTCACTCACGCTGAGCACGTTGTTAAAGATCCACGCCCAATATTGACTAACCCAACGGTTCTCAAGATTTTCTTTACGGCGGACCCCGTTAAACACGTTTTGTAGTCGAGGACCCCAAGATTAATTTTCTTTTGGTCTCTCATTCATTCATTCTTTCTTTCTATTTATTTGCAAAATATCATACTATTCTTGAAGCCCTTGCAGGCTCAGTGTGACAGCACTGCGGACACCAGGGGGCCCACGGACCACAGTTTGAGAAACGCTGGTGAACGCGCTATTTTAAAGTGAAGTTCATTTTGTGTGTCTTCTTACTTCACTCATTCATTTTATTATTCAAAATCAGTTCATGGGAACATACCAGCAATTTATATATTAGTTTCAATACAATGCAATGGATAACAATTTATATATCAGTCTCAATACAATGCGACAGATAACAATTTATATATCAGTCTCAATACAATGCGATAGATAACAATTTATATATCAGTCTCAATACAATGCCATAGATAACAATTTGCGATGGACCACAATTTATTATTAGTCTAAGTACAATGCGATGAATTAGAATTTATATATTAGTCTCAATAAAATGCGATGGACCACAATTTATATATTAGTCTCAATACAATGCGATGAATTAGAATTTATATATTAGTCTCAATAAAATGCGATGGACCACAATTTATATATTAGTCTCAATAAAATGCGATGGACCACAATTTATATATTAGTCTCAATAAAATGCGATGGACCACAATTTATATATTAGTCTCAATAAAATGCGATGGACCACAATTTATATATTAGTCTCAATAAAATGCGATGGACCACAATTTATATATTAGTCTCAATAAAATGCGATGGACCACAATTTATATATTAGTCTCAATAAAATGCGATGGACCACAATTTATATATTAGTCTCAATACAATGCGATGGACCACAATTTATATATTAGTCTCAATACAATGCGATGGATCACTTCTTTGAAGTGCTGTGTCAACGCGCACAGAATAAAATCAATTGGTAATAAGAGAGAATTTCTCCTAGAACTTCTGAGAACTGCTGTTAGTTGGAGCATATATATATATATATATATATATATATATATATATATATATATATATACGTTATATGATATAAAAAAATCATAGCCAACTATATATATATATAAGGCACGCGGACATAGAGGGTTTTCTTTGAAATCATCCAAAGCTTGTGGAGTCTTCAGTTATGAGAGCTAAAGACACTGACGTCATTTAACCACACACGCCCTTGCTCGCAATGCTGATAACGTCAATAGTTTTGGGTGATCCCTTTCAACCTGCGAGCCTTAGATAAAGTTGGCTGTGACCAAACACTAACATATCCCAGAAACCTGAGGTTCCATTAGTCTTATTCTTTTTGCTATTAGAGGTGAGGGTTACTTGACCTGAAAGTGATTGCAGCACTAGATGGTGTCTACAGTAATTATTGCTGTTTTTTTTTTTAAATTAACTCTAAATTAGTGCTAAATTTTATTTTTATTTATTTTTGTTTTTTGTTTACCATTCCATTACGACGTATGTGGCATTGTATCTATGCTAATTAGCAAAGATGTGAAGAGGACATGAAATTACAATCTAGTTTCTAAACTAGATAAAACACAATTTAAAAAATATAGTAGACAGTATGAAGTTAACCCCCCCCCCTTTCTCCCCTCCACACCCACCTCCCCGGGTGGTGCTGCAGCACCTTAGAACTAGAACGAGCCGCCACTGACTAGACGTTATTTATGGATTGGAAGGTTCACACTGGTCCGGTGTGATGCGCTCTGGCTCCTCGAAATATCGACCCCCCTGCAATGCCAAATATGACGTAAGATTTATTTATATCTGTAGCAACATCATCAGTTTGTTCCCATCATCTTCCAACTACCCTGCGAAGTGGTTTCTGGCAGTTTCTGCTTTGCCCAACGGAAGTCTTGCTTGTACACAATAAGTTGTTCATACACACGCTGCTTATTAGTAATCTAGTCACAAGTATATGTTACATTGTTTTCCTCTCAATGTGCTATTCTCGGGCTATTATATAAAGTTGTTGAAGAAAATAGGGTTTAAGAGTAAAATACTCATAATAGGGTTATGGGAGAGAGAAATGTATAAGTGGTTTGTAAGTGTTTGGTGAAAACAATAGAAAGACAAATTCAACTAATCCGAAGTTTTAAGAAAATTAAAAAGGACGTTGGTACCTGCTAGACTGTTAGATGTGTTAGAACATTTCTGATAGGCGGCCGAGCACATATGGGGTGAAAACTCGCGTGCTAAGACGCCGGTTCAGGTCTCGTACTTTACCTTGACCTTTACTACTTTATGTGTTAGTCTAATTAGTGACGCGTTATAAGGTTTACCTCAGATGCACTAATGTTATAGGATTGTTGGAAAAACATAAGGTTTCTATCTATCTATCTATCTATCTATCTATCTATCTATCTATCTATCTATCTATCTATCTATCTATCTATCTATCTATCTATCTATCTATCTATCTATCTCTATCTATCTATCTATCTATCTATCTATCTATCTATCTATCTATCTATCTATCTATCTATCTATCTATCTATCTATCTATCTATCTATCTATCTATCTATCTATCTATCTATCTATCTATCTATCTATCTATCTATCTATCTATCTATCTATCTATCTATCTATCTATCTATCTATCTATCTATCTATCTATCTATCTATCTATCTATCTATCTATCTATCTATCTATCTATCTATCTATCTATCTATCTATCTATCTATCTATCTATCTATCTATCTATCTATCTATCTATCTATCTATCTATCTATCTATCTATCTATCTATCTATCTATCTATCTATCTATCTATCTATCTATCTATCTATCTATCTATCTATCTATCTATCTATCTATCTATCTATGTCTGTCTGTCTATCGATCGATCTTTCGAGCCATGGCCGGCCCATTGGGCATAGAGCCAGATACTCTTTCTCTTTTTCTAAATTTTCTTTCTAGCAGTCTCAATCCTCGCAAATATTTTTTAAATCAAATCTCGGCATCTGTCTGTGTTGGGAGCCAGTGATGGGGAGTGTTAGACACTCCAAGGTATGGTGACAGCTTTACAAATAGGGAACACAATACAATACTGACTATTCGGCTAGTAGCCTTCTTCAGAAAACAAAGAAATCTGTCTGTGTTCTGTGCAAACATTTCAAATTCACGAGAGGGCGCTTCCTGCTGCCTTTCTTTCTCTGATCAATGTGCTTCTCAGTGTTTCTCTGTGTCGGCCTCTTTTCCTCCCACCTGTTGTTTCCCAAAATGAGGGCCTGCTTTATCAGGTCTACGTTTCATTAACAAAGGCGTTTTTACAATAGCGGCTTGTTAGACCTCTGATCAACGGTTCTTTGCCAAGCGGGAGAAAAACAATCCCCATCTTGGATCGAAACCGGAAAATTTAAGTGTTTTAAGGTTTATAGCAGACGAATTAATCTTTGAGGATTATTGGGAAAGCATATGGTTAACCTCAAATTTATGTAACAGGATTATTAGGAAAACATATGGTTAACCTCAAATTTTAGAGAATTATTGGGAAAACATATGGTTAACCTCAAATTTATGTTAGAGAATTATTGGGAAAACATATGGTTAACCTCAAATTTATGTTAGAGAATTATTGGGAAAACATATGGTTAACCTCAAATTTATGTTAGAGAATTATTGGGAAAACATATGGTTAACTTCAAATTTGTGTTAGAGAATTATTGGGAAAACATGGTTAACCTCAAATTTATGTTAGAGAATTATTGGGAAAACATATGGTTAACCTCAAATTTATGTTAGAGAATTATTGGGAAAACATATGGTTAACCTCAAATTTGTGTTAGAGAATTATTGGAAAAGCATATGGTTAATCTCAAATTTGTGTTAGAGAATTATTGGAAAAGCATATGGTTAACCTCAAATTTATGTTAGAGGATTTTAGGGAAAACATATGGTTAACCTCAAATTTATGTTAGAGGATTATTGGGAAAACATATGGTTAACCTCAAATTTATGTTAGAGGATTATTGGGAAAACATAATGGTTAACATCAAATTTATATTACAATCTTCTTGAAAAAAAAAACATAAGCAGAAGCTAGAAAAATGTGTGGCGTTGTGTGGCAGCATTCTTAACTACTAGAAAAATAGTTTGAATACTAGGACAAAACATGGACTCTTAATCTAACGACAAATTCAAATAACCGAAGGCGGACTTGACATATCAGGGAGAGCTGCTGGCGACTAATAAACCTTAGAATAAAATTAACGACGTTTACCTCTCTCAATGAACCACTTATGTATCTCTAGATAACTATTGATGACATACTGTAGAACCAAATAGAAATATTTTATTGAACTGCGATTCTTGTTAAACTGTTTAGATACCTCATCGCCTTGTTCATAATCACCTTCTCCTTTACTTTCTCATTTGAACTTCAGCAAAAAATTGAGATCTTTAGCTCTTCCGTTGGCCTCTCCTGCTTTTATGTTTCCTACTGTTTCTAATATTCAATCAATCTATCTTTTTCGTGGTCGACCCTTATGTCTGGTGTTCTTGTAGCGTTTGTTGAAGGCTCGTTGTATTGTGTTTTTATTTGCCAGTCTTACCACGTGGCTAAACCAATTCATGTTGTTTTTTTGTGTGTCAAATGGCGGGATTTATTCCTAGCTTTTTTTTTTTTAAATGAGTACTTCTCTTCTGATCTTATCTCGTAGACTGTTTCCTGCCATGTGTCTAACATATTTCTTTTGGGTTTTTGTTATTTTAATTATTGTTCTCGAACCAAGCGCCCAGGATTGACACTGGTAGAGCAACGTTGAAATAAATATTAGGTTTATGAGTGCCCATTTTGCCCCGGGGTTTATTTTTTTGTTGGACAGCAGTGGTGACAGTTGTTGAATGATCTGACAAGCTTCGTTACATCATGTCTATTTTTTTCCTTGTTGAATTATCATTTGTCACTGACTTCCTATTAATTTGAAAACCTCAAACCATTTTAACTTCCTGCCCTCTTCCGATAACTTGTACGTTCTCTTATTTTTTCTTTTACAACTTTCATACCATTTTCCTTGTTGGTGTTGATTTTCATGCAGCATATCTGTGGTGTTCAATCTAATCTTCTTCTTCTTTCTTTCCTCATTTGCCTTTCAGCGACGAAAGGGATAACTAATTTGCTGTCCTTTGGTTCTTCTGTTGGCCTCTGCTGTTGTTATATATCCTAGTGTTTCTAATATCCCGTCAATTCATCTTTTTCGTGGTCGCCCCTTGAGTCTGTTTTTTCTCGCAATGTATAGTAACGATTTGTTGTGTTTTGTGTTTTCTGTTTTATCACGTTGCCTAACCATTTAATATGTTGTTTTTTTTTAAATGTATTCTACAGCGGGAATTATTCCTAAATTTCAGTCTTCTAAAGTGTTCATATATGTCTTCTATCTGTCCACGTGTTATTGCTTGTTCTTCTTCCTCTTCTTCCTCTTCTTTTTCTTCTTCCTCTTCCTCTTCTTCCTCTTCTTCTTCTTCAGCGATCAACTATTACTATGCATTTAGAAATGTAGGTCAGAATGGGTCACAAACAAGACGGTGTGCCTGAGGTCAACACCGGTTCCCCATAACTTGTCACGGAGGCTTGTTTCTGTGGGCCATATCTGTGGTCTTAGAGCAGTGGTGGCCAACTTGAGGTTGCCCGAGGGCCGGATTAAAGCCAAGGCCAAGACCCGCGGGCCACACTTAAGAATATCGTCAAAAATGACAGTAGGGACCTATGCGATATAGTAATATATAAATAATGCTTGCACTTTGACTACATATTTGATTTGTAACAAATCCATTAATTATTCATTTTAAAATTACCTTTAATGTCTCAGTGCGACGATTGTGACTTGCCACAGCTTTCCACCAGAGATTTGAAGTCCACTTCCATTTTTGACGTGGCGATTCGGAGAGTATGGGACAATGTCGAATCGGTCATTCTGTTCCTGGTCTTAGATTTAATTAACTTCATGGAAGAGAATGTTGTCTCGCAGAGATATGTGCTGCCGAATATAGAGCACATCTTTAGTGCCCATTTTCTCAGACACGGGTAACGTTCATTTGGTAGCAATTTCCAGAAGTCAGCTCCTAATGCCTTTACAGTACTGAGGAAGGGGTCACACTGAAGGTCACACAACTCTAGTTGAAGATCTGATGGCTGGCACTCCACTGTGCACTTAATTGGGTTATTAAAAAGTTCCGTTTGCGGACGAAACATTTCAAAATCTTGAAATCGTCGATCAAATTCACAAATCAAATGTTCAATGTCAGCTGCGTACTTACTGAAGTTTGCACTTTCTATCTCTGACAACAACTGCTTACAACTTGAAAAATGGAACAGATCATTTTTTTGCAAAGAAAGTCTAAATAGATTCAGCTTCTTTTTAAAACCATCAACATATCCCATCAATTGAAAAATGGTTTGCTTTTCCCCTTGTAGCTGCAAATTCAATATGTTCAAATGTTGTGTGATGTCTGTGAGATATGCCAGATTATGAAGGAAATTAATGTCTTTGAGTGCATGTTGAAGATCAATGGAGCATGGTAAGTTCTCTCGCAGGAAGTCATAAATGTCATTCTTCAGTTCAAAAAATATTATTAAACATTTCCCTCGACTAAGCCATCTTACTTCTGTATAAAGCAGGAGATCACCGTAGCTAGAATCTACTTCCTCTAAAAATGATAAAAACTTCCTGTGATTTAAAGACTGGTGTCCTCCTCTTATCAAATTTGTTATTTTCACAACAGTAGCCATGGTGTCTTTTAGATTTATGGACTTTGCACAAAGGGCCTCTTGATGAATTATGCAATGCAATGTAGGTACGTTAATTTTGTTTTGCTTTAGAAGTCCAACAAAACCAGTATTTGAACCAATAAAAGCTTTGCAACCATCAGTACACACTGCAGACAACTTTCCAAAACCACCTACTTCATCTACGGCACTATGAACTGCAGAAAATATGTCTGTCCCTCTACAAGTGTCATGCAAAGAGCAAACTTTCAACAATTCTTCAATAACAGTAAAATCCTCCTGGATAACTTTAACAAAAATAAGAAGCTGGCAAGTGTCAGTGATGTCAGTACTTTCATCAATCGCGAGCGAAAAATATGAGCAGTTTTCAATACAAGATTTTAAACTTTGAGACAGTTGCAGACTGATGTCTTCTGTTCTTCTGGCTACAGTTTGTTTTGAAAGAGGCACAGATTCAAATTCTTTGGCTATTTTTTCTTGACCGAATGCCTTTGCCATTTGAATCGCACATTTCTTCACAAAATTTCCGTCAGTAAAGGGTTTTTTAGATTTTGCAAGCTCATAGGTAACTGTATATGATGCAATGATCGATGACTCTTTAATTTTATTGCCCTTTGTACACATACTTTGCTGTTGATTCAACTTTGTCTTCAGCTGTTCAACCAAAAGCTTCCTAGCTTCAGTGCTATGTTTCTCATACATGTTTTGATGATGTGTGGCATAGTGCCGTTTTAAATTGTATTCCTTCAAAACGGCTAACACTTGAACGCAAATTAAGCACTGAGGTTTACTATCCTTATTGAAGATGAACAAATAATCTAATTCCCATTCAGGTTTAAATATGCGATTTTCACAATCAACTTTTCTACGTTTTAACATGATTTAATACAAAATCTCACATCAAAGTTAAAAGTCACAGAATGTTGGTCCACTATCGAAAATAAGTCCAGATTTGACAGTTATACACAGACTTGTGTTTGACAATGAAATCAAAAGATTGTGACCAAATAAACACGTTGCAGTCATTTTATGGACAAGACAAGACGATGGAATCAAAGGGAATGAAGGCGAACAGTGAAACATTTTGAATGTAACTTCAAAGACAGAATTAGAGCTACGAAGTCCCCTCACCCCTGTCCCTCCCAACCTCATTAACCCCTTACCGCGAAATGAAAGAGCCACCACAAGTCCAGACGACAAATGTTGAGCCAAAGATCTGACGCTATCACCGCACTGACAATAAAGCAACTTTGCGGTACCAACTCGAAGCAAAGACTTTGAATATTGTCGGCACCATTAGTTGTGCAGTGTGTGTGTGTGTGTGTGTGTGTGTGTGTGTGTGTGTGTGTGTGTGTGTGTGTGTGTGTGTGTGTGTGTGTGTGTGTGTGTGTGTGTGTGTGTGTGTGTGTGTGTGTGTGTGTGTGTTATTTGAAATTATGTTGCCAATCTAGCTGTTGCGAGAAATTGACAGAGATTTTCAAATTGTGTATTCTTGAACGATAGAAGAGTTAACTCCGACACGGATTAAAACCAGGAGAAATCCGCTATTAGGGGTAAAAAATGAAGTAAGTCCGTGGAGCTTCGCGGGCCAAGAAAACTAGGCTGGCGGGCCGGATCCGGCCCGCGGGCCGCCATTTGGCCACCCCTGTCTTAGAGTGTTGAGAGTGCTGCAGTTCTGTAGTGTATGCTCTGGGGTGTATTTGGTTGCTCTGTAGTTACATGTTGGAACGTCACTGACTCCTATATTGTGTAGACGTGCTCTGATGTGACAATCTGTTCTGAATATCTTGGTCTGCTCATGTTTGCTGAGTTTGTTAAGCAGTCGAGTGCCTGTTAATCTTCTCTGTTTTAGATCGGTTCCCTAACTTACATATGTTGTCCCCGTAATAGAGGTGATAGAGCCTACCCCTGTCTTACTCCTGTTCTAACTACAAAGTGAGCCGTGTAAAGGCGCGGTGCCAGGCAGTACGGGTTCGATCCTGCTTCGGATCATATGTTGTTCTTTTTTTTCTGTTGTTTATGTGCTGTAATACATACCTCTTCCTCATATGATTCCCTGAATTATCGCCTCTGAAATTTCCCTCTATAATAATATGCATTTATTATTATTTGTCTCCAGTATAAAACCACTGGAAACTACTATTCATGCAGTTTCATCCTATAAATGTTTGTCTCCAACACAAGTATTCAGCCCTACTGGGAGATGCTTGCTTTAATAGGAAAGTACAGAAATACAATTTATTTCCGAGCTGTGATCGTAACCCTATGCTATAATCATGAGAATACCTGCGCGAAAGACATTGTCCAGACAGACAGAAGGCGTCATATGAGAAACCGAATTTTCAGTCTAGGTGTGCCATGATCGCATTAGAAGAAGATTAGTAAGAAGAAGATGAGTAAGAAGAATAATACGAATAATAAGAGAAAGACGGAGAGGAAGAAGAAGAAAGAAGAAGAGTAAGAGTAAGAAGAAGAGGAAGAAGAAGAAGAGTAAGAGTAAGCAGAAGAAGAGTAAGAGTAAGCAGAAGAAGAGTAAGAGTAAGCAGAAGAAGAGTAGTAAGAGTAAGAAGAAGAAGAAGAGTAAGAGTAAGCAGAAGAAGAGTAAGAGTAAGAAGAAGAAGAAGAGTAAGAGTAAGAGTAAGAGTAAGAGTAAGAAGAAGAAGAAGAGTAAGAGTAAGAAGAAGAAGAAGAGTAAGAGTAAGCAGAAGAAGAGTAAGAGTAAGAAGAAGAAGAAGAGTAAGAGTAAGAGTAAGAAGAAGAAGAAGAGTAAGAGTAAGAAGAAGAAGAAGAGTAAGAGTAAGCAGAAGAAGAGTAAGAGTAAGAAGAAGAAGAAGAGTAAGAGTAAGAGTAAGAAGAAGAAGAAGAGTAAGAGTAAGAAGAAGAAGAAGAGTAAGAGTAAGCAGAAGAAGAGTAAGAGTAAGAAGAAGAAGAAGAGTAAGAGTAAGAGTAAGAAGAAGAAGAAGAGTAAGAGTAAGAAGAAGAAGAAGAGTAAGAGTAAGCAGAAGAAGAGTAAGAGTGAGAAGAAGAAGAAGAAGAAGAGTAAGAAGAAGAAGAAGAGTAAGAGTAAGCAGAAGAAGAGTAAGAGTAAGAAGAAGAAGAAGAGTAAGAGTAAGAAGCAGAAGAAGAGTAAGAGTAAGAAGAAGAAGAAGAGTAAGAGTAAGAAGAAGAAGAAGAGTAAGAGTAAGCAGAAGAAGAGTAAGAGTAAGAAGAAGAAGAAGAGTAAGAGTAAGAGTAAGAAGAAGAAGAAGAGTAAGAGTAAGAAGAAGAAGAAGAGTAAGAGTAAGCAGAAGAAGAGTAAGAGTAAGAAGAAGAAGAAGAGTAAGAGTAAGAGTAAGAAGAAGAAGAAGAGTAAGAGTAAGAAGAAGAAGAAGAGTAAGAGTAAGCAGAAGAAGAGTAAGAGTGAGAAGAAGAAGAAGAAGAAGAGTAAGAAGAAGAAGAAGAGTAAGAGTAAGCAGAAGAAGAGTAAGAGTAAGAAGAAGAAGAAGAGTAAGAGTAAGAAGCAGAAGAAGAGTAAGAGTAAGAAGCAGAAGAAGCGGAAGAGTAAGAAGAAGAAGAAGAGTAAGAGTAAGAAGGAGAAGAGGAAGAAGAGAAACAAGAAGAAGACGAAGAAAATGTAGAAATTAATGCTGACGGTTCCCGTATCGCGCAGGTCAAACACTTCTCTTCTTTCTTATTTGTCAAGGTTTGCTTTAAAAGAAAACACTTCCCTGAGTTGCCCTTTCACCAGCTGTCGTGCCACTGTCAAAACGGCGATCCTTGGTCGGACCAAAATATGTCTCTCTTGTTCAGAACCAACATTTCCAAGAAATAAAGCTATCATTTAGCTTTATACTTTATACAATTATGTCTCTCCGTGAAGGGTGTATTGCTAAAACTATTTTATACACGCACATTATGCATATTCAGCAATAAGTCAAAGGTCAATGAGCAGGTCAAGAGGGGTGGTGCATTCATCCGGGCGACAGGATTTTAAATTCGCCCAGTCTTACCGTACGTTCCGACGCACTGTACGTCATGCCGATTTCGGCCAAGTACGTTTAGCCGCACGGTGCGTCACTCTCAATTTGAGTAGTGTAAACCGTCATAATACCGTGTACCTTTTATATGTCTTGTATCATCTTGGTATTGGTGAAATATAATTCCTTGTTCAATTATTTAAACATTCATGTATATGTTAGGTATTAGATACATATAAACATATAGACTGAAATACAAAACCATGAAAAACGTTATTTCTGAAATCTCTTCCGTTGAAATGATAAAAACCTTCCCTAGTGAAAGAGTTAAATAGGCACCGAGGATTTTAACCAGAATGTATCAGTCAAACACCAGTGGATAAAGAGATACAGCAAAGACGATGGCGCTGGATAGGACACACACTACGGAAGTCAACTGAGAGTATTACACAACAGATCCTTTTTTGGAATCCCCAGGGGAAAAGACAAAGAGGAGGACCAAGGATTTCTTGGAGAAGACAGATAGAAGAAGAGATGAAGATGATGGGGAAGACATGGAATGATCTTAAAAGAATGGCAAATAACAGAACGACTTGGAAAGTGTTTGTTGAAGACCTATGCTCCACAGGGAGCTAAAAAAAGGTAAAGGAGGAGGAGGAGGATTTTAACGTGGGAAAAAATGTGAACTAGGGTAGTGCTAACCACATTACCAACAAATATTCAACCGGTTAAATTAGTGTTTGTATGAATACTATATCTCCCTTCCATTACACTCGATGCGGATCGAGTTTCTGTTTTTTTTTTCAAACCAGGTAACTGACTAATAAATATAACCAGCTTACATAATTTAAAATAATGTTCACAGCTGCATGATACCACCTGGAAAAAAGAAAATAGGAATGACCATGAAAGATATCGGAGACGAGATTGCTAGGTAGAGATTATACGGTATGGGAAGAATGAGAGAGGCAGGACACAGATTATGTTGATGGCACATACTTGTGATGTATATTGCAGTGGAGGGCACGAAAGGCAGTAATACAATACAATGTAATAGTGTATTATAGTACAGAGAAGCACAGTATGTTACACTGCAGTACAGTATAACATAACACATCATAGTATAGTATAGTGCAGCACAGAATAATATAGTACAGTAAAGTGAAGTGCAGTGCAGTACAGTACAGTGCAGTGCAATGCAGTACAGTACAGTACAGTACAGTACAGTACAGTACAGTACAGTACAGTACAGTACAGTACAGTACAGTACAGTACAGTACAGTACAGTACAGTACAGTACAGTACAGTACAGTACAGTACAGTACAGTACAGTACAGTACAGTACAGTACAGTACAGTACAGTACAGTACAGTACAGTACAGTACAGTACAGTACAGTACAGTACAGTACAGTACAGTACAGTACAGTACAGTACAGTACAGTACAGTGCAGTGCAGTACAGTACAGTACGGTACGGTATGATATGATATGGTCTGATGTAGTTTAATATAGTATACACTCGTCAACAGCAAGCCGGACTTGGAGTATGTGGAAACTGCAGCAAGGAACACTTTTTAGACAGAGCCTCAACAGTTCCTATCGCCTATCCGTCATCTTGACCGGAAGTGTAGTCTAGTGTAGTATGTTTAGTTTATTTAGTGGACAGGTCATACTCATTGTACATCAAACAAGACCATATGTGCTCACATTTCTTCCGAAGTATAACCCTCATCCTGCAGCGAATAATGGCACCAGTATTGTATAGATTAATAAAGAGACCAACACTAAAATGGAGCTACTAAAATATAACATCAGAAAGAAACAATCAGCATTTTTCGGGCACATCATGAGAAGAAGAAAGTTGGAATACTTGGTTAAAACTAGCAAAATACAAGGAAAGAGAGATCGCGGACGACAAAGAGAGAAAATACTGGATAGCTTGGTGTCATGGCATGGAAAACAGTCAACAACAGAACTGATACGATGCACAGTAGATAGAAGATTGTGGAAGGACATGATCGTCTACGCTAACCGGTATGGCACATGATGATGATGATGATGATTGTATAGATTGACAAGTCTTCTTTGTCTTCCACTGCAGCTCCCCCGTCTGGTATCTCCAACCATGATATCCATACACTCTCTTCATGATAGCTGGTTGATTGTGAATTTCAAATTCTTTTTTTTTTTTAATCCAGCGTCCCTGAGGGCATTAAATTAGTATTGCATCAAAAACATAGCAGGACATAACAGGACAGAATAGCATATTTAGAGCTAAATTTTATTTATCGTCCTATTGGAGATTTTCTTCCACGACATTGCAGTTCTCTCTCTCTCTCTCTCTCTCTCTCTCTCTCTCTCTCTCTTTCTCTTTCTCTCTCTCTCTCCCTCTCTCTCTCTCTCTCTCTCCCTCCATCTCGTTCCTTTTATACCTCTTTCTTACATGTACAAAGACACACAGACACGCACACACAAATAGATACACTTTCTTATTATTTTTTTTTTTTAAATTGAACTTTTAATCCCTCACTTCTTGTACAGTAATAATGCAAAGAAGATATACCTTTACTCTCATTGATAAGGTAATAATATAATAATGCAAATAAGATAAGATTTTACCCTCTTTTATAAGGTAATAACATAATAATGCAAATAAGATATGCATTTACTCTCTTTGATAAGGTAATAATATAATAATGCAAATACGATAAGCATTTACTCACTTTGCTATAGTAATAATATTATAATCGCATAGACTCTAGCTAACACATTCTGGATTGGTCGAGCAGTTTAACAAGACCCTCAAGGAGTCACTAAGCATACATAAACACGGCAATAGCTCTGAGGGAAAATGGGAACATCTCAGAAACGTCATCTACAACAACGCGGTTAGCATCTTTGGAAAGCTGATATTTAAGTCTCACGATTGGTTTGAAGCTAACTCCCATGTTATGACACCCGTAATCGAAGCTAAATGCGCGTCTTTCTTAGATTACAAGCATGTACATAATGCAAATACCCTATAGCGCTTCAAACAGCCTGAAACACAGTCCAGCAAACAGCTCGACGCTGTGCTAATGAGTACTGGCTCCAGCTTAGCGACAGCATCCAGACTGCATCTGAAACTGGAAACCTAAAAGTAATGTATGATGGCATAAAGAAAGCCCTTGGACAAACAAAATACACTATTGCCCCACTAAAGACATCCACTGTGGGGTGTGGGGGG
The DNA here is from genome assembly GCA_032433765.1 of Megaustenia siamemsis. NCBI lineage: Eukaryota > Metazoa > Mollusca > Gastropoda > Stylommatophora > Ariophantidae > Megaustenia > Megaustenia siamemsis. The sequence continues at coordinate 86,788,884 of JAVIAB010000124.1, read as the reverse complement.
GGGATAACTAATAGAGGCAAACAGATGGAAAGACGGATGAAGTATTATTCATCACTTTATTGTATAGAAAACACTGTTACACCAATGCCCTTTGACGCCATCCAATGTCTCCCACCTATGGAAGAGTTAGACATTGAACCAACTGTAGAAGAAATTAGCAAGACCATAAAGAGCTTGGCCTCCCGTAAGGCGTCAGGACAAGATGGGATCCCTCCTGATCTGATTAAATCCTGCAAAAGTGCGCTGTTTCATCCCCTGCTTGAAGTACTAAATCAATGCTGGAAAGAGAAAGCCATTCTTCAAGATATGAGAAACTCCGTGATTGTAACTCTCTACAAAAATAAAGGAGATAAAAGCGACTGCAACAACTACAGAGGCATCTCCTTACTCAGCCTCATCGGCAAGACCTTCGCAAGAGTCATCTTAGGAAGGCTACAAAAACTCGCAGAACGCGTATATCCTGAATCGCAATGCAGCTTTAGATACGGAAGATCAACTGCAGACATGATTTTCTATTTACGCCTACTTCAAGAAAAATCTAGAGAGCAAAAAAAGTCTCTCTGCATCGCCTTTATCGACCTTACAAAGACCTTTGACCTGGTCAGCAGGGAGGGTCTCTTCAAAATACAATCTAAAATAGGCTGCCCACATACTCTGCTGAGGCTAGTCAAATCGTTTCATGAGGACATGAAGGCTACCATTCAATACGACGGCAGAACATTATAACCCTTCAACATACGCAGTGGTGCTACTACTACTACTATAATATTATAATGCAACTAAGATTTAAAAAAAAAAGATTTCGGATACTTATAACGCATTAGAATTTAATAACTTCATTAAAAAAAAAAAAAACTTCCCTTTCAACTACTAAAGCTAGACGTCACAGATCACGTGTACAAACGTGTCTAGCATACATTTTACTTGTATGTTCGTAAATCTTGGACTCGAAATTGAGATCTTCGAAATCATTCAAGCACATCAACATACGTGTGTTTACTTACACATCGCGGGAAAAATTTAATGCAAAATTTAGTTTACACAAACGAAGGCCTAGAATGTACCATTGCCTTTATTGACGACTCTGGCGTTCCTGTTGAAGAGCACAGCAAATACCAAAGAAAGTAGAGCAGTACTTAAGATCGCAATAAATAGCAAGCAATTTTAAGTTAATATAAGAGAAAATAATATTAGAAATAAAGAATCATAATTGTTTGGCCATATAATGAGAAGGGAACAGCTGGAATATTTTGCAACAACTTGGAAAATTGAGGGACGAAAATATAGAGAAAAGCAAAGAGAAAAGATACCAGACAGCGTAAGAAAATTGCTTGGCAGAAGGTCAACAACATAAATGATAAATAACTGTCGAGATCGAAAGTTGTGGAGAGACGTGATCACCTACGCAAGCGGGCAGGATACTTAATGATGATGAAGAGAAAATAACTTAGGTAAAGATCACGTACGAGACTTGAATCATCGTCTTAGTACGCGAGTTTTCACCCATATGTGCTCGGCCGCCTATCCAGAAGTGTTCGGAGACTTCTGGATAGTGTCGCTTCAAGCATCGAAACTCACGATGCGAGACGGCATTCCTCACCTTCCCAGAGTACTACCCTGGTACCCATTTCTGCCAGCGGCTGGCTCGACCGTGGTGGTATTTTTTTCCCCAACCACGAGTACGACTTACACTGCTTCCAGCGGGAATCGAACATGAGAAAATAACTTATGCTGAATGAATACATTTATAAACTTAAACCAGTGAGTTACAAAAAAAATGCATATTTCTTCTTCTACCTTACAGCTCCCTGTGGGCTTATGTCTTCAACAAACACTTTCCAAGCCGTCTGTTTCTTGCCATTCTTTTAAGATCGTTCCATGTCTTCCACATCGTCTTCATCTCTGCTTCTATCTGTCTTCTCCAAGAATTACTTGGTCTTCCTCTTTGTCTTTTTCCTTGGGGATTCCAAAAAGGGCCTATTGTGTAATACTTTCAGCTGGCTTCCGTAGTGTGTGTCCTACCCAGCGCCATCGTCTTCACTGTATCTCTTTATCCACTGGTATTTGACTGGTACATTTCCATAATTCCATGTTAGTGATTTAGAAAAAAAAATCCTAATAGCCGCTCTATAATGTAATACACTTAATCTCGTTGCCTCTCCCCCACCTCCCAATCAGCAACATTGTTATCACTGCCAATAAGTCTCTAAACTCACACTTCAGACTAACGAACCTTGGACTTTAGACCCATTTTTTTCGGAGCATAGGCCACTAATAACGTCTCTGCACCCATCCCTCATCATCAACGACAGTTATGTCATGGATTATCTTCCCCTCTATCTTCATCGCTTTTCACAGATCTATATCTTCTTTCCTCATGTTCCATTCGATTTCAAACCCCAACTCCACAGATCTCTCCCCCTAATCATTATCCCCACTGAGGTTGTACAGTAAAGAGCCCCTTCATGCCACGTGGTGTATAGGGAATATGACGTTAGTTACCATAATTGTTATAGACCTCCGGCACATTATGTTTGGGGTATGGGGTCGGTATTACGCCTGTGCCGCTTTACTTCCCAAGAAAAAAATCCAGTGCCCATCTAAGGCTGGGTGAATCCGGAAGACGTCGATAAGGATCGAACCCGACGTCCTTTGTTGTCCAGTTCACTTACGAATGAGCTATCGTGGTTGTCCATTTAGGTTGTAGGCTGATTACATTCTTTCTTTCTTTCTTTCTTTCTTTCTTTCTTTCTTTCTTTCTTTCTTTCTTTCTTTCTTTCTTTCTTTCTTTCTTTCTCTTTCTTTCTTTCTTTCTTTCTCTATCTTCTGTTTTATATTTCTTTCTTATTTATCTTTCTTGTTTATTTTTTGTTTCTTTCTTTCTTCTATCTTTTTTCTATCTTTTTTTCTTTCTTGTTTTCTTTTCCTTCCTTCCTTCCTTTCTTCCTTCCTTTCTTTATTTTTTTCTTTCTTTCTTTCTTTTTTCTTTCTTTCTTTCTTTCTTTTTTCTTTTTTCTTTCTTTTTTTCTTTCTTTCTGTCTCGTCTGTTCTATATTTCTTTCTTATTTATCTTTCTTGTTTATTTCTTGTTTCTTTCTTTTTTCTATCTTAATTTTTTTCTTCTTTTCTTTCCTTTCTTTCTTTTGTTTGTTTGTTTGTTTGTTTGTTTGTTTCTTTCTTTCTTTCTTGTATCCACCTGCTGTTGTCTTTTGGCGTCGCATTAGAAACAATGTACAAATATAACCAGATGGCTGTAGATACAGGCCTATTTGTTCTTTTATGGTTACTTCTATTTCAGATTTAGTGTCGTCATTTGACGTATCTGGACACTCAAGGGGAGAAATGTTTTGATTCTTTCATATGTCTTTTATTCCGTCTATCCATCCATTTAATACAATGTCTCCATGATCCTCTCTGTCCTTCATGTTCTGAGGCAGACACCTTTCGTTGTACTTTGGTTTGGTTTCATTCTTTCCAAGTGCCCAAACCATTTCATTTGTTGTTTCTATATATATATATATATATATATATATATATATATATATATATAAGAAAGAACAGTAATAAACAGAAATAGCACTGTGGTGATGACACAGAAGAAGAATGTTAACATTATAACGTCCATTTTTTTCTGTATTGTGGAAAGAGGGATGGTCGGTGTGGTCTAGAAGCAAGACGTTGGTCTCTGGACAGGAAGGTACTGGTTTCGAATCCCACATTGTGTGATCATTTTTCTAAGTCGAATCCGCGTTTTGTTAGTGGCTTTACCGTTAGCCTCTCTCTGGTTAGTGAGAGAGAATGTCTAGTCCCATTAGATATCGACGAAAAACAAAAGTAACCATTTGAACTCGCGGACGAAGAACACTTGACTGTTTAAAGTCGAAATGAAGCGACCAAAAATGACTCCTGCTCAGAGAAAAATGACTCCTCCTGCTCGGCCAAAGATGAATCCTGCTCGGTCAAAAATTACTGCTACTCGGCCAAAAATGACTCCTCCTCTTCTTCTTCTTTCTTCTTTTCTCTTTTCACTGATACCTAAAAGGTGTCGTGGTTTATATAATTTGTCGTTCTTGAGCTGCTCGAACTGTCTGAATTAGTGATTTTCCTTTGTTGTTACATGTCTCTGTCACTGCATCTATCCATCTTCTTCTGGGTCTTCCTCTTGGTCTTTTTCCATGCATTCTCGAGAAGAACGCCCTTGATGGTGATTGGTGAGGATTAATTCTGACCAAACCATTTAAGTTGTTGTTCTATATATTCTTGGCAGGGTTTTTTTTTTTAAGAAAAAATGACTCTTGATGGGCCAAAGATGACTCCTGCTCGGCCAAAGATGACTCCTGCTCAGCCAAAAATGACTCTTGATGGGCCAAAGATGACTCCAGCTCGGCCAAAGATGACTCCTGCTCAGCCAAAAATGACTCTTGATGGGCCAAAGATGACTCCCCTGCTCGGCAAAGATGACTCCTGCTCGGGCAAATATTGTTAGACAAAATCTACCCCATGCCAAAAAACGGATGTGCCGGACCGGACGTAAGGCGTAAATATCACAGCTTTGCGGTAAACCACAACGCATCCACTTCTTCTTGTTCTTTCTTTCCTCTTTTGCCTTTCAGCGTCGAGGGGGATATAATTTGCGATCTTTTGCTCTTCTGTTCGCCTCTGCTGCTGTTATGTTTCCTAGTGTTTCCTAATCTAATATTCCATCCCTCCATCTTTTTCGTGGTCGACCATTGGGTCTGGTATTCTCACAACATTTGCTGAAGGCTCGTTGTGTTGTGTTTTAATCTTTCTGCCTTGTCACGTGGCCAAACCATTGTATATGTTGTTTCTTTATATATTCTATGGTGGGGGCTATTCCTAGCTTTTTTCTTAGTTCTTCATTTCTGATCTTATCTCTCAGACTGTTTCCTGTCATTCGTCTAACACACTTAATCTTAGAAGAGATTATTTTTTGTTATTATTCTTGCATCTAGAGTCCAGTTCTGGCATTGGTAGCACAGCGTTGGGATGAAGATTGTATTGTATAGTGCTCGTTTTGCCTCTAGAGTTATTTCCTTACTGGACAATAGGGGTGATAACTGTCCAATGATTTGACAAGCTTTGTTGCATCTTGATTCTATCTCTGCTGTTTGTGAATTATCGTCTGTCACTAAATTTCATAGGTATTCGAATTCCTCTACTTGTTTTAGTTGCCTGCCTTCTATAGTTATGTTGATGTTCTGTTTATTAATGCATCCACGCCCACTCAAAAACGTGAATAGAAAGAGGAGAATGAACAGCTATATCACGAACAGAAAACAGCCATCAGGATAGCGGGGGAAACAGCAAATGAGCTCGAAATACAAAAGGGATGCGACAGGAGTACATCCTGTCTATCCATACCTGTCTATGATGATATCATAGTAAATAATGTCAGAAGCGATGATAAATGTGTGAAGCTCGAATCTTTCACAATAAATAGTAACATAATATCAGAACTCTGATATGCTAAAAACACAATGCACCTCTCAAACCGTGCGAGGAGATTAAAAGAGACAAATGAATGTGTTTAAAAAAAGCACAGTAAAGAACAAAATATTTAATCTAAATATACAGGAAAGGATGAGAATGTCAACGACTAAGCTTAAAGACAATTCAAAATCATCATCGTTAAAGAACTTAAAATGTTAACAAACAATATCTCTGGTCTGTAATAGTTAACAATGAAGACTGCCTAAATGAGATCACAAGAAGATTAGCAATAGGAAAATAAAAAAATTAAACGCCATGAGGAACATGTGGTATAATACCAACAAGGCAGTAACATTAAGGCTACGAATCATAGGAAGAGGTATGTTTACAGCACTCGGAAAAAATAACAAATAATAATTTTTTCCGAGTGCTGTAAACATACCTCTTCCTCTTATGATTCGCTGAATTATCGCCTCGGAAGTTTCCCTCTATAATAATATTCATTTATTATTACATGTTTCCAACATTAAAACTACCATGAGCATGTATCTCTCCAATAACAACATATGGCTATGAACTGCGAACAGTCGTACAAGGAAAAATGAAGAAAAATGGTTTATTCGAAACAAAATGCTACAGAAAATTATTAAGATACCTTGGATAATGAACAAGAGTAATGAAAACATATTAAAAAACCTAAACATTGAAAGGAATTGGCTTATAAATACCATTCAACAGAGGAAATTAACACAGTATGATAGCAACAAAAGAAACAATGTGACGAAAGGCACACACAAATGGAAAGCATCGTTCCAGGAAGACGAGATGGGCAGACCAACAAGAATTTGGTTTTGAGACAATAAAGCAAACTTGATCACAACAGAAGATGTGAGCGGCTAGAGAAAGAGAAGTGCACTGTTCTGCAACGTACATGCAACTTGATGATGATAATGGTGATAGTGAAACAATAAAAGCGCAGTTTAGTGATCGATTGTTGCTTATCAATCCGTGCGTCCGCCCGGTTAGTCTTAGCACAAATGTCGGCTTATCAATTTTGTCCCGTTTTCAATTAAAAAAAAATATGTCAATAATGTTTGCTTTTTATAAAACGCATTTACATTTCATGTTTTTAAAAGACGTTTTAAGTCTTATTTGTTTTTACAAGTTTTGTGAGAAGGCGTTGAAATTTCGAAATTAACTAGTAAGATTACTTCATGGGATAGATATTCATGAAACGAGTAATAATATACTGGTGAAATAGGAAAACAGTTGACTTCTACGCCTCCTTAAATGTGGGTATGGCACCTGTCATGGAAGATTAATAGTAAGCACAAGATCTCGGTAACTGTACAACTTATATCTTTTTAAAATCCTCTTTATTTTTCATAAATAAAGAATATTAGACAACCTCCGTCCGTCTTTGTCACTATGTCATCCCAATGTGTCAACCTAGGTTGTTGGCACTCTCATTTTTGAAACGTTTGGAAGAGGCTATTCCTCAACAAAAAAGAGGGGAATTAGGCTCAATAGTATCTTATCTACCTAATTAAAAGTATCTACATCAACAGCAGCAGGCTACACAGACCACTTTGAAATTAGATTAAGCGTAAGACAGGGGTGCGTTCTAGAAGAAGGAAAATTACCGCCCAAAACATGTGCTGATTTAAAGAGGAACAAAGGCTCGGGAATCGGTATCAGTTAAGATTACATTATCAATGAATCATTCCATTTGAGGTTAAAACGCCCGATAGCACGTGGGTTGAGAAATGGCCAGTGATTCACGATTAGCTTTATTATGTCAAATCCATCGACTGAAAGATTATATTCTGCTTCACCTTTACATGATGTCTAGTCCAGCAAGTAGGGATGGAGAGGGAAGGAAACACGACACCCACAAATGTAATTTTGAAGCCGGATGTGTTTGACTAATAGTTGTAGATATCGCAGCTTGTCGTAAACAACAACAGCGTAACTATGCCGACTTCTTACATTTTTGTTTGTTCTTTGATCGACAAAGTTTATCAGCGGCTGGAAGGTTTTGTGACGCACAAACCGACAAAGTAGTCAGTGGCTTGTCACGGCTACTGTAGTATTAATAAGGCATACGGGCTGAAATGAATTGCCCAAATCTTGTGACGATTACAGCATTGAGAGCAGGAGCGGTTGTGTGTAAAATGACGTCATCCGTCTAGGGCTCGCATAGTCGAAGACAACAAATTTTGGGTGTTTTCGAGAAAACCATCTCAGCCCTCGTGACTTAGAAAATAAAAATAGATGGCTGTAGGCTGGTACGTATTGTGACGTCACAAACCGACAAAGCATCAGTGACGTGTACGAGTTGTGACGTCTTGTGTTGCAGAAAACTAGTTTCTCCACATATCCACAGCCATCCTTTGCTGAATGTCCCATTTCTGGCCTGTACTATTCTTTCTTACCACTGGCATCTTCCATATTGTTAATGGTCTGCCTCTCCTTCGGTTTCCCCGGAGTTCCTTCATGGAAGCTCTTCTGATTGTTCCTCGACCTCTCCTATTCACATAACTTGTCCAGCTTCTCTGTCTGTTGGTTAACTCTTTCTGTAGGGAAGCTTTTTTTTTTTATAAATGCATCGGAAGAGATTTCAGAGACAAAAGTTTTCATGGTTTTAAGAATCAATCTACATATTTATTTTTGTCTAACATATAACATTTTATATATGAATTCTTAGATAATTGAACAAGGTATTAGATTTCACCAATACCAAGATGATACAAAACAATAAAAAGAATATGGTTTGATGACGGTTCACACTAACAAATAGAGTGACGCACAGTGCGTCGAAACGTACGGAAAGAGTTAACACTGTGATCATCATCTCTAGATTTACAACCTTTTACATACCCACTTATTTGTGTTCCACAGCTCTCCACATGTGGTAAATGAATGAATTAATTGTTTTAACATATGAGAATGAATTAGATGCATGGATTCAAGATGTGGTGATGTATTAGATGTATAGTAATGGTTCCGAAACTGTTGACATCCGTGGCTCCTTTTCTTTGCTCATCAATAACCAGCAGTGCTTTCATGACTGTTACGATCGTTTAAGTCTAATCAAATCTGATTTCTGATGAGATATATAAAAGATAAATAATGTCAGAATTAACACTATCCTGTAGAATCTCGTTTATGTAGTAACACATTGAGCCCACGCGAATGTCGTCATTTTATGATTTATAACCACTGAGTGCAACAAAAACACCAGCTGATTGCCAATAGAAGTGAAGGAGTTCATCAGTGTTATATAGAGCCAAATCTGACCTATGGAAGCGAATCATGGACAATAAACTAACAAATGAAAAGACAATCATAGGTCACAGAGCTGGGATTTCTCAGGAGAATGTTGCAAGCTCCCTGGACAACTAAAAAGACTAGCGAGGACATTCTCAAACAGGCCAACACAAAAAGGGAGCTCCTAAAAAACATCATAAAGAAACAATCAATATTTTTCGGGTACATTATGAGAAGAGGAAAGTTGGAATAGTTGGATCATCATCATCGTCATGTGCCATACCGGTTGGCGTAGGTGATCATGTCCCTCCACAATCTTCTATCTACCGTGTATCGTATCAGTTTTGTTGTTGACTGTTTTCCGTGCCATGACACCAAGTTATCCAGTATTTTCTCTCTTTGTCGCCCACGATCTCTCTTTCCTTTTATTTTGCCAGTTGTAACCAAGTATTCCAACTTTCCTCTTCTCATGATGTGCCCGAAAAATGTTGATTGCTTCTTTCTGATGTTTTTTTAAGAGCTCCTTTTTTGAGAGCCTCTAAAGAGGCCCTAATCGAAGAGCCTCTAATCGTCTTTTCATTTGTTTGTCTACTGTCCATGATTCGCTTCCATAGGTCAGAATTGGTTTTATATAGCACCGATGAACTCTCTTTCTCATATAGTTGGCTACACCAGGCAAAATAAAGGTAAAGAGAGATCGCGGACGACAAATAGAGAAAATACTAGATTGCTTGGTGTCATGGCATGGAAAACTGTCAACAACATAATTAATACGATGCACGGCGGATAGAAGAATGTGGAAGGACATGATCGCCTACGCCAACCGGTATGATACATGATGATGAATCATTTAGTGGGTGAAAGACAATAACCTCGTTGAGGTGTCTTTGCCAAAGTTTGGCGGTACCCTTTGGTAGTCGTAGCGCACACTTTGAGAATCGTTGGTGTATATAATCGTTATATCATCATCACCAAGTACCAGGCCTGCTGTCGTTGGTGATCGTGTCTCTCCACAACTTTCGATCTCGGCAGCTATTTATCATTTCTGTTGGTTACCTTCTGCCAAGCCATTCTCTTAAGCTGTCTGGTATTTTTTCTCTTTGCTTCCCTCTATCTCTTCGTCCCTCAATTTTTCCAGTTGTTACAATATATTCCAGTTGTTCTCTTCTCATTACACGGCCAAAAAATTATGATTGTTTCTTCCTAATATTGGAAATTAGCTCTCTTTTTGCTCTGACCTCTCTCAGAACATCTTCATTACTCTTCTTAGCTGTCCATGGTATTCTCAACATTCTTCTGTAAAACCACATTTCTAAAGACTCCAGTGATTTTCTTGTCTGTTGTCCTATTGTCCATGATTCGTATCTATATGTTAAGACTGGCTCTACATAACATTTAAGAACTCTTTTTCTTGTTTCTATTGTCAAAAATGGATTGCTAGTATCTTCCTCATTTTTTGGAAAGCTGCTTTTGCCTGAGCCATTCTGCATCTCACCTCTTTTGTACATTTTCCGTCTGAGGTTAACAAAGTTCCCAAATATTTAAATTCATTTACCTGTTTTATTATTGTTCCACTTGTCTTTATTTTGCACTGAGGTGATGTCTTTTTCTTTGTTGTTACCATTACCTCTGTCTTTTTTGCTATTAAGACTGAGTCCTTTATTTTTGCTTTCCTTCACTATAATGTCCAACATTTCTTGTAAAGTATTTTCACTCTTAGCGATTAAGACTGTATCATCAGCATACCTTAGATTATTTATATTATGACCTCCAATTGTTATTCCAGGCATTCCCCTTATGGATCTTAAAATAATCTTACTATAAATATTAAACAAATCTGGTGCCAGCACACAACCTTGTCTAACACACTGTTTTATTTTTTTAAACATTCCCAGTTGGTTTCTAGTTCTTATGGCCGCTGTTTGTTGCCAGTACATGTTCTTAGATCTTTGCTCTTAGATCTTTGCTGTCTACGTTTATGCTTTCTAAAAATTTGATTATTTCTTGGTGCTTTACTTTGTCAAATGTCTTGGTGTAATCTATGAAACATAGGTATATATATGTTTTCTAATCTAAGGCTCTTTCTCCTAAAGATCTTATGATATAAATGGCATTGCTTGTTCCTTTATCTCTAACAAAACCACACTGTTCATCGCTAATTTCTGGACTGATTTTGTTTTGCACTCTTCACAGGATGAATCGTTATATAGTGAATGTATTCAATACAAATTCATTAACTCAGAACAGTTATTGTGCACTTATGGGGAGTTCTGTTTTATGCTTCATGAAGATAATCCGATGATTAACTCATCGATTCAAAGCGTGGTAAATGAATTAGGTGAATGGTTTCAATGTGAAAAGAACCAATCAGATTTTTGTATTAAACTGTCATCATCATCATGTGCCATACCGGTTGGGGTAGGTGATCATGTCCAAACGCAATCTTCTATATACAGTGCATCGTGTCAGTTGTGTTGTTGACTGTTTTCCATGTCATGGCACCAAGCTATCCAGTATTTTCTCTCTTTGTCGTCCGTGTTTATCTTTCTCTCTGTATTTTGCCAGTTGTAACCAAGTATTCCAACTCTCCTCGTCTCATGATGTGCCCGAAAAGTGTTGATTGTTTCTTTCTGATGTCTGTTAGGAGCTCCTATTTTGTGTTGGCCTCTTTGAGAATTTTCTCGTTGGTCTTTTCTTTAGCTGTCCAGGGAACTTTCAACATTCTTCTGAGAAATCCCATCTCTGTGGCCTCTAATCGTGTTTTCATTTATTAGTATACTGTCCGTGAGTCGCTTCCATAAGTCAGAATTGGCTCTATATAGCACCGACGTATTCTCTTTCTCGCTTCTATTGACATAGATTTGTTGCACAGAGATGTTTTAATTTTTGCTGATTGAAATGTAGAGAATGAATAAGTGTATCGATTCCAATTATATTTTCTGTCCCATGTGAAGGACTACGTTTTCTCCTATATTTTCTGTCCCGTGTGAAGGACTACGTTTTCTCCTATATTTTCTGTCCCATGTGAAGGACTACGTTTTCTCCTATATTTTCTGTCCCGTGTGAAGGACTACGTTTTCTCCTATATTTTCTGTCCCATGTGAAGGACTTCGTTTTCTCTTATATTTTCTGTCCCGTGTGAAGGACTACGTTTTCTCCTATGCTTTCTGTCCCGTGTGAAGGACTACGTTTTCTCCTATATTTTCTGTCCCATGTGAAGGACTACGCTTTCTCCTATATTTTCTGTCCCGTGTGAAGGACTACGTTTTCTCCTATATTTTCTGTCCCGTGTGAAGGACTACGTTTTCTCCTATATTTTCTGTCCCGTGTGAAGGACTACGTTTTCTCCTATGTTTTCTGTCCCATGTGAAGGACTACGTTTTCTCCTATATTTTCTGTCCCATGTGAAGGACTACGTTTTCTCCTATGTTTTCTGTTTACTCCCACTTTCAAGAACTACGCCCCTGCTTGTTAATCCTGAGATGTATGTTTTCGCAAACAGGAAAATGTAGATTGTGACGTAGTTTTCTTTTTATGACCTGCTGCTTATCTGATTGGTTAGTTGGGAGACACACACCTTGGTGGCCAGTACAAACATGCTAAAGTTGGAATAAAAGAAGACCAAAGAACGAATAGTGGGCTGGTGGAGTTGGGGGGGGGAAGGGGGGGGGGATAACGTGACTTTTCTTTAAATGTGGAAATGATAAGAAAAAGGTAGGTGGGAGTTATTTATTTATTTTTTTTTTAAAGAGAAGAACTCACATTTTTTGTATGGGAGGGACAGAGAAATCTGCCCTAACACCACGTTTTAAACGTGCGTGTTGCATTGCAGTTATGAGAGTGGTAATATATATATATATATATATGTGTGTGTGTTTGAAGGGCCGGATAGCTGGACCGGCACATAGGTGGGAGTCAAGAGTGTACCGTTACATACTTGTCAAAGGAAGGGTAGGCGAGATATTCAGTTTCACTAAGTTTTGTCACAATTGCCGCATTGGTAAAGCTGCTACCACCGTCGGCCGTTTTTCTGGGCGCGTTTGGCAAAAACAGCAGACTGATAATTAAAACAAAGGCAGACATTTACAATATATGCATCATTGGTATCCTCATGCATGGTAGCGAATCATGGAAAACTTATGCAAAGCAGGAGAGAAGGCTAAATGAATTCCATATGCGATGTCTGAGCCGTATTCTTAGTATCACCTGGAAGGATAAAGTTACAAGCGTGGAGACCGTCACTCGTACAGTCCTCCCGAACATCTACACGGTACTCAAACAACGTAGGTTACGCTGGCTTGGCCACGTAGACCGTATGAAAGATGACCGCATACCAAAAGATATACTCTATGGGCAACTAGCAGATGCAAAAAAACTAGAGGGCTCCCAAAACATCGATTTGTAGACGTGTGTAAACGTGACATAAATACTCTAAACCCTGCAGCCTGGGAAGAAATAGATGCAGATCACAATCTTTGGAAACACACTCTAAAGCTCCAACTCAAACAAGAAGAAGACATATTCATAGAAAACGAGAATACATGGCGAAGGAAAAGAAAAAATAACATTTCTAGAGGTGCTGAAAAATCCAAAGTCAAATATGACTGACGAAGGCTACTATAGTTAACTATGACTGACGGAGGCTACTATAGTTAACTATGACTGACGGAGGCTACTATAGTTAACTATGACTGACGGAGGCTACTATAGTTAACTATGACTGACGGAGGCTACTATAGTTAACTATGACTGACGGATGCTACTATAGTTATCAATGACTGACGGAGGCTACTATAGTTAACTATGACTGACGGAGGCTACTATAGTCGCCTATGACTGACTGATGCTACTATAGTTAACTATGACTGACGGAGGCTACTATAGTTAACTATGACTGACGGAGGCTACTATAGTTAACTATGACTGACGGAGGCTACTATAGTTAACTATGACTGACGGAGGCTACTATAGTCGCCTAAGACTGACGGAGGCTACTATAGTCATCTATGACTGACGGAGGCTACTATAGTTAACTATGACTGACGGAGGCTACTATCATCATCTATGACTGACAGAGGCTACTATAGTCATCTATGACTGACGGAGGCTACAATAGTTAACTATGTCTGACGGAGGCTACTATAGTCATCTATGACTAACGGAGGCTACTATAGTTAACTATGACTGACGGAGCCTACTTTAGTCAACTATGACTGACGGAGCCTACTATCGTCACCTATGACTGACAGAGGCTACTATAGTCATCTATGACTGACGGAGGCTACTATAGTCAACTATGACTGACGGAGGCTACTATAGTTAACAATGACTGACGCTACTTTATTCAACTATGACTGACGGAGGCTACTTTATTCAACTATGACTGACGGAGGCTACTATAGTTAACTATGACTGACGGAGGCTACTTTATTCAACTATGACTGACGGTGGCTACTTTATTCAACTATGACTGACAGAGGCTACTTTATTCAACTATGGCTGACGAAGGCTACTTTATTCAACTATGACTGACGGAGGCTACTTTATTCAACTATGACTGACGGAGGCTACTATATAGTTAACTATGACTGACGGAGGCTACTTTAATCAACTATGACTGACGGAGGCTACTTTAATCAACTATGACTGACGGAGGCTACTTTAATCAACTATGACTGACGGAGGCTACTTTAATCAACTATGACTGACGGAGGCTACTTTATTCAACTATGGCTGACGGAGGCTACTTTATTCAACTATGACTGACGAAGGCTACTTTATTCAACTATGACTGACGGAGGCTACTTTATTCAACTATGACTGACGAAGGCTACTTTATTCAACTATGACTGACGGAGGCTACTTTATTTAACTATGACTGACGGAGGCTACTATATAGTTAACTATGACTGACGGAGGCTACTTTATTTAACTATGACTGACAGAGGCTACTTTATTCAACTATGGCTGACGGAGGCTACTTTATTCAACTATGACTGACGAAGGCTACTTTATTCAACTATGACTGACGGAGGCTACTTTATTCAACTATGACTGACGGAGGCTACTTTATTCAACTATGACTGACGGAGGCTACTATATAGTTAACTATGACTGACGGAGGCTACTTTAATCAACTATGACTGACGGAGGCTACTATCATCATCTAATACTGACGGAGGCTACTATATAGTTAACTATGACTGACGGAGGCTACTTTGTTCAACTATGACTGACGGAGGCTACTATAGTTAACTATGACTGACGGAGGCTACTTTAATCAACTATGACTGACGGAGGCTACTATCATCATCTATGACTGACGGAGGCTACTATATAGTTAACTATGACTGACGGAGGCTACTATATAGTTAACTATGACTGACGGAGGCTACTATATAGTTAACTATGACTGACGGAGGCTACTATCATCATCTAATACTGACGGAGGCTACTAACTTATTCCACAGATTTTTTTCTGCGACAAAGCCAGTGTTGTATTTTGATTTTTTTTACCTTCACCAATTCAATGAGCCAGGAACATATTGGATGAGCTTATCTACTGAAGAGCGTTAAGTTGCGATTGAAACCATGCTCACTATATCGCCAAACCAGTGTGATACCATTATGATATTGACGCACTCATAGATTGACGAGTACTCCTACAGATAAACTGTTAAAAGAGTTTTAGATTTCCATCCTCATTTGCCTTTTAGTGTCTAGGGAAGATAGTTTATGGTTATTTACTCTTCTATTTGCTTTTTCCGGTGTCATGGCGGCTTCGTGTAGTCGTTTTTATAATTCGGCACTTGCTGATATATTTAAATGATTTACGCTACAGTCTAGTTGTGAAATTGTGTGTTGCTATTCCCCGTTTGGTGTATGTTTTACTTCTGACGTGTGGATGAACTGTGATTACCGATATTTAAGTGGAATATGATTTATTCTTCTTTGTGTCGTGTGTTCGCGGTTCGATAGGCAAGCACATGGTTCGACAAAAATTACGCCGGCATCCGTGTGTATTTAACCAGTATGTGAATACAATGATAGGATTATACTAGTAAGAATGAAGGCAAAACCATTTGGCATAGCAATAATACAGACATACGCACATACTCAAGACTATACAGACGAAAAAATAGAAGCATACTATGAAGATCTAAACACAGTTATGAAGCAAGTGAAATCATCAGACACATTGATCTTAAAGGGTGACATGAATGCTAAAGTAGGAAAAGGTTAATATAAGACCATTATAGGAAATTATGGTTTAGGAAAAAGGAATAACAAAAGAGAAAGATTAATACAATTTTATGAAGAACTTAGACTGATAATATGCAACACCTTCTTTGAGCAAGAGAAAAAGAAACTATACACATGGAAAAGCCCTGAAGACAGGAAGAGGAATCAAATAGATTACATAATGATAAAAGACAGATTCAGGAACAGCGTCAAGAAAGCCAAAACCTACTCAGGAGCAGATATTAATTCAAATCACAATCCTGTAATGATTAAAATCTATCTATCTATCTTTCGTTCGCCTGAAGCATTGTCTATATCTGCAATGTCGTTTCCTGTATAAATGTTACTGTCTTTTGTAATTCTTGCAGTGGCCCATATAGTTTTGTCTGTAGTGTTGTATCTATGGGCCAATGGATTTTCCTCAGTCTACTATATTCAGTGCAGTCTTGAAGTATGTGTTCAGCAGTCTGGGGCGCCTGTCCACATGTACAAGTAGTTGAGGTGCCGATCTTGAATTTTGTATACATGTGACTATGGAGTCGATTGTGTCCTGTTCTGAGACGTATAATGATAACTTGTTCATATCTATTCATATTATAAAAGGCATCCTGATTTGGGGCTTGTGGTCCTCTGATTGATTTGATTATCTGTTTCTTATGATGGTATGTAACAGGTGTATCTAGTTGTGTGCCTGTTGAACCTTCCTTTGCCAACTGATCTGCTTTCTCATTTCCTGGTATTCCACAGTGAGATGGGATCCACTGCAGGGCAACCCTGTGGTGCTTGCAGAGTTCAGTCAATAAGGTCTGCAGATGTGGTAATTTTCTGGATTGTAGTGCCTGGAGTACTGATCTTGCATCTGTCAAAAACACTACAGGCTGCGGGCTAAGATTAATGTTCAGCAGTTTTTCTATTGCTAACTTTATTGCTTGTATTTCTGCATCATAATTGTGACAATATTTCCCTGTTGCTATTTTATTCATATCCCTAGTGTTATTTGGGTATTCTATATATGCACCTGCTCCCCCATTTTTTACTGCATTCTGTGCTGATCCATCTGTATACACACGAATCCATAGGTCTTGTGGGTATTCTTCATCCAGGAAACTGAGAGTTATTGTTTTTCGCTGTAGACTATTCTGTTCCTCTTTATCAACTATTCCTTTCACTTCTGTCCGTATTTGAACTGATAATCCAGATTCCTCTGTCCAGGGAGTCTGTTCTGGTATGGGCAGTAGGGGGTTAACAGCTCTTGGCATGTCTGGTGTTTGTCTACTAGTACGCTTGGCTTGGTGGATAAAACTGCTTCTCTTAAGTCGTCCCAATGCAAGATTTTGGAATCGGTCCTTCATTGGATGTCTCGGCATGCAAGCAAATTTTTCTGCCTGTATCAGCACCTTTGTGTCCCTCCGTTCTCTCAGTGCTGGTATCCTCCACAATTTCTCCATCTCTAATATTGGTGTTGATTTCATTGCTCCTGTGATGACCCTAAGTGCCTGGTTTTGTACTTTATCCAGTTCTTGAAGTGTGGTGTTTGATGCTGAACACCATGCAGATGATCCATATTCTAAATGTGGGCGTATACTCTGTTGGTAAACTTTACTGAGTATTTTCCCACTCGCACCCCACGTAGTTCCACACAGCTTTCTTAGAATAGCCAATTTTCTCCTTGCTTTTTGGGTTGCCTTATTTATCTGCTGTTTCCAAGATAGTTTGTTATCAAATGTAACTCCGAGATACGTAGCCTGTATGTCTTCTTTCACAGGCTCATTGTTTATATAGATGGCTCCTGCTTTTTGTTTTGGGGAAAGAGTGAAAAGTGTAGTACTGCATTTGTCTGTATTGATGCTGATACACCATCTATTTGTCCATGAATTCAGTGCATTCATAGCTCTTTGTAACAATTTGGAGGCCACTGTTGCATACTCCTCTGTGCACCACATTACCAAGTCATCTGCATACATTGCCACTTTGATACCATGTGGTAGTTCAGTAACTAGGTCATTGATGTAGATCAGAAAAAGTGTTGGAGATAGTACCCCTCCCTGTGGAACGCCCTGGCGCAGTAAGACCTTCTTACTCTTAAGACCATCCAGTTGCACTCTGGCTCTCCTGTTATGCAGGTATGCTTTGACCCATTTGTACATCCTGCCATTTACTCCATAATTTCTCAGTTTCTTCAAAAGCCCTTCCTTCCATACCTTATCAAATGCTTTCTTTAGGTCTATCCATGCTGCTAGTACCAGTTTCTTTTCTTGAAACGCATCCTCAATTTCCTGGGAAAGATAGGTTGCCTGATCTTCGGTAGAGTAACACTGTCTAAAGCCTGCTTGTTGTGGGACAAGGAGATTTTCACTTTCCAGGTACCACTGCAGTCTGAGATTGATTATACGTTCCATTGTTTTACACAAACAGCTTGTAAGGCTGATTGGTCTATAGCTGGATGTCATTGAACCATCTTTTCCTGGCTTTAGTAATGGTATCATAATTGCTTCTCTCCATGCCTGTGGCACTTTACCTGTGATCCAGCAAATGTTGTAGATCTGCAGTAGTTTTGCTTTAGCTGCAGTTCCCAAGTTCTTAATCATTTCATTAGACACTCCATCACTACCTGGTGACTTTTTCATTTTTAATTTGGATATTGCCAGCTCTAGCTCTCTTTGTGTAATGGGTATTTCCATGACTTCATGTGCAGTCTCTTCTTGTCTTGCATTTTGTTGTTTTAGACGGGTCTCTTGACGTTTCTCTAGGCTAATTTCAATATTGTTGTCATTTGCAAAGGAGTCTGCAAAGTGATTTGCTGCATGTTTACCTGTTAGAATGTTTCCATCCTTCTTCAGTGTAATTTTTGTGTTCCCTTCTGTACCCTCATCATTCAGCTGTTTTACAAGCTTCCACACTTTTCTTGTGTCTCGTTCTAGATTCATGTACTCTGTTTTCTCTTTCCAACTTCTCCGTCTGGCTTGTAGTTTAGCCCATTGAAATTTGGCTTTAGCATGCTGATAGTTATTGTGGTGTTCCTGGCAGGGGTTATTTTCTGCTTGTTTTCGAGATGTTTCCATGTCATTGTGCAGTTGCTCTAGTTCACTATTCCAGTATGGTTTGTAGTGTTTCCGTGCCCCTCTGGGTATTGTTTCACTGGCAGCTTGTATTATTAGTCTACTGAATTCATCAACTATTTTGTTGATGTCTCTGTCTGTATTTAGATCTTTAGTCAGTACACTGGTGTAATGTTGATACATTTTCCAGTCTGCCTTTTTGTAATTCCATCTGGAGAGAGTGCTGCTCTCCCTGACGGCCTCATTTTGCACCACTAAAAAGACAGGTCGGTGGTCGCTGCCTCCAAGTTGTTTCCCAACAATACGTGTGATATTCCAATCCAGGTCTGGTGAATGGAAAGCAAGGTCTGGTGTAGATGTGGTATGCCATGATCTGGAATAGAATGTTGGTGGATCTGTTGCCTGGTTTAATAGTATAAGCCCATTGTCATCCTGCCAATTTTCAAGTTCTTCACCTCTCTTGTCCATATCTTCATAGCCCCAGCTCTGTGAATGGCTGTTAAAGTCTCCACATACAATTATTCTTTCTTTTAATGTAATTGTGTCTAGTGCTAGTGGGCGGTCACTCGGACAGTAGTAGTTTAGTAGATGGAAGTCTGTATTTCCTGTCCTGAGGTGCAGTATTTGATATTCCGCCCCATCCATATACACTTCAATCTGACATGCATTAATGTTGTTCCTTACAAGAGTCAGTATTCCGCCCTTTTGTCTGTTTTTCCTGTCAGATCGGTAGCACTGGTATCCCCTAATCTTCAAGGCTATGTCGTTGTTTAGATGGGTTTCCTGCAAACAGCATATGCTTACTTGTTCTTCATGCAGGATATTTTCTAATTCTATCTTTTTACTGTACCCATCTCTTTTGCTGTTGATGCCTTCAGCATTCCAGTGCATTATTTTGAGTGGTCTTATTTTGGGTTGGCCAGTAACTCTATTCTCTCGCCCCCTGACTCCACAGAGCGATTGAGAAGGACATCCAGTAATATAGGTTGGGCCCTTTCGAGGCTGAGGGCCCGGCGCTGCACCTGCCTGAGTGTCCATCACAGGGCGAGTGCCATATCGATTTGCAGTTATAGGCATGCTTCCCATTGGCGTGAGTGCGTGGCATCCTGATTTTTGTAGTGCGCCTTTTGGCTGGTTGCCTCCGACTTCAGCACTTAAAATTGCTAGAGCAGACTGTGGTCTTGCACGGGTGTAGGAAGGCCTGGCCAGTCTTGGTTTTCAGTCCCTGGTGACTGTTAAGCCCCATCCCCACGACAAGGAGCTGGCCTTGATGGGGATGATTAAAATGAAAATCAAATTACAGAGGAACAAACAAAAAACGAATTCAGCAATACCAATAGATATAACTGCCTTAAATCAGAAAGATGTAAAAGAAACTTATACTGCACAAGTATAGAACACATATCAGAAGCTGCTAGAAGAGTGGATTGAACAGTACAGAAGAGAAAATCCTGAGGAAAAAGTCACAACAAAATGGCAATGCATAAAAAACAGCATGCAAGAATCCTGCAACACCTTACCCAAAATAGACAGTAAAAAAAAAATAAAAAAAATTGATAACTGACAAAATAGTAGAAAAAATGGAAGAAAGAAGACAAGCGAAAAATATTGCCAGATACAAGGTTATTGACAATAAAATACGGTGAATGTGCAAAAAGGCAAAAGAAGACTGGCTCAACCAAAGATGTCTAGAAGTCGAAACTATGAAGAATAAACAAAACTTAAGAGAGATGCACACATAAATAAAGACAATGAGTAATAAAGACACACAAACTGCAGGAAGCGGATGTATTGCAAACAAAGTGGGAAGAATGCTAACAGACAAAAATATATAATAGATAGATGGCAAGAATATATAATAGAATTATTTCATGACGAAAGGGACAAAAAGCCATTCATGAAATGTACATACAACTATAAAATCCTGAAATCTGAAGTAAAAAAAGCTATGAAAAGAGTAGAAAAGGGAAAGACAGCAGGACCTGACAATATACAGATAGAGATGATACAGGCTCTAGAAGATTTTGACATTGAAGTGATCACAGACACATACAATGGTATATACCATACAGGATACATACCAAAAGTACTAAAAACCTCAACTTTCATTGCATTGCCTAAAAAGAATGTTGCAGTTGAATGCAGTGATTTTAGAACAATAAGCCTAATGAGCCAGGTAAAAAAAAAATTACTAAAAGTTATACAGGGAAGGATTCAGAATAAAATCAATACTGAATTAGATGCGCAACAATTTGGATTCAGGAAAACAATGGCACAAAAGAAGCCATATTTAGCATGAGAACATGCGAATATCAAAAAGATTAAAACTATGATCATAAAAAAAGAAAATTCTCAAGACCTACAAGTAAATATCACAGTTGAAGGAATACATCTGGAGACAATTCAGAGCTACAACTACCTTAGACATACTATAACCAATAATGGAAAATGTAAAATTGAAATAAACAAAAGAATAGGTATGGCAAAAAGTAACAACAAAACAAATAACAGTAGGACTGAAGCTAAGAATAGCAAAATGTTACATCTTCTAAATATTCCTGTATAGTGCAGAAACATGGACATTAGACAAGAAAACAGAACAGAAAATTGAAGCCTTTAAAATGTGGATTTATAGAAGAATAGGTAGAATTGGATGGAAAGAAATGATAACAAACGATGAAGTTTTAAAACAACAAAAAATAAAAAGAGAACTACTATATACAATTAAGACAAGACAAATGACATTTTTGAGGCACATTAAAAGACACAACAGCCTACTAAAAGTAATATTGGGAGGGAAAATACAAGGTAAAAGAGGCAGAGGCAGACCAAGAGTAACATGGACGAGTAACATCAAAAGATGGACAAGTCAGTATATGACAACCTGCACCATCAAAGCAAAAAATAGAGTGGAATGGCGCATCCATAGTAGCCAACCTTCGTTGCGGAGACGGCACTCGATGATGATGATGATGATGATGACTAATGTGTATTACTGTTTTTATTATATTTTACTTAAGTACCTATTCGATTTTTAATATATTTGTTTGAATAAATTATTTGAATGTACTTTATAAATGTACAAATATGACATTGTTGATGTATGTGTCCATACGTAGGTAAGGGTGGTCATAGCAGTCTTGTTTCAGCACTTCCTAATTCTCTCGGCGGCCCTGGATATCATTACATGAAAGCTGAACATGATTGACAGTTATACAGAAATGTAGATGTCTGTCTGTCTGTCTGTCTGTCTGTCTGTCTGTCTGTCTGTCTGTCTGTCTGTCTGTCTGTCTGTCTGTCTGTCTGTCTGTCTGTCTGTCTGTCTGTCTGTCTGTCTGTCTGTCTGTCTGTCTGTCTGTCTATTGTCCTTTCGAGCCGAAAACGGCACATAGGGCAGAACCACAATCTCAAAGACAGAAACCTTGCATGCCAAAATGGCACATATTGCAGCGATCATTGCTTCTGAAATCTATGGTTCTGTTTCCATAACAATACTTTTTACAATGACAGCTTGTCAAGCCATCGATCAACCTCCTTAATCGCCTCTTACGACATGCTTGGAAGGACACAGTGTCACTATTCTTTACTCATAATGAGGCCCCGGTAACACACGGGAAATATATATATATATATATATATATATATATATATATATATATATATACATATATATATATATATATGAGGCACCCGAATATAAGCGATCATGAGAAGTGCAAAATAAAGGAAGTTTGAAGTTATCCTTCATTGTTTTTTCTCCCCCCCCCCTCCATTTCCCCCATTGTCAGGGTAATGACCTCTTACATTCTATATTTCTGATATGACGGGTTGATTTGGCTTTCTTGGTGCCAATGTTCTGCTGGAGAATATGAAGGTTGTTCACCCTTGAAGTACTACAGCAATGTTATGTCTTCAATACCATCAGACAGTGTTATGACTTCTATAACACCAGACAATGCTATGTCTTCTATACCATCAGACAATGTTATAATCTTCTATACCATCAGACAATGTTATATCTTTTGTACCATCAGACAATGTTATATCTTCTATACAATCATACAATGTTATAATCTTCTATACCATCAGACAATGCTATATCTTCTATACCATCAGACCTCACCACTGTCAGGACCGAATTTGACACACAAGTAGCCACAATATGTTTCGTCCACTAATTTTATCTTTCTTTCTTTTTTTCTTTATGTCTGTCTATCTGTATGTCTTTCTTTCTTTTCTTGCCTTCATGTGAAGACTAAGGGGATGATTAGTCTTGTTCACCATCTACTCATTAAGTAGTCAAGCGCGTGTAGATGCACTGTTTTGTGGTTTGCAGCGGAATTGTAATATTTGCTCCTTTCAGCTAAACACATCCAACATCAGCACGACGTTTTGAGTATCTGGTTGTCTTTCCTCTCAATCCATACTCATTTGGCCGAAATTGACTGGTTAGTCAGTTTCTCTCTAAGGGCACCACGAAGGGGTGGAGTAGGATCTTGATAGTTCTTGTTCACCGATGCTGACGAAAGTAATCAACTATCATGTGACAAACCACATACAGGCCTGAAGTCCTGGCCTCCAAAGAACAGTATAAATTAGATAAATACCATAGGCAGTTAATAAATGTTACTTCCGATGAATGCCATGTTGTTGTTTACAATGTCTTGTCTGTGCTATGATGCAAGAGGTCGGAAGGGAGTTTACCAGTTTGAGAATCGTTGTAGAACTAAGTCGCTCTTTTTGTGCAGCATATTCTAGTGCAAGAATAAAGATTGGTGAAGTTACTCCTGCTCTCTAGTCGGTTTAATGGTAGTTATCGTGATGTTTTGTTTAGTTTAGTTTAGTTTAGTTTAGTTTAGTTTAGTTTAGTTTAGTTTAGTTTAGTTTAGTTTAGTTTAGTCGACAGACCGTCTTCATGGCACAACTCCAGAGCGTACAAATACACTCATCAGCAAGTTTCTCCATTATGAAGAACGCCAGCCACATACTAATGAAAGCACTGAAGATGGCTTCACCTTAGAGGCACGATCTCTGTAGCATCAGCGAAAGTCTTGACCTTGACCCCCTAAGGCGCTTCTTTAGACATGCGTGGCGGATGACATTGGCTTTCCCTCTATCCCCCCCCCCCCCCCCCAGGCAACCTGACCGTGGTCAGAACCCCGGTAGCCTTACAGATGTAGAGTAACGTACTCTTGTGTCATTGCTACAGTAGATGTATAACAGATCTCTACAATGTAGGTAGAAAGCGTACATAAATGTGACCTGTTTCTCAAACTTGAGGTGGAAAAAAAAACAAGGAGACTTGTATGGACACATTTCCCAGGTCAGAAAAGGAGGGGGAGGGGAGATTCGTAACATTAAAATAATTGATAGGCTATGCTCAGTGATACTTAAGGTGAGGGTGGTGGGATTGCACTGGCCCTCTCCAATTGTATAGTGGGAATCGACATGACTATCATTAAGGATGCGGTCTTGAGACTGCAGTAAGACAGTGCCGACATGGCTATCAGTAAGGATATGTTCTCGAGACGGCAAGAAAGTTAAACAATGTTAAACAAGTGGAACAAAAACTTGCGGGGGTGAACTAGGTGTCTGTGTACAACCAGCGGGCTATTGGAACCCTTAGTTAGTGTGAATGCAATTCACTATCTGTTGAGAGTGATTTTACACCTATGGGTTTGGTCGGATTGCTGTAACGTCAACTCTAAAAACATTAAACAATAACCACATATGAAAGCAGACATAAGTAATTGCACTCAAACAATTAAAAACAGGATAAATCCCAAAAACAAGTAGAGTGATAATAGTGCATCAGTAAAAGTAAAAGGAAAGTACCCCCGTCACGCCAAGTGGCGTATAGGGAATATGGTGTTAGTGACCATAAATTTTACAGACCTTCAGCACATGATTTTTGGGGTAATGTGGTCGGTATTACGCTCGTGCCGCTTTACTTCCCAGAAAAAAATCCGGTACCTATTAAAGACTGGGTGAACCCGGAGGCCGTCGGTTGGGATCGAACCCTACCTCTTGTCCTTTGTAGTCCTGTTCATTAACCACTGAGCTATCGCGGCTCCCTATAGTGCATCAGTGCTCAGTTGTATATTGACATAACAACAGACAGACGAATATAATAAGTGCAGATTAAAATAAGCAAAACAGATGGCGTGTATATGTTTATATCAGCCTCTACGGAGTGCATTTATGTGCATAATTAAATTTAAACTGAAAATGCTGGAGGTAACTTAAAAGTCGAAAACTTATGTTACATTGAGTTGTCAAAGCTTAGTGTATTTGACTACTAAAGCTTGACAAAATGTTTAAATGATATGGATTTCATAGGCTGAGAAATCCGGCTAAAATGGCATAAACACAGTTAACATGCCAGATAAGAAGTGTTTGCATAATGGGCGTGTCAGCATAAATCTCGCTAGCACAATCAACTATGATTTATTGATTAATATATTCCACTTTATTAAGAATGAGAATAAAGGGAGAACCGGTAGAATAAGTTCCCAAACAAATAATTGTAAATATACAAGGCTCATATGACAGGGACCCGAAATATGAATAACAACGAAAAGTAAGGGCCTCCACTAAACATTATTTAAAAAAATTTAAAATACACTTTTCAAGCCTATTAAAAACGAAACAAACAAAAACACATTCTTCAGGTCTTAAAACTGTCAGTTTGCTTAAGAGCTTAAGAGTCAAAGCGGAAAAATAAATAATTCTAAACAAAAAAACATAGCTGGTAAAATGACCCAAGATAAAATTGGGTTTACAGTTGATTTCGCAAAGTTTAGAGCAGTGTAGTACGTAATGTCTTTTCCAAAAATGAGATTTTGACATTAACTACAATACACCGTTCCCTTTATATTCCACAGTAACTATTTGATATTTTCTTTATTAAACCAGTGCCAAAGTAAACAAAAAAGTAAAGAGCCCCCGTCACGCCAAGTGATGTATAGGGAATATGGTGTTAGTGACCATAAATTTTACAGACCTTCATCATCATCATGTGCCATACCGGTTGGCGTAGGCGATCATGTCCCTCCACAATCTTCTATCTACAGTGCATCGTATCAGTTCTGTTGTTGACTGTTTTCCATGCCATGACACCAAGCTATCCAGTATTTTCTCTCTTTGTCGTCCGCGATCTCTCTTTCCTTTTATTTTGCCAGTTGTAACCAAGTATTCCAACTTTCCTCTTCTCATGATGTGCCCGAAAAATGTTGATTGCTTTACCGACCTTCAGCACATGATTTTGGGTGGTCGGTGTTACGCCCAAGCCGGTTTACTTTCCCAGAAAAAATCCGGTACTCATTTTAAGGTTGGGTGAACCCGGAAGCCGTCGGTTGGGATCGAACCCTACCTCTTGCTATTTGTAGTCCACTTCACTAACCACTGAGCTATCGCGGCTCAAACTAATGGCAAGCCAAACTATAAATGAGTGATCAGAAGAAGCACCGTACTTAAAAGGAAAGGAACACTATATTTATATGTATAATTATAACAGACTTATATCCGTGATAAGCTACATAATTAAAGTAGTTTAAATCCAAGTTGATTACAATTAAAACTCCTTTAATTACATTGCAGACTATATAAACTATATATGGCATATATATCCAGTCATTATTTTTTTAATGAAATTAATGTTGATTATATAATCGGAACCCATGCACTTAATTCATTCTTCACATCAATACATTTTATACGTTATTCATTTCTGAATTCCACTCACCTAATTCATTCTCATAATCTTGAATTAATTCATTTAATTCATTGGAAAAGGAAGGTTGGAAAAGGAAGGTTCAACAGGCACACAACTAGATACAGCGGTTACATACCGTCATAAGAAACAGATAATCAAATCAATCAGAGGACCACAAGCCCCAAATCAGGATGCCTTTCATAATATGAATAGATATGAACAAGTTATCATTATACGCCTCAGAACAGGACACAATCGACTCCGTAGTCACATGTATACAAAATTCAAGATCGGCACATCAACTACTTGTACATGTGGACAGGCGCCCCAGACTGCTGAACACATACTTCAGGATTGCACAGAATATAGTAGACTAAGGAAAATCCATTGGCCCATAGATACAACACTACAGACAAAACTATATGGGCCACTGCAAGAATTACAAAAGACAGTAAAATGTATACAGGAAACGACACTGCAGATATAGATAATACTTCGGGCGAACGAAAGATAGATAGATAGATCTAATTCATTTTCATCGTCTTGAACCAACTCACCTAATTCGTTCCCATCGCCTTGAACCAATTCACCTAATTCATTCGCATAATCTTGAACCAATTCACCAAATTAATTCTCAGCATCTTAAACTAACTCATTTAACTCATTTTCTGCGACTTGGACAAACTCATCTAATTCACTATCCAGATTCTGAACCAACTCATCTAATTCACTATCCGGATTCTGAACCAACTCATCTAATTAATTCTCCATTTATTAAATCCATACAGAAGTGAACGGATTTGTTGCCAGCACGAAGACTTAAGACAATCAATGACTTATAGTTAATTTTATTGCCAGAATCAATGAACCACATCTATTCAGAATACATTATATCTTTTCTCAGTGTTAGTCTTTTTAAATGATTTGAGTAGAAGTCGAGAAGGATGGCAAACCAGAACTGAAAAATACCACACTGAAGACGTATATTTGAGTCACAAGGCGATGGAAACTTCTTTCAGGACGAAAACAAATAGCATTAATTTTAATTACGAAAATATGGGGGAAATGAATAATTAAATACGTACATAATAGTATTATTATTGCAGTAATGACAGAAGTGATAAATAACTGTCGAGATCGAAAATTATGATGAGACATGATCACCTACGCCAGCAGGCCAGGTACTTGATGATGATGAATGACAGAAGAAGAATAAAAATGTGCCAGATTGATACTGAAGAAAAATAAAACTTGACAAATGAAATTTTTGGAGCATGTTAAAAGAAACAACTGCCTACTAAAAGTAATATTGGAAGTAAAAATACAAGGGAAAAGAGGCAGAGGCAGACCAAGACTAACATGGACGAGTAACATCAAAAGACGGATAAGTCAATCATTGACAGCCTGCACCATCAAAGCAAGAAACAGAGCAGAATGGCGATCCATGGTTGCCAACCTTCGTTGCGGTGAAGGCACTCGATGATGATTACTATGATGATTCTTCAATTGAAGCTACAGATAAAATTACCTACATAGTTAAAAGTAGTTTACTTTGAAACAAATCAAAGATTTGAAAAGTCGTAAAACAAAGTAATACTTAAATTGTATTTTTTTAAATTGCGTAAATCTTTACATAATTCAACGGCATTGTAAATATTTTTTTTATTACAATCATCTTTACCACATAGAAAAACCATAAACATTCTTTTAAAGATCGTTATCAACTATTCTTTGCAGTGTCTCTTGTGGACAATCTTAAGGCTTGTTTATTTGTTATATTGTATTATTGTCGGTTTCTGTAACTATGGAGTTCCTATTACTTGATGAATTCATCGGTGGGGTGCCCGGCCCTACTTGCACTTCCACAAACGAGCCAAACAGGCAACATTTACTGGCTGCACACCCACTTCAAAATCGAAGTAATTAAGATAAGTCTTTGTTTGGCTGTTTATATTTTACATGTACCGATCGTGGTACTGATTAGTGTAATCGATAGTAGTGGAGTGCATGATGGGCAGATTCATAGGTGTGCAGTTATTCTCATCAGACGACACAAAATGTGCACTTCGATAGTAATGAAAGGTCATGGTTATAACTTCGTCACCTCAAATCGACATTCTAACCGTATCACTCTACTTGAACCAAGCATGATTCTAGATGTTTCATCTTCAATCTCACCAATCACTGTATCACTCTACTTGAACCAAGCATGATTCTAGATGTTTCATCTTCAATCTCACCAATCACTGTATCACTCTACTTGAACCAAGCATGATTCTAGATGTTTCATCTCCAATCTCATCAATCACTGTATCACTCTACTTGAACCAAGCATGATTCTCGATTTTTCATCTCCAATCTCATCAATCACTGTATCACTCTACTTGAACCAAGCATGATTCTCGATTTTTCATCTCCAATCTCATCAATCACTGTATCACTCTACTTGAACCAAGCATGATTCTCGATTTTTCATCTCCAATCTCATCAATCACTGTATCACTCTATTTGAACCAAGCATGATTCTCGATTTTTCATCTTCAATCTCACCAATCACTGTATCACTCTACTTGAACCAAGCATGATTCTCGATTTTTCATCTCCAATCTCACCAATCACTGTATCACTCTATTTGAACCAAGCATGATTCTCGATTTTTCATCTTCAATCTCACCAATCACTGTATCACTCTACTTGAACCAAGCATGATTCTCGATTTTTCATCTTCAATCTCACCAATCACTGTATCACTCTATTTGAACCAAGCATGATTCTCGATTTTTCATCTTCAATCTCACCAATCACTGTATCACTCTACTTGAACCAAGCATGATTCTAGATGTTTCATCTTCAATCTCACCAATCACTGTATCACTCTACTTGAACCAAGCATGATTCTAGATGTTTCATCTTCAATCTCACCAATCACTGTATCACTCTACTTGAACCAAGCATGATTCTAGATGTTTCATCTTCAATCTCACCAATCACTGTATCACTCTACTTGAACCAAGCATGATTCTCGATTTTTCATCTTCAATCTCACCAATCACTGTATCACTCTACTTGAACCAAGCATGATTCTCGATTTTTCATCTCCAATCTCATCAATCACTGTATCACTCTACTTGAACCAAGCATGATTCTCGATTTTTCATCTTCAATCTCACCAATCACTGTATCACTCTACTTGAACCAAGCATGATTCTAGATGTTTCATCTTCAATCTCACCAATCACTGTATCACTCTACTTGAACCAAGCATGATACTCGATTTTTCATCTCCAATCTCATCAATCACTGTATCACTCTACTTGAACCAAGCATGATTCTCGATTTTTCATCTTCAATCTCACCAATCACTGTATCACTCTACTTGAACCAAGCATGATTCTCGATTTTTCATCTCCAATCTCATCAATCACTGTATCACTCTACTTGAACCAAGCATGATTCTCGATTTTTCATCTTCAATCTCACCAATCACTGTATCACTCTACTTGAACCAAGCATGATTCTCGATTTTTCATCTCCAATCTCATCAATCACTGTATCACTCTTCTAAAAAGAACGATCAAAGAGAGCCTCTATTATATCTTTCTTGTCAGGTTACATTGTCCCCATTTCTTGTAGCCTGAAAGCAAATCCGCCAGTTTTCTCGTTACCTTGGTCTCCTGTAGATCCACACAAATGACTTATAGTGTCCCTCTCTCCCCCTCTCTCCCCCCCTCTCTTTTTCTATCTCAAGCCTATGCCTCATCTTTCCTTACCAAATAGTAAGTAAAGATAAGACTTTTATCAGGTGGCTGTCTGGAGGGCGTATATTGGGAGTCTGGTGTTCTGAAAGGATAGCCCTCTACATCTTTACTAATCCATCAGTCAGAAGACACAAATGATAGAGTCAGAAGATGTAACAGCAAATAAATATGAACAATTTTACACCACAAAAAAAAAAAAAAAAAAAAAAAAAAAAAAAAAAAAAAACCTGGAATAAAAGATTCTCGACATATGATGATAGACATTTATTACTCTTAGTCATAGCATGTTCTTCCTCTTTCTTTCCTTATCTGCCGTTCAGTCTTGAGCATAACAAATGTAACGGCCTTTGCTCTTTGGTTAGCCTCCTATGCGACATTTCTGTGAACTTCAATTATTCTGTCTATTTGTATTTTTTTTTAAACGTCCATTGTTCCGTTATTTTTGTAACCTTTATAGATAGATACGAAAATTGGGGTTACATTCTTTATTTATTTTTTTTTTTGGCCATTTGACCAAACTATTTAATTTATTATTTCTGTATTTATTTTACTACGGAGTGAACTGTCTTTGTAGTTATCCGCATAATAATTGTGTCTTTCGTGCCGACTCAGAGTATATGCATTACACATTTAATTAAGCTCGGAATAGTTCCTTTTATTGAATACATCAATAACGACATATAAAAGGGTTTGGCCACGTGATAAGGCAAAAAAATAAAATCAAAATACAACACAGCAAGCCTTCAATAAGCGTTGCGAGAACAGCAGACCCAATGACTGACCACTAAAAAGATTAATTGATTGAATATTAAAAACACTAGGGTATATAACAACATGATAAGCCACTAGAAGAGCAAAAGTTCACAAACTATATCTCCCCTGGAGGCTGAAAGACAAGTTAGGAAACAAAGGAGAAGACAAATTTCCTGTCGGTGGTATTTATCTTATTGATTGTTTTAGAGCCTAGTGTCAAAGTATAACATTCACAACACAACGTTAGGACGAGAACTGCAGAGAAGAGAACATTAGCAGAATTTTCTTGTGAAGAAAACAAGATGATTGTGATAAACAGAGCAGAACAAGCAAAATCATGAGACGGTCGCTGTAGCCACGAGAATAAAGTGATTGCCTCATGTTCGAAAATAATCATCATCATTGAGTACCGTCTCCGCATCGAAGGTTGGCTACCATGGAGCGCCATTCGCTCTGTCTTTTGCTTTGACGGTGCAGGTTGTCGTAGGCTAACTTGTCCATCTTTTGATGTTACTCGTCCACATTAGTCTTGGTCTGACTCTGCCTCTTTTACTTTGTATTTTCTCTTCAGTTTTGAATTGAAAATTTTAAGCCAATTACTTAATGAAATAAACATGAGAAGAAAAATATATGGATATAGATATTAATATTTAAAAAAACTAAAACTATGATCATAAACAAAGATAATACTCAAAACCGACAAGTGGATATCAACATTGAAGGAATAGACCTGGTCTAACAGCTCACAGCTACAACTATCTTGGACATATTATAACCAGTGATGGGAAATGTACAACTGAAATAAACAAAGGAATAGGAATGGCAAAAAGTAATTTTAATGCCATAAAAAATATACTAACACCAAAACAAATAACACTAGGGAGAATAGCAAAATGTTATGTCTTCTCAACATTCCTGTATGGTGCAGAAACATGGACATTAGATAAGGAAACAGAAAAGAAAATTGAAGCCTTTGAAATGTTGATATATAGAATAGGTAGAATTGGATGGGAAGGAAATGAAACAAACGATGAAGTCTTAAAACAATTAAAATTGAAAAAAAAAGAACTGCTAAACACAATTCAAACAAGACAAATGAGATTTTTGGGACATGTTAAAAGACACAGCAGCCTACTAAAAGCAATATTGGAAGGGAAACTACAAAGTAAAAGAGGCAAAGGCAGACTTAAACTAACATGGATAAATGATATCAAACGATGGACAAGTCAGTCTATAACAACCTGCACCATCAAAACAAGAGACAGAGCGGCATGGCGCTCCATCGTAGCCAACCTTCGATGCGGAGACGCCACTCAATGATGACGAGCCTGGAAACCGTCGGTCAGGATCGAACCCGACCTCTTGTCCTTAGTAGTCGAGTTCACTAACCACTGAGCTATCGCTGCTCCCGAAGATAACATGTGAACTATAGTCCGTTCAGAAATTCATAATCACACCTGAATTAGTTTTGCGTGTTAACCGCTTGCTATTTTGGTTTCAAAATTTCCATGCAATCTTAGAATATTGATGACGCAAAGATTTTGGTATTTTTTATTCCACAAACACAACAGATTTTGCACATCAGCGAATTCCTTTGATCTTTTATGACGATATCACACAAGTTGATTCAAATTTTAGAGTTTACAGTAATCGTGTTAAATGTTTCAGTTTAGTGCAATTCTTGTCAGAGGCGTATCTACATAGTGCTTAATTGTGGGTGTTGTTCGTTATGTGTATTTGCAAACATGAATTCAATTGGTTATAATTAGTCTTGTCCTTCGGTCACCATTAGACCCCAGGACGTCCTAACTGCAGTTGGAATTGAATTCATCTTAATTTTAATCATTCCGAATCTGACGATTCCAAGAGGTTGATAATCATTACTGGCTGGACAAATAGTAATTCATCTCGTTTCCAGTACTCATCTTCCACCCGCAGCACATGTTCAACACACTTCTTCCAGAACGGAATGTCTATTTTTGAGAGAGACTCGCGTGTTAGAACTTCAACATCACACATTTTAAACGTCCTGTTCTGTTCTGCGACTTGTCCTTTGACGTGAGCCCAGACAGTTCGATTGGATTAAGGTGCGCATGATATGCAGGGAGTCGAAGAGAGGTGTGGCCGTATTTCTCAATGATTTTGTCAACATGGTACACCTTTTTCTTATTCGTATTCTTCACAAGTTGTAACAATTTGGGTTTTAAATATGTGTCGTCAAATTTGACATTTTCATTCGCAAGCCATGTCCTAATTTGCTCTTTTGTATTTGATGCAGTAGGCACTTTGTCTTCCTCTGATACGACATTGTGGTATGATGCATTATCCATGACTATGCATGAAGGTCTCTCCAGGATTGGTAAAAGATCGTTCTCCAACCAGTGCCTGAAAATGTTTCCATTCATTTCAATATGGTAGTCCCTACCGTCGGTAATCTTTGATTGAAAAATAAGTACCGCATCATGGACAAGGCCGTTTTCAGTGCTTCCAGCGTGCGTTAATATAATGCGCTGGCCTTTGCTGCTGGGAATTGTTCTTTTGAGTTTGCCATTTACTGACTGCCATTCTTTAGCATAGGTGTGGTGTGCGTTGACCCATGATTCGTCCAAATATACAATATCATACCGTTCACTCCGCCGCTCACGGATCTCACAATATAAATTACCCATCTTGGGTTCCCTAAGGAAGTGCTGATATAGTAAAAAAGTAACCTTTTGCATAGTTATAAATTTGCATTTCAAACTCATTGTAATTTAGATATAAATATTGGCATTTAAAGTCAACAAATTGTTTACTGAGTCTTCATAAAATTAATAAAGTTACGCCTTCCCTTCGGTAATTATTGCCAAGGCCGTGGTGCGTCATGTCGTTCAATATTCAGTTTTGTGCACGGGATTTTCCTGAAGTTAGTGTTTCTGCAATAGCCAAAGTATTTTACGTGAACGACCGCACTAAATTAATGTATATATCCTAAAATGGTGTCAAATTCGAACAGGGTGAATTTAATATAGCCTAAAGAAGAAAACTTTTAAACTAGATCAAATTTCTCAGAGCAAAAAATATTACTATAACGTCATCAATATTCTAAGATTACATGCAAATTTTGAAAGCAAAATAAAAAAAACGGTTATCACGCAAAACTAATTCAGGTGTGATTATGAATTTCTGAAGGACTATAGAACTAATACCTGCCTGTATTTGCCTAGTTGTCATTATTTCAATCAAATGAGAGCAAATAAGTTGATAGTAGTCAAGGACTCATTGCAGACTAGTGACGTCAGAGTCAACGAACTCGACAGCCAACCAAAATCGTATCCCCCCTGCTCGCCGTGGTCTCGGAAACAAACTATCCCATCTGACAAAGTGTGCCGGGGTTGAAGATGCAAAGTAAACTCGTCTCCAAAAATAGACCTGGACGAAACCATGTGTGTAGATGTGTTTGCAAGATGTGTCAGCCTTGTTGTAAACTGCGACACCACCAGCGTCCTTTGAAAAAAGCAAACGACGACATTAAGAAATATCTTTAGTAGGCTTATTACTTTAGTTTTGTTATGGTTTAAATCACGGTAATTTTGTTTTTGATATTCTAGCGGAGAGAGATAGTCTTACAAATAAATAGAAAAGAAAATCGATTCATTCGAAACAAAATGTTACATAAAAATAACTAAGATACTTTAGAGAATAAAAAAAAGCAATGTAGACATACTAAAAGACTTAAGTCTTAGAACGAACTTGCCCATAAACAATATTCTCATCATCATCATGTGCCATACCGGTTGGCGTAGGTGATCATGTCCTTCCACAATCTCCTATCTACAGTTCATCGTACCAGTTCTGTTGTTGACTGTTTTCCATGCCATGACACCAAGTTATCCAGTATTTTCTCTCTTTGTCGTCCTCGATCTCTCTTTCCTTTTATTTTTCCCGTTGTAACCAAGTATTTCAACTTTTCCTTTCTCATGATGCGCCCGAAAAATGTTGATTGCTTCTTTCTGATGTTTTTTAAGAGCTCCCTTTTTTGTGTTGGCCTCTTTGAGAACTTCCTCATTGGTCTTTTTAGCTGTCCAGGGAACTTTCAATATTCTTCTGAGAAATCCCATGACCTCTACTCGTCTTTTCATTTGTTTTTCTACTATCTATGATTCGCTTCCATAGGTCAGAATTGGTTCTATATAGCACCGATGAACTCTCTTTCTCATTTTTATTGACATAGATTTGTTGCATAAGATATTTTTCTTTTTCTGAAATGTTATTTTGGCCTGAGTTATTCTGCATTTTATTTCTGTGATGCATCTTCCATCTGATGTTATTATTGTGCCCAAGTATTTGAAACGTTGTACTTGTTTCAGATTTGTCTCGTTTATTTTTATGCTGCATGATGGTGGTGATCGTTTCTTCGATATAACCATTACTTGTGTAACAATATTCTACTGAGTGAAATTAAAATACTATGGTCTCGTCAAAAGCGGGCTTGAAAGAACATTAATATAAGACATGCTTGCATGACGACGAGACAGGGGCAGACAACGAAGAAGGTGCATTCCTGATATATATATATAAAAAAATCTAGAACATGACAACGAAAGAAGTAGGAGATCTGGCTAGAGAGCTGTGGTAAATGCTGATTCCTGCAAGTGTCATGCGACATGATGATGAGGAAGAGGAAGAGAAGATTGATGATGACGATCGGAGGTTCAATGTTCATTTAACGAGCGGCCGTTATTCTCCTGTTTATGTTCCTCCCACCTCCCACACCCTCCTACTACTGGTAGGTAGGTAACAGAAAGTAGATAAGTGATGTACATGCACATAGCTTTCTAAACACCACAGCGTGTATGCAACGTATAAAATAACCAGTGTTAAAAATTGTAAAGCGAACCCCGCGGTTTATTGCAAGTATTTTATATGACATTGAATTAAAAGGGGCCGTTTGTAAAGATGTATTAAAACAAGCTATGAATAGTTTGAAGGCATTGGCCTTTTTTAGTGCTAGTAGTTGACGTTCAGTCAGTTCGTTTGGGATTAAAGCCTCAATTTTGGACAGGTACCTGGCAATGTTTGAGGCTTCCAGTAGGTCGAAACGAAAACCAGAACTTTGTACCTCTCCCAAATGGGTATAGGAGGAAGTGGAGAAGAAGTTGGGATAAAAGCAGGAAGAAAACACAAACCAACCGATGACTCCGCTGGAATTACCCTGAGCCAAATCAAGGATATTCCTGAAATAAAAATCATGTTGCAAATCTTCTTCTTCTTTCCTTCCTCGTCTGTCGTCGAGGGGAGATATAATTTGAGGTCTTTTGCTCTTCTGTTCGTCTCTGCTGCTGTTATGTTTCCTAGTGTTTCTAATATTTCGTCAAACCATATTTTCTCGTGGTCGGCCCTTGGGTCTGGTATTCTCGCAAAGTTTATTGAAGGTTCATTATGTTGTGTTTTGATCTTTCTGCCTTGTCACATGACCAAACCATTCTATCTGTTATTTCTTTATATATTCTATAGCGGGGATTATTCCTAGCATTTTTCTCAGTTGTTCATCTCTGGCCTTATCTCTTTTTCTATTTCATTTTGCAATTGATCTCAAATGTCACTTACCTCTTGAATTCTTGATATGTTCTTATTAGCCATTGCTAAACTATGTTTTTGTATGTTATAATGTTATTCATAGCGATATTATCAACTTGCCAGCTTGTCTTTAACGTGTCCAAATGTTATGTTTTTTTCCCCAGCAAGTTTTTGTGTGTCTGTATATACGCTCTAAATATTTCACGCGCCAATTTTCACAATTACAATTTTTTTTTCTAATTTTATTCCTAGTTTTTCCTGGAAATTTTATTCTCGGCCAACAGAAAAATAGAGCCACTAAAAGCATCAGAAAGAAACAATCGACATTTTTTCTGGCACATCATGAGAAGTGGGGTACTTGGTTACAACAGGCATAATACCAAAAAAAAGAAAGATCGCGGACGACAAAGAGAGAAAAAAAAATTAACTATTACTACATTATTTTTTATGGCATGACAATGGAGGCAATGACAGTGACCAAGGCATTCAAATGGTTAGAGTCACAAGACTACACCCACGCAGGTATACTGTGTGATTCGATGAGCATGAAAAGTGGAGGCGGGCTATGTACGCATGCAATGGGTAGAGTCGTTGCAGAAATCTAAAATACGTAAGGTCACCTTTGTCTATGTCCCTGGACACGCGGGAGTACGGGGAAATGAAAGAGCGGACAGGTTGGCTAGCTGCACTGTCGTTGAGGACGGGCAAACAATGGATCGGGCGGACATCATCAATGCCCTCCGAGATGTGGGAAGAGCACATGACTTCAACAAACACAGATCCACGTCACTTCTTCGGATGATGGAAATGGGAGTTAAGCTGGGCACAGCCAGAAATGAGACACTTAGTGGCCGTGTAAGAAGACTTATCAACCAACATAGAACTGGAGTCATCAGTCGCTGGACACTGAGGGAATTGCTGAGGAGGGGATCTGAGCACCTATGTACATGTTCAGAGTGCAATGATGACGACCCGCAAATAACTCAAATAACTCAACTCAACTCAAAGAGAGAAAATACTAGATAGCTTAGTATCGTGCCACGGTAACAGTTAACAACAGAAATGGTACGATGCTCCTAGGACAGATAATTTTAGAAAAAAACACGATCGCCTACGCCAACTTGTATAGCACATGATGATGATTCCTAGCTTGTATAAAACGTTTTTATTTACTTGCTTTTCCTGTCATAAGATGTGTATTATTTACTTCGTCTTTATGGATCTTAACGTGATCTTTTATATCAGTGTTCATATCTCTATAATATCTCTGTTTTAGCAAACGTGCTAATATAAAAATAAGAGAAAGTGGATCTGGCATTATTGTCTCTCTCTGTTCCAGAAACTAAATCCATCATCAAAGGCTAGTACCATAAAAATGGAAACGAGAACACCCAAAGTTAATGAGAGGGAAACCTCCAACTATCAAAGAGGGATCAAGTCATCATACTTCGCCTACGCATTGGCTACAACGGAATGAGAAACCACATGTTCACCAAACTCAAAATTGGTACTACCAGCCAATGCCATTGTACCCTGGACAATATGACAACAAAACATGTTCTACAGGATTGCCCCCAGTACTCAGACCTGAGAAGTACAATGTGGACCACACCCACCTCCCTAGAAGAGAAACTATACGGGGCAACCGAATCACTTAAACAGACAGCTGCCTTCATGAGAGAGTAAAGAATCCTACTCTGAATGAGCCATGATCACAGAAGAAGAGGCCGATATCTTTCTATCAATCTCTCTCGTTTCATTTGTCTTTCTCACTCTTTCCATCTTATTCTTTATCTCTCTTTCAGTCTCTCTCGCTCTCACTCTCAGGCCCTCTCATTTCATGTTTGTCTCGCCCTCTTTCCATCTATGAGGAGATCGGTGGTAGACTTGTGAAACAGTTGATTGTTACACATTGTGGGTCTTGCTATGGAGATCTCAACGCTTGTGGACTGTTCTTCGATGTGTGATGAGGATAATCCGACGGCTAACACTTTCCATACCTTCTCTCTCTCTCTCTCTCTCTCTCTCTCTCTCTCTCTCTCTCTCTCTCTCTCTCTCTATCTCTATCTCTCTCTCTCAGTCTATCCCAGTGGTGGCCAACTTGAGGTTGCCCGAGGGCCGGATTAAAGCCAAGGCCAAGACCCGCGGGCCACACTTAAGAATATCGTCAAAAATGACAGTAGGGACCTATGCGATATAGTAATATATAAATAATGCTTGCACTTTGACTACATATTTGATTTGTAACAAATCCATTAATTATTCATTTTAAAATTACCTTTAATGTCTCAGTGCGACGATTGTGACTTGTCACAGCTTTCCACCAGAGATTTGAAGTCCACTTCCATTTTTGACGTGGCGATTCGGAGAGTATGGGACAATGTCGAATCGGTCATTCTGTTCCTGGTCTTAGATTTAATTAACTTCATGGAAGAGAATGTTGTCTCGCAGAGATATGTGCTGCCGAATATAGAGCACATCTTTAGTGCCCATTTTCTCAGACACGGGTAACGTTCATTTGGTAGCAATTTCCAGAAGTCAGCTCCTAATGCCTTTACAGTACTGAGGAAGGGGTCACACTGAAGGTCACACAACTCTAGTTGAAGATCTGATGGCTGGCACTCCACTGTGCACTTAATTGGGTTATTAAAAAGTTCCGTTTGCGGACGAAACATTTCAAAATCTTGAAATCGTCGATCAAATTCACAAATCAAATGTTCAATGTCAGCTGCGTACTTACTGAAGTTTGCACTTTCTATCTCTGACAACAACTGCTTACAACTTGAAAAATGGAACAGATCATTTTTTTGCAAAGAAAGTCTAAATAGATTCAGCTTCTTTTTAAAACCATCAACATATCCCATCAATTGAAAAATGGTTTGCTTTTCCCCTTGTAGCTGCAAATTCAATATGTTCAAATGTTGTGTGATGTCTGTGAGATATGCCAGATTATGAAGGAAATTAATGTCTTTGAGTGCATGTTGAAGATCAATGGAGCATGGTAAGTTCTCTCGCAGGAAGTCATAAATGTCATTCTTCAGTTCAAAAAATATTATTAAACATTTCCCTCGACTAAGCCATCTTACTTCTGTATAAAGCAGGAGATCACCGTAGCTAGAATCTACTTCCTCTAAAAATGATAAAAACTTCCTGTGATTTAAAGACTGGTGTCCTCCTCTTATCAAATTTGTTATTTTCACAACAGTAGCCATGGTGTCTTTTAGATTTATGGACTTTGCACAAAGGGCCTCTTGATGAATTATGCAATGCAATGTAGGTACGTTAATTTTGTTTTGCTTTAGAAGTCCAACAAAACCAGTATTTGAACCAATAAAAGCTTTGCAACCATCAGTACACACTGCAGACAACTTTCCAAAACCACCTACTTCATCTACGGCACTATGAACTGCAGAAAATATGTCTGTCCCTCTACAAGTGTCATGCAAAGAGCAAACTTTCAACAATTCTTCAATAAAAGTAAAATCCTCCTGGATAACTTTAACAAAAATAAGAAGCTGGCAAGTGTCAGTGATGTCAGTACTTTCATCAATCGCGAGCGAAAAATATGAGCAGTTTTCAATACAAGATTTTAAACTTTGAGACAGTTGCAGACTGATGTCTTCTGTTCTTCTGGCTACAGTTTGTTTTGAAAGAGGCACAGATTCAAATTCTTTGGCTATTTTTTCTTGACCGAATGCCTTTGCCATTTGAATCGCACATTTCTTCACAAAATTTCCGTCAGTAAAGGGTTTTTTTAGATTTTGCAAGCTCATAGGTAACTGTATATGATGCAATGATCGATGACTCTTTAATTTTATTGCCCTTTGTATACATACTTTGCTGTTGATTCAACTTTGTCTTCAGCTGTTCAACCAAAAGCTTCCTAGCTTCAATGCTATGTTTCTCATACATGTTTTGATGATGTGTGGCATAGTGCCGTTTTAAATTATATTCCTTCAAAACGGCTAACACTTGAACGCAAATTAAGCACTGAGGTTTACTATCCTTATTGAAGATGAACAAATAATCTAATTCCCATTCAGGTTTAAATATGCG
This sequence comes from Megaustenia siamemsis, assembly GCA_032433765.1. Taxonomy (NCBI): domain Eukaryota; kingdom Metazoa; phylum Mollusca; class Gastropoda; order Stylommatophora; family Ariophantidae; genus Megaustenia; species Megaustenia siamemsis. Next base: position 86,748,022 of record JAVIAB010000124.1, on the reverse strand, counting down.
ATTTTCACAATCAACTTTTCTACGTTTTAACATGATTTAATACAAAATCTCACATCAAAGTTAAAAGTCACAGAATGTTGGTCCACTATCGAAAATAAGTCCAGATTTGACAGTTATACACAGACTTGTGTTTGACAATGAAATCAAAAGATTGTGACCAAATAAACACGTTGCAGTCATTTTATGGACAAGACAAGACGATGGGATCAAAGGGAATGAAGGCGAACAGTGAAACATTTTGAATGTAACTTCAAAGACAGAATTAGAGCTACGAAGTCCCCTCACCCCTGTCCCTCCCAACCTCATTAACCCCTTACCGCGAAATGAAAGAGCCACCACAAGTCCAGACGACAAATGTTGAGCCAAAGATCTGACGCTATCACCGCACTGACAATAAAGCAACTTTGCGGTACCAACTCGAAGCAAAGACTTTGAATATTGTCGGCACCATTAGTTGTGCAGTGTGTGTGTGTGTGTGTGTGTGTGTGTGTGTGTTATTTGAAATTATGTTGCCAATCTAGCTGTTGCGAGAAATTGACAGAGATTTTCAAATTGTGTATTCTTGAACGATAGAAGAGTTAACTCCGACACGGATTAAAACCAGGAGAAATCCGCTATTAGGGGTAAAAAATGAAGTAAGTCTGTGGAGCTTCGCGGGCCAAGAAAACTAGGCTGGCGGGCCGGATCCGGCCCGCGGGCCGCCATTTGGCCACCCCTGGTCTATCCTGTTTCATTTGTTGTTCTCCGTCTGATTGCATTGCATTCCTTTCTCTCTCTGTCTCTCCCGTTTCATTTGTTGTTCTCACTTTCTTCGCTGACCATTCTTTCTCTATCTCTCCTCTTTCATTGCTGTTCTCATTCTCTTTGAATTCCATTCTTTACCTCTTTCAGTGTCTGTCTGTTAGTCTGTCTGTCTCTCTCTCTCTCTCTCTCTCCGTGCGAGTGTGTTTGACGATCTGTATAAGAGTCAACTAAAAAATATAACGAAAATAAACAAGGAATCAAATAAAACAAATTACATCATATTCGCAGCTGTGGGAGCGTTCGTCCGCAACAGGGATGAAAGCTTCCATCGACACATAGCGACATAATTAATAACAATCCTTAACTCAATAAGTAATCCTAAAGTATAATATACAGCTGAATCAGTTAACAAATATATTCCAAGCCAGGAAACGACACATGTGGTTTTAGAGACGATCTTTATTATTGCTCTTCAAACAATGAGATCGCACATCACGGAGAGCATGTATAAGAAATAATATAACATCATTTGAGACTGCTAAAGCAAAACTTAGAAGAGAAAAGACTCATGAAAAAGAATAGAAAACCCTATGGATCAGTGGGCCTGACTTGTTCATTCTGTGGCTATGTGTGTTTGTCAAACATTGGTAGAATTAGCCACGAGAGAAGCTGTTCGACGAAAACAAAACCTAAAAAAAAATACACAATAGCCTCCACTAGACCGTCTGACAAGACGAAAAAAGGGCCATATATTACTATTGCTAACCCTTACACGACTATGATCAACAAGACGACAACCATCTTACTGTTGCTAGTCAACGTAAACTTAGGTACCACAGACACGTGATCTGGATTCTCTAAATTCGCTAAATCAATATCGCAGGGGGATGTGAGAGTTCGAAGATGGAAAGACGGGCGCTGCTGTACAGGAAAATCAATATTAAACAGTGACCAATTCTTGGATTCGTCAGTTCTCAGCAGAGCTAGGCTTACCTATAATCTAAATAAACTAGAACTTCCATCTATCTATTGACCTTTCGAGCCGTTGCCGGCCCATAGGGCGTAGACCAAGATACACCTTCTCATATCTGAATTTTTGGTTCTAGCAGTTTTCTTTTAAAGATATTTTATCAAATCTCGCCATTTGTCTCTGTTCTGTGCAAGCAGCTCTATCTCATCGAGGGAGCCGAATCCTGTTGCTCTTGCCTCTCTCATCAATGTTCTTCTCAGTGTCTCCCTGGGTCTTCCTCTTTTTCTCTTACCTGTTGTTTCCCATATGAGGGCCTGCTTTGCTATTCGGTTATTATCTCTTCTCATCACATGTCCAACATATGACCATCGTCTTTTGTCTACGTTTCATTAACACCATCGTTTTTACGATAGCGGCTTGTGAAACCTCTGATCAACGGCTACATACCAAGCCGGAGAAAAAAAATTCCTCCATTTTGGAAACAACCAGAAACGACTAGAACTTAGGGCCACACAATCCGAGGGGCCTCATAAAATTGTGAGAATTTGTATTTTTGGGTTACACTTTTTTTCACATCAATATATTGTGATTTCATGTTATGTGAGACCTTCTGTCTGATGTCAACTTTTAAAGGCGGGGGTGTGTGTGGGGGGGGGGGGTGTGTTTCCTCAAAGTTTCATTAAGTAAAGAGCCTCACCGAGTGTAAATACGGCAGTGAAACTGTTTCTCAAGGAGAAACTCAGGACAGAGTCAGTTGGGTAGTGTTCAATGTATATGGGCATAACAGCACTCCGGGCAAACTTATGGGTGTTCAGTCGCTTTCAGAAGATGACCAAATTTTTACTTACTGATTGTTATATTGATTGTATATTATGTGTGTGTGTGTGTGGTGTGTATATATGTGTGTGCATGGTGTGTATGTGATGTGTGTGTGTGTGGTGTGTGTGTGTGGTGTGTATGTGTGTTGTGTATGTATGTGTGGTGTGTATGTGTGTGGTGTGTATGTGTGTGGTGTGTATGTGGTGAAGAAGAATTGGAAAAGTGGGGGGGGGGGGGGAATTGAGCAGTCTAGAAGTGAAGCGCCGGCCTCTAGACATGAAGGTCCCTTAGTCAAATCCTGCAATAGACAGGACATTCATTTTTCATTTATAATCCGTGGTTTCTTTGTGACTTTTCTCTCATTTAGTTTCTGGGTAGTGAGATCCGATGTCTAGCCTTCTCGGGTGTAGTAGATAAACTAGAGGTCCCCTGTGTGCTCTCTCACTTAAAGACACTTTGACAGTTAAAAGTCGTAAAAAAAATAGGTCAAAATTCCCACTGTTCGGGCAAAATTGTTACACAGATCTACTCATGCCGAAAACGAATGTGATGGGCCGAAAGGCGCAGATATCGCAGCTTTGTCGTAAACTAGCGACAGAACGCACCTACGCGCACTTAACGAGCAAACGCTAAGAAAGAATAAGGAGACAATGATTTGGCAAGCCAACCCCAAAACAGGTGCACGGTGTTACTGGAAACCTCTCGAGAAGAGATCGAATTGGAATAGTGAATATGGCGCAACAACAGCCATTTTGGCTGAAGTGGTAACGATTCATGGCTCATCAAATTACCAATCAACCTCCTCGTGGTGTGTTTGAAGACACGCAAACCGGACTTTCCAAACAAAGAGGGATCGAAATAGGAAAGCAACTCAATATTCAAAAAGAAAAAAAATATACACTTTTTTCTGAAAGTTGTCCGGATTTAACAGAGTGTGTAGGACAGTAAAGTAAAAATATCAACTTTCTATGGAAAAGTTGCCCTGACTTAACCGAGTGTGTAGGACAGTAGTAATCCACAGAAGACACTAATAGAATGGGAAGCAGTTGGACCGAGACTAATGAGAGCAACATTTAAAACAACCAAAAACAAAAAAAAATTACACATTATCCAATGCTATGACCCAACCAATGATAAAGATGATTTAGTTAAAGATGATTTCTATAAACAGCTACAATGTCAGATGGATGCAAGACGAGCAAAGGATATTATAATCTTGATGGGAGAACTTAATGCTAAAGTAGGATCATACAACAGAGGCATCGAAGAGATTATGGGAAAACATGGACTTGGAAATATAAACTAGAATGGAGAGATATTTGTGAATTTCTGCGCCCTTAATCAAGTGAGCCTAGGAGGAACAATATTCCAACATAAAAGAATACACAAAGCTACATGGGTGTCACCAGATCATAGAACGGAAAATCAAATTGATCACATATGTATTAATAATGAGTTTAAGTCATCCTTACGGGATGTAAAAGTATATAGAGGGGCAGATGTAGCTTCTGATCATCATCTTCTGATAGCCAAACTTTAAATTAAACTAAAAAGGTATACTACAACGAATAAGGGTAGAAAGTATTTCAATGTATGGTTTCTTAAAGAATAAGGAATTAAAGATAAATTCGCAGATGAAAATTCCTTCGGAAGCCATCAAAGCAGATATTAACACTTCTACCAAGATGTTACATAATCTATTAGATACAATTTGGGAGAGGGAAGAAATACCTAAAGACTGGAAAGAAGGTTATATGATCAAACTACCAAAGAAAGGAAGTTTACAGGAGTGTACAAATTATAGGGGAATTATGCTACTATCAGTGCCAGGAAAAATATTAAGCAGAATCATTCTGGAGAGACTAAAAGAGGCCATAGAGAAACATTTGAGAGATGAACAAGCCGGTTTTAGGAAGAACAGATCATGTGCTGATCAAATAACTACTCTACGTATAATAGTTGAACAAAGTTTAGAACTAAAGTCCCCACTTTATATTGGATTAATAGATTACGAAAAGACATTTGATAGTTTAGACAGAAGAATGCTTTGGAAGTTGCTGAGTCATTACGGAATCCCCACAAAGTTTATTAACCTGATAAAAACAATGTATGAAGGAACAAAAAGTAGAGTGGTGCATGAAGGACAGCTTACAGAAGCATTTGAAATAAGAACAGGAGTAAGGCAGGGATGCCTTCTGTCTCCATTTCTCTTTCTACTGGCCATAGATTGGATTATGAAAATAACTAAAAACAACAGAAATGGGATCCAGTGGTCACTGACCAAACAACGTGATGATTTAGACTTTGCTGATGACATATCTCTCTTATCACACAGCCATCAACAGATGCAGGATAAAATGAGTATATTAGATGAGAGATCACAACAGCTAGGACTAAAGATTAATAGAAATAAGACCAACATTATGAGAATTAATACAGTTGGCAATAACCAAATAAAAGTAGGAGAAATACCTCTATTAGATGTACAATCTTACATATATCTGGGCAGTAATATAGATAAAGAGGGAGGAACAGAAAATGATACCAAAATAAGGATATCAAAAGCAAGAGGAGCTTTCATTGCACTGGCAAACATATGGAAATCCAAAGAAATTAGGTTAAATACAAAAATAAAAATTTACAACTCAAATGTTAAGGCGGTCCTATTATATGGCTGTGAAACGTGGAAAACAACAAAATTTACAATCACGAAGGTACAGACTTTCATTAATGGATGCTTACGCAGAATAAAAGGATGGAAATGGCAGGACAAAATCACTAACATAGAATTATGAAAATGTACCAGTCAAACACCAGTGGATAAAGAGATACAGAGAAGACGATGGCGTTGGATAGGACACACACTACGGAAGCCAACTGAGAGTATTACACAACAGGCCTTTTTTTGGAATCCCCAGGGGAAAAAAAAAAGAGGAAGACCAAGGAATTCTTGGAGAAGACAGATAAAAGCAGTGATGAAGATGATGGGGTAGACATGGAATGATCTTAAAAGAATGGCAAAAAACAGAACGACTTGGAAAGTGTTTGTTGAAGACCTATGCTCCACTGGGAGCTAAAAGGTAGAAGAAGAAGAAGCGACAGAACGCACTTACGCGCACTTAACGGGCAAACGCTAAGAAGAATAAGGAGACAATACCCAAAACAGGTGTACGGTGTTACTGGAAACCTCTTAAGAAGAGATCGAATTGGAATAGTGAATATGGCGCAACAACAGCCATTTTGGCTGAAGTGGTAACGATTCATGGCTCATCAAATTACCAATCAACCTCCTCGTGGTGTGTTTGAAGACAAGCAAACCGGACTTTCCAAACAAAGAGGGATCGAAATAGGAAAGCAACTCAATATTCAAAAAGAAAAAAAATATACACTTTCTTCTGAAAGTTGTCCGGATTTAACCGAGTGTGTAGGACAGTAAAGTAAAAATATCAACTTTTTTAAATGAAAGTTGCCCTGACTTAACCGAGTGTGTAGGACAGTAAAGTAAAAATATCAACTTTCTTATGAAAGTTGTCCGGATTTAACCGAGTGTGTAGGACAGTAGAAGAATAAGCAAATTAAGACACCCATTAAACATCAAGATCAAAGATAAAGAAATAAAACAAGTAGAGGAATTAAAGTATTTAGGCACATTGTTCACAGAAGATGGAAAACTAGACAGAGAAATTGACATGAGAATACAAAAAGCAAATGCTGTCACATACCAGCTTTCACCATTGTTAAGACATCCAAACATTTCTATGCCAGCTAAACAACAAATAATAAATAGCATCTTCATACCAACTTTGTGCTATGAAAGTCAAACATGGACCCTTTCTAAATCACATTTAAGAAAGATCAATACATGTGAGATGCGATGCTTGAGAAAAGTAACAAACAACACAAGAAGAGATAGAATACCAAATGAAACCATAAGAAAAATGGTAGGAACAAAACCCTGCCAAGAATATATAGAACAACAACAACTTAAATGGTTTGGCCACCTGGTCAGAATGAATCCTCACCAATCACCATCAAGGGCGTTCTTCTCGAGAATGCATGGAAAAAGACCAAGAGGAAGACCCAGAAGAAGGTGGATAGATGCAGTGACAGAGACATGCAACAACAAAGGAAAATCACTAATTCAGACAATTCGAGAAGCACAAGAACGACAAATGATATAAACCACGACACCTTTTAGGTATCAGTGAAAAGAGAAAAGAAGAAGAAGATGGATAGATGCAGTGACAGAGACATGTAACAACAAAGGAAAATCACTAATTCAGACAATTCGAGCAGCACAAGAACGACAAATGATATAAACCACGACACCTTTTAGGTATCAGTGAAAAGAGAAAAGAAGAAGAAGAAGTAGTAGGACAGTAAATAAAAAAATATCAATTTTCTTATGAAAGTTGCCCTTACTTAACCGAGTGTGTAGGACAGTAAAGTAAAAATATCAATTTTCTTATGAAAGTTGCCCTTACTTAACCGAGTGTGTAGGACAGTAAAGTAAAAATATCAATTTTCTTATGAAAGTTGCCCTTACTTAACCTAGTGTGTAGGACAGTAAAGTAAAAATATCAATTTTCTTATGAAAGTTGCCTTGACTTAACCGAGTGTGTAGGACAGTAAAGTAAAAATATCAATTTTCTTATGAAAGTTGCCCTTACTTAACCGAGTGTGTAGGACAGTAAAGTAAAAATATCAATTTTCTTATGAAAGTTGCCTTGACTTAACCGAGTGTGTAGGACAGTAAAGTAAAAATATCATTTTTTTATGAAAGTTGCCCTGACTTAACGAGTGTGTAGGACAGTAAAGTAAAAATATCAATTTTCTTATGAAAGTTGCCTTGACTTAACCGAGTGTGTAGGACAGTAAAGTAAAAATATCAATTTTCTTATGAAAGTTGCCCTGACTTAACCGAGTGTGTAGGACAGTAAAGTAAAAATATCAATTTTCTTATGAAAGTTGTCCGGATTTAACCGAGTGTGTAGGACAGTAAAGTAAAAATATCAATTTTCTTATGAAAGTTGCCCTGACTTAACCGAGTGTGTAGGACAGTAAAGTAAAAATATCAATTTTCTTATGAAAGTTGTCCGGATTTAACCGAGTGTGTAGGACAGTAAAGTAAAAATATCAATTTTCTTATGAAAGTTGCCCTGACTTAACCGAGTGTGTAGGACAGTAAAGTAAAAATATCAATTTTTTATGAAAGTTGCCCTGACTTAACCGAGTGTGTAGGACAGTAAAGTAAAAATATCAATTTTCTTATGAAAGTTGCCCTTACTTAACCGAGTGTGTAGGACAGTAAAGTAAAAATATCAATTTTCTTATGAAAGTTGCCCTGACTTAACCGAGTGTGTAGGACAGTAAAGTAAAAATATCAATTTTCTTATGAAAGTTGCCCTGACTTAACCGAGTGTGTAGGACAGTAAAGTAAAAATATCAATTTTCTTATGAAAGTTGCCTTGACTTAACCGAGTGTGTAGGACAGTAAAGTAAAAATATCAATTTTCTTATGAAAGTTGCCTTGACTTAACCGAGTGTGTAGGACAGTAAAGTACACATTTTACAGCCCGATGTGAACAGCAGCCGAAGGAGGGGAGGCGGGGGGGGGGGGGGGAAGAAAATAAATGAAAGACCTGTTCTTTTCAGGCCAGCACGCCGAAGGTAAAGTTCTACACTCAAAAAGCGCTGCTATGAACTTCTAAACGTTGAAAAAATTAAAACCTGTTTGGCTAAAAGAACAGTGAGTCTCAAACTATGTTAGTCCGTAGAACCCTAAGAACTTACATGATCTGACCACAAAATAAATATTTAAAAAACCGCCGATATCTCCATGAGCACCTACGTTAAAGCTCTCATTGCAGAACGTTAAAGGTTATAAAACGTTAGGCCCTAAAGAGTAAAGTATCAATAAGGTAAAAAAAAAAAGTAAAGAGCCCCGTCACCCCACGTGGCGTATGTGGAATATGGTGTTAGTGACCATAATTTTTAAAGACCTTCGGCACATGATTTTTGGGGTAATATGGTCGGTATTACGCCCGTGCCGCTTTACTTTCCCAGAAAAAAATCAGGTACCAAGTTAAGGCTGGGTGAACCCGGAAGCCGTCGATTAGAATCGAACCTAACCTCTTGTCCTTTGTAGTCCAATTCACTAACCACTGAGCTATAGCGGCTCTCTCTTTATGTCAATGCTAGATCATAAATGCTAGTGAGTTAAATGCTCTCTGCACACCTTGAACTGTTCATCCGTTTTGATCGTGTTTCGATATTTCGATTGCTGGCAAAGAATGATGATATCGTGTGACAGGAACAGATGGCTGTGTTCACTTTCTGTGCAGTTTCGCCTGATGTCTTTTGGCATGTGCTGAGACTGCTATGAGAGGGACTGCCACTAACTTTCGTTGTTTGGGAGATGAGATATTAATCCGGATGATTCCACTGGCATGGGCGGTTGAGCAATTATGGGTTTTAATTCGTTTGCAGTGATACCGGGACCTTCCATAACCATAATGCTAGATCATAAAAGAATGAAAAATCACATTCTTCTTCTTCTTCTACATTTTTTAGCTCCCGGTGAAGCATAGGTCTTCAACAAACACTTTCCAAGTCGTTCTGTTTTTTGCCATTCTTTTAAGATCTTTCCTTGTCTTCCCACCATCTTCATCTCTGCTTCTATCTGTCTTCTCCAAGAATTCCTTGGTCTTCCTCTTTGTCTTTTCCCCTGAGGATTCAAAAAAAGGGCCTGTTGTGTAATACTTTCAGTTGGCTTCCGCAGTGTGTGTCCTATCCAGCGCCATCGTCTTCTCTGTATCTCTTTATCCACTGGTGTTTGACTGGTACATTTTCATAATTCTATGTTAGTGATTTTGTCCTGCCATTTCCATCCTTTTATTCTGCGTAAGCATCCATTAATGAAAGTCTGTATCTTCATGATGACCATATTGCTAGATCATAAAGGAGTGAAAAATCACATTATTTAATCCTAAAAGAGCAACTTTTATGCTATTACTGACTGGATCATAAAAGAGCAACACATCGCATTATTGGATGCTACAGGAGCGACCGAAGTGGAGTATGTCAAATATATGTTTTTATTGAAACAGTATTTTTTATGAGTTTTCGCAAATTTATTTTGGGAAAATATTTGAGAACCATTTGCTTTTTAATTTATTGTAAAACTGAAGCCTGGGTCGCAACATTCAGTTTACAAATCAGAGCGTTAACTGACTGGTTGAGTGGGCTTTAGCTAAGGTAGCACAGAACCTCGAGCTTCGAAGAGTGTAACTCGTGGGTGTAATCCAGAACGAGTGACAACCACAATAAGGTGTGCCATCTTAAATGTTGAAATATCAATGCTATGTATTCATATCAGGTGTTGTATTTCAGATTGTCGCTAATTCAGGTGCTTTATGAAATGGGTGAAGTAGGTGAGCGGGTGGGTAAATCGATAACTTGTTGTACTCCAGATCAGGAGAACGCCAGTTTGAGTCACGGTAGGGCAACCGTTTTTTTTTTAAGTTTATAAAGTGAAAATAAAAGCTCAGACCCGAACACCTCATGGTTATGCGGCCTTTATTCTAATGTCCTATAAGTTCTCCCTGACAATGGTATAATGCCGCAAAGATTTGTGTCTATAACACAAATAGGTCACACATGGGACTATTCTGGTTGAGTTTCCCATGACTAGTCAGAGCTGACGCCATGTACCATTTAGCGACATAATAGTGTTCCGTTACAAAATGGGGTTTAATGCCTTCAAATATCATTAATAGATTATATAGTAAAGCAATGGTTAGTAAACTGGTCTGTTGAGGACAAGAGGCCGTGTTCAATCTAACGACTGAACGGATCAGTCATGATGGAATAGATATTGGAGATATAACTCTGACATTATATTAGTCTGGCGTAGTGCTGACCACATTACCTTCCACAAATATGCCTATGGTTTTAAAACAAAACGAATATCAACTCCACAACCTCTATACGCCGCGCGCGATGTGTGACGGGGTGTTTTCTTTCTTGTAGCCTTACAGGCCAATCTCCTTTATCGAAACCCTGTCGTCTTCTTGTCCGTTTGCCCCATGCCACGCCCAAGGGCCACAATTACTTATCTAATTATCTAATCTTTGTCATTATTACTTATCTCAGCCCTAACTTTATCTTATTGTACCTGTTTTGCTAACCCGACACCGTTACAATTCTAAAAAGATAAAAGTATGACATTTGATGGATGCACTAGCATTAGCAACAATTCCTTAAAGTGTTCTGACCTCACAGAAGGTAGTTGACCAGAAAATCACGACTGGAAGCAGATGAACTCGTAGAAGCATGTGGAAGCCTTCAACGGTCTAACCAACCCCAGAGCCTCAAAGAAATAAAAAAAAAAAAAACAATCCTGAAACAAGCTAGAAGAAACAGAATGGAGGGAGTTACATATGAAATATTAGCCAGAAAACGACAGTTAAAAAAAAAAAAACTCAACAGACCAAGACATTCAGACTCAGAACATGTCACTGTGGCCTCAGAGCACACCCACACAAGATTTGACTCAGTGACTTTGCAACTTTCAGCTGTGGAGTATCCATTCCAGAGCATACACTCACTACCGGACTGCAGAATTCTCAACACCTTAAGAACACAAATATGGCACACAGAAACAAACCTGTATGAGAAGTTATGGGGAACCGGTGATGACCTGAAACGCACCGTTTTGTTCGTGATCTAACGACAGATCTTTAGGCAGATCTGTCTAAATGGATAGCAGTGGTTAATCTCTGAAGTAGTACGTGACCCATGTCGAACTAAATGTCAGAGCAGCAATGGCTGATCCCTGAAGTAGTACGTGACCCATACTGGTCTAAATGTCTACGCAACAATGGCTGATCGCTGAGGTAGTACGTGACCCATACTGGTCTAAATGTCTACGCTGCAATGGCTGATCGCTGAGGTAGTACGTGACCCATACTGGTCTAAATGTCTACGCAACAATGGCTGATCGCTGAGGTAGTACGTGACCCATACTGGTCTAAATGTCTACGCAGCAATGGCTGATCGCTGAGGTAGTACGTGACCCATGCTGGTCTAAATGTCTACGCAGCAATGGCTGATCGCTGAGGTAGTACGTGACCCATACTGGTCTAAATGTCTACGCAGCAATGGCTGATCGCTGAAGTAGTACGTGACCCATGCTGGTCTAAATGTCAGCGCAGTAATGCCTGATCGCTAAAGAAGTCGCCTTCAATACGAACTCAGTAGCGACAACAACATTAGACAATGACCTTCCCAGAGCGTGAACTCCACATCCTGGTATCTGTTCTTGTTGACGTAAACTCGTAGGAGTTGGCACCCCTTGACTCATTGAGTGCAGCGGGTCGTAACAGCGTAATGGCTTTCATGATCTACCCGGATTTTTCCTGAAGAAGTTGGAGTTCGTCTAGTTCCAGGCTATAGCTGGTAAACTGTGGGACTTATCCTGCATGGAGATGCTGCAATACTAGGTATTCGTGGTAGTAAATGACAGTACTGCAGAGAACATGACAATCATAGCTTCTGTTTAGACGCAGCACTGCAGAGAACATGACAATCATAACTTCTGTTTAGACGCAGCACTGCAGAGAACATGGCAATCATAGTTTCTGTTTAGACGCAGCACTGCAGAGAACATGGCAATCATCGTTTTGTTTAGACGCAGTACTGCAGAGAGCATGGCTATCATAGTTTCTGTTTAGACGCAGCACTGCAGAGAACATGGCAATCATAGCTTCTGTTTAGACGCAGCACTGCAGAGAACATGACAATCATAGCTTCTGTTTAGATGCAGCACTGCAGAGAACATGGCAATCATAGCTTCTGTTTAGACGCAGCATTGCAGAGAACATGGCAATCACAGCTTCTGTTTAGACGCAGTACTGCAGAGAACATGGCAATCATAGCTTCTGGTTAGACGCAGCATTGCAGAGAACATGGCAATCATATCTTTTGTTTAGACGCAGTACTGCAGAGAACATGGCAATCATAGCTTCTGTTTAGACGCAGTACTGCAGAGAACATGGCAATCACAGCTTCTGTTTAGACGCAGTACTGCAGAGAACATGGCAATCATAGCTTCTGGTTAGACGCAGCATTGCAGAGAACATGGCAATCATATCTTTTGTTTAGACGCAGTACTGCAGAGAACATGGCAATCATAGCTTCTGTTTAGACGCAGTACTGCAGAGAACATGGCAATCACAGCTTCTGTTTAGACGCAGCAAGGCAGAGAACATGACAATCATAGCTTCTGTTTAGACGCAGCACTGCAGAGAACATGGCAATCATAGCTTCTGTTTAGACGCAGTACTGCAGAGAACATGGCAATCATAGCTTCTGTTTAGACGCAGTACTGCAGAGAACATGGCAATCATAGCTTCTGTTTAGACGCAGTACTGCAGAGAACATAATAATCATATCTTTTGTTTAGACGCAGCCTGCTACTAGAACAGACAAAAGGTGGAGTCTAGATCTTGATCAACTGACAAACCACTTAACCCTGCTGTTGCGACCATATGTAGCAAACGCTTGTGCCCGTTATGGTGGCTGCGAGACAGGAAGACCAAAAAAAAAAAAAAAAAAAAAAGTAATTTTTTTTTTATTATAAAGAATGGAAACTTCCGAGGGGACAAACAAACAAAAAGGTTGTTTTTTTTTTTGGGGGGGTGGGAGGGCAGAAATGTGTTTAGTCTACCTCACAGCCTTCGGAGAAATCCATAAATAACAACACACAACACAGAGAACAATAGATAACCCAAAGTAGAATCGAGTCTTTATTCGGCACAGCGCCTTCAGCGCCTTGCAAAGTATGCATTGCAGAACCCAGCCACCCAGCGAGCTATGCAAGCTTCCGGTGATCCCATCGTTGAGAACAGAAATCAACCCGGCTCGCTTATTCGTTGGCGAATACCTTTCGCAGATACACTACAGCAGTAGCTTATTTTTATTTGTCGAATATCAACAATCCACTTAGAGCAAACATTGAAACGTTATTATTCTGTTGAAAACACGCCATACCTGAAGCATTTCTATGTTTTAATTGTGTACAATTTAAGCAAATTAAGTCCGAAGATGCTAGGAGAAAACAAATAGCGAAGTCTCTAAAATCGAATCAAGTACCGGGCCTGCTGGTGTAGGTGATCATGTCTCTTCACAACTTTCGATCTCGACAGTTATTTATTATTTCTGTTGTTGACATTCTGCCAAGCCATTCTCTTAAGCTGTCTGGTATCTTTTCTCTTTGCCTCCCTTATCTTTTCGTCCCTCAACTTTCACAGTTGTTACAATATATTCCAGCTGTTCTCTCTTCTCATTATGTGACCAAATTTCCAATATTAGGAAGAAACAATCACCAGCGAAGTCTACTCTGTCTTAAAGAAAATATCCTAATGGTTTGAATGGAGAAATACTAAATCATTTGTGCTCGATTAGATTAAAATGATGGTATATTGACATTCAGTCCATATATTACTTCGGAAAAAAAAATAGAAAAGACTGATAAAGTAATAACAATTGCCATTGTAGTTGTTTGATATTCAATTCTAACAATCGATTCAAGAGGTCTGGTAGACAAGACCGACTTGAGGGCTTGCACGGTACAAAAATACATTATTATCTGTCCAATCGGATGGTAGGCAAGGAAGCCATTTATGGATAATTTTGTGAGTTAAAAGGTTACGGAAAACTAATGAATTTGAGAAGTTGTATACAATTGTTTAGAAGACGAGTAGAACAGTACCGGTTGCGATTATAAAACTAATGAATTTGAGAAGTTGAATACAATTGTTTAGAAGACGAGTAGAACAGTACAGGTTGCGATTATAAAACTAATGAATTTGAGAAGTTGAATACAATTGTTTAGAAGACGAGTAGAACAGTACAGGTTGCGATTATAAAACTAATGAATTTGAGAAGTTGAATACAATTGTTTAGAAGACGAGTAGAACAGTACAGGTTGCGATTATAAAACTAATGAATTTGAGAAGTTGAATACAATTGTTTAGAAGACGAGTAGTCTAATCAAGTACCGAAATAATAAATTGGAATAATAAATTATACTATTAGTCCCATAAATGATTCGCTTCCAGAGGTTTATGATGTAAACAAAGCAGTTTTGTCATTGCAAGTGAATAATGTCCACACCTATAATTGGTCAGGATTGGGTAGCAGCAGCAGTTTTATAGCGAACACAGAAAACATCACAGGATTGTGCTGTTCTAAAACAGCTATGCCATGCTACCCTAGAATTGCCTTTAATGGGATTACTGTGACCCCAAACCACTCTCCATGTGTGTGCCACGTATTTACACCCCTGAAAGAAATTCTGAATATAACAACATCATGTGCCGTCTGTGATATTAATGACCACATACCAGGATCCTACACTATGATTGATACAACTGTTGCACCAAGCACTTCATCAGCAAAGCCATATCTATGGAATGTTCATCTGACATTGTTCTTGAATGATGTCCAAGTTAATGAGACATCAGAATCGTGTGGCGGCAGCTACAAGAAGGGAGCGGAGAACATCATCAATTGTGTTTTTACTAACTACAGGTCATGTGGCTTCTGTTGGATTGGAAATGATAACTTACCACCACTGTGTATCTATATGTTTGGAATTGGAGTCATCAATGATGGCCTAACATCATAAAGTGCTACGACGATCATCATTTTCAGGAGGACGTAAACTCCCATGGTATATGGTGGATAGGCGGCAGGAACCATTGAAGGCTATGTCTGAAAAGTGTTCCTTCTTGCAGTTTCCTCATATTCCAAGTCCGGCTTGTTGCAGGAGCTACTGAGTTAAGTGCTCTGTGCACACCGTGAGCTGTGTGTCTCATCCGTTTTGATCCTGCTTCGATATCCCGCTTGTTTACGATGAATGATGATATCGTATGACGGGGAACAGTTTGCTGTGTTCACTTTCTGCGCGGTTTCGCCTTATGTCTTTTGGCGTGTGCTGAGACTGCTACGATGGGGACTACAGTTACCTTTCTTTGTTTGGGAGATGAGTTAGTAATTCGGATGATTCCACTGGCACGGGCGGTTGAGCAATTATGGATTTTAATTCGTTTGCTGTGATACCGAGGCCTTCCATAGCCAATAACAATAACAGAAGACGAGTAGAACAGTACAGGTTGCGATTATAAAACTAATGAATTTGAGAAGTTGTATACAATTGTTTAGAAGACGAGTAAAACAGTACAGGTTGCGATTATAAAACTAATGAATTTGAGAAGTTGTATACAACTGTTTAGAAGACGAAGCAACAATACAAGTTGCGATTACAAAACTATCTACAATAAATACGGTTATTGTAGCAATAACAAAAAGAAAGGCCTCAGTCTGAATAGTAAGAAAAAACAGAAGTAGTGCTCATATCGAAGAAACAATTATCACAATCATGCAGCATAAAAATAAACAGGACAAATCTGAAACAAGTGCAACGTTTCAAATACTTGGGCACATTAATAACATCAGATGGAAGATACACCACAGAAATAACAAGCAGAATAGCTATGGCTAAAAATCTCATTTCAGAAAATGAAAAACATATTATGCAACAAGTCTATGTTAATAGAAGTGAGAAAAACAGTTCATCGGTGCTATATTGAGCCAATTGTGACCTATGGATCGAATCATGGACAGTGGACAAACAAATGGAAAGACGATTAGAGGCCACAGAGATGGGATTTCGCAGAAGAATGTTGAAAGTTCCCTGGACAGCTAAAAAGACCAATAAGGAAATTCTCAAAGAGGCCAACACAAAAAGGGAGCCCCTTAAAATATCAGAAAGAAACAATCAACATTTTTCGGGTACATCATGAGAAGAGGAAAGTTGGAACATTTTATTACAACTGGCAAAATACAGGGAAAGAGAGATCGCGAACGACAGAGAGAGTATTTTTACTAGCTAGCTTGGTGTCATGGCACGAAAAACAGTCAACAAATGGATTGATACGATGCACGCTGAATAGAAGATTGTAGAGGGACATGATCATAAACACATGATGAACTACTAACTGCAGTTCAATCAATAGACGTGGTAAGAATAATATCAGTATAATTATTTGCTGTAGTAATGTTTGCTGTAGTAATAGTAGTAATATTTAATCGTAGAATCTTCATTTACTTTACAACTTTCCTTTCCTTTAAATGTTGTCGTTTTCTGAAAAAGGCTGCATGTAGGCCGAAACGTCAGTATTTGTTGTGTTCCTTTTTTTCTGTAAAGATGTCACCACACCTTGTAGAAATGTACGTTACACCCCACTACTGGCTCCCTGCCACCAGCTTTACCGCATCATTACATTTACACACCCGCTCCCCCCTTACTTTCCTTCACCACTGCTGCCTGTCAGTATCAACTCAACGAGAACACATTAGGTCTTCGGGTAAATTGTATAGCCATAGTGTGTCTCATACAACGTGCTCATAGTGAAGTTCTCTATTTAAACAATTTCATCGGTCCTCTCCTATTCTCTATCGGTCTATTTCCCCCTTCCTCCCGTTTTTGAGCGTTACTGTTTGAGAAATGCAGCCCCAGAATCACAATTAGTAGTAAAATTATTAATTTGATTTTTATAATGACAGATTAGAGACCACAGTGATGGAAGTTCTCGGAAGTATGTTGAGAGTTCACCGGACAGCTAAAAACACAAATGAAGAAAGTTCTCAAAGAGGCCAACACAAAAAGGGAGCTCCTAAATAAATATCAGAAAGAAACAATCAACATTTTTCGGACACCTCATCATGAGAAGTGGAAAGTTGGAATACTTGGTTACAACTGGCAAAATAGAAGGAAAGAGATATCGCGGACGACAATGAGAAAAAATACTGGATAGCTTGGTGTCATGACATGGAAAACAGTCAACAACATAATTGATACGATGCACTGTAGATAGAAGAAGATTGTGGAAGGACATGATCGCCTACGCCAACCGGTATGACACATGATGATGATGCGTAAAATGATGGATTCGCTATTTCGGATGTGGTGGGCGGCACCCCCAGACAGGTATAAATAGCTGGTGCACACAACAGACACTTGTGACTGCAAGCCCTCACATAGGTAGTCTAAACGTGAAGGAAACACTGAGAAAACCGGTGAATTTGCGTTTTGGACTTCTTATTTCTCGTCCAGCTAACATTTTGTAACAATACAATGTCGGTAAGCTAATTGTACAATTAATGCATTTGTTTATTAATTCATAATTTACGAGAAGGCATTACTACACAGACACTCACACTGAGGCAATTTCTTGAATTTATTTGAATAATTAAATAAATATAGTTACAGTTGAGTCTGTTGAGTGCAGACAATTTGACTTTTATTTTGAGTTTATTGTGACATTTTTAGTTTCATGTGAATATTACAATTAATTTACAATAATATAGCTCACAATATCTGGTTATCTTTGATAAATTATGATCTGATAATGAATGATTGAATGTTCTATTGTGTACTACCTCTAACAACTTCTAAGACAGTCTGAGTCACTAAGTATGTATGGGCTATTAGAGTAAATAGTAAGACTAACTTGCTAAGACTAAGTATGTATATGTACACACACTGAGTATACACAGTCACAATGTATAGCACTCAGTCTGCATTGCTATATCAGTTACTTTAATACCTTACTTAATGCTTACTTTACTTTATTTTGCTTTGTTTCAGTTGGCTACATGCCTATAAATCACAATTCAATATATAATACCATCATGAGCATCATCATCATGCATATGGCTTGCATACCCGATCTCATCTTGTAGGAAAGCAACAACAAAGTCAGAGGCCAAGCTTTGACCACACTATTGAAATGTCTTTAGTTTGCACTATTTTCCTAAAATTGTACTTGGTCTATTAAATGAGGCTCAGTAGTGACAATATCGTTAAACTGATCAGAAAGGTTGGTTCAATTCTCAAAAGTGGAGGATTTTTTTCGAAACCACGGGGCTCTGGGGTTCACCCAGCCTCTAAAGAATTGATGCCAGAGATTTTTGTGGGAAGTGAAGTTGCACTGGTGTGAACTCACAAAAATTGTACAGTCGTAAAGGAAAAATATAGCCACTAATCACCATATTGATTCACATTGATCATGGAGGCAAAAGCAGAAGGAATCGGCTCCCTCAATGAAATAGAGCTGCTTGCACAGAACAGAGACAATTGGCGAGATTTGATAAAATATCTTTACAAGCATTGAAAACTGCTAAAATAAAAATTTAGATAGGAGTATCTGGATCTATGCCCTATGGGTTGAAAGGTCGATAGATAGATAGAGATCTGGATCTATGCCCTATGGGTTGAAAGGTCGATAGATAGATAGAGATCTGGATCTATGCCCTATGGGTTGAAAGGTCGATAGATAGAATCACCATGCCATATTTCCCATACGCCTACACCTAGTAAGACATAGTGGGAAGCTTTACTTATTTAAATTTCTATTTACATCAGGAATTCATATGGATGGCATTTGTGCAGTATTTCTAGATCTCTTTAACCTTTTATTAGCATATAACACATCATGTTCGTTTCCATTGTTACATACTCAAACCTACTTATTGGCACGGGCGGTTGAGCAATTATGGATTTTAATTCATTTGCAGTGATAGTGGGGTCTTTAGATGACCATAATCATAACCTACTGTCATTTTGCATCTGGTGTGTGGTCTTGTTGATGAAGAAAATGTGCCAATTTATGTTTCAACCAGGGACCACGTGAACAATAGGTAATACTAACCACTTTGTACCCATGGCTTCTGTCGAACATTTTGTTTTAAACATTGAAATTAAAGTGGAAAATGAAGTATTATAATTATAAATATTATCATCAAGTAGCATGCCTGCTGGCATAAATGATCATGTCTCTCCACAACTTTAGATTTCGACAGTTATTATCATTTCTGTTGTTGACCTTCTGCCAAGCCATTCTCTTAAGCTGTCTGGTATCTTTTCTCTTTGCTTCCCTCTATCTCTTCGTTGTTCAATTCTTCTAGTTGTTACAATATATTCCAGCTGTTCCCTTCTCATTACATGGCCAACAAATGATGATTGTTTCTTCCTAATATTGGATATTAGCGCTCTTATTTGCTTTGGCCTCCTTTAGAACATTTTCATTACTCTTCTAGCTGTTTATGGTAATTATCAATATAGAGATTGTAATTCTTATATACTTTTTAATGACATTTTGTTGATGTTTGGTAATTAAACATTTTAAAATGTAAATATTTTCTACAGTACCCAGTGCCCTACGCACAACCAACAACTTTTACTGATGGAAAGGAGATTACTATTGTGGTAGAAGTTAAGCATGATGCTCACAGGTATTTTTCTCTTATTCAAAAACAAATAATTCGTGAACTTTTTTTTCACTTCCCTACCTCTTATTTTATGATATTTAGTTATTAACTCATTAACATAATATTAGCACATATTATTCTTTGATCATCTTCAAGTACCAAGCCTGCTGGCATAGGTGACATGTCTCTCCACAACTTTCGATCACAACAGTTATTTATCATTTCTGTTGTTGACCTACTGTCAAGCCATTCTCTTAAGCTGTCTGGTTTCTTTTTTCTTTGCTTCCCTCTATCTCTTCGTCCCTCAATTTTCCCAGTTGTTACAATATATTCCAGCTGTTCTTTTCTCATTACATGGCCAAGAAATGATGATTGTTTCTTCCTAATATTAGAAATTAGCTCTCTTTTTGCTTTGGCCTCTTTCAGAACGTTTTCATTACTCTTCTTAGCTGTCCATGGTATTCTCAACATTCTTCTGTAAAACCACATTTCTACAGACTCCAGTGATTTTCTTGTATGTTGCCCTATTGTCCATGATTCACAACCATATGTTAAAACGGGTTCTACATAACATTTAAGAACTCTTTTTCTTGTTTCTATTGTCAAAAATGTATTGCATAGTGTCTTCCTCATTTTTTGGAAAGCTGCTTTTGCCTCAGCCATTCTGCATCTCACCTCTGTTGTACATCTTCCATCTGAGGTTAAAATTGTTCCCAAATATTTAAATTCATTTACCTGTTTTAATATTGTTCCACTTGTCTTTATTTTGCACTGAGGTGATGTCTTTTTCTTTGTTGTTACCATACTTCTGTCTTTTTGCTATTAAGGCTGAGTCCTTTATTTTTGCTTTCTTTCGCTATAATGTCTAACATTCCTTGTAACTCATTTTTACTCTTAGCGATTAAGACTGTATCATCAGCATATCTTAGTTTATTTATATTATGACCTCCAATTGTTATTTCAGGCATGCCCCTTATAGATGTTAAAATAATCTCACTATAAATATTAAACAAATCTGGTGACAGCACACAACCTTGCCTAACACCCTGTTTTATTTGTTGAAACATTCCCAATTGGTTTCCAGTTCTTATGGCCGCTGTTTGTTACCAGTACATGTTCTTTATTATTCTTAGATCTTTGCTGTCTACGTTTATGCTTTCTAAAATTTTCATTATTTCTTGGTGCTTTACTTTGTCAAGTAGTTAAAAAAAAAATGTAAAGTACCCCTGTCATCCCAAGTGGCGTATAGGGAATATGGTGTTAGTGACCAAATATTTTACAGACATGACTTTTGGGGTAATGTGTTCGGCATTACGCCAGTGCCGCTGTACTTTCCCAGAAAAAAATCAGGTATCCATTAAAAGCTGGGTGAGCCGGAAGCCATCGGTTGGGATTGAACTCTACCTCTTGTCCTTTGTAGTCCAGTTCTCTAACCACTGAGTTACTTTGTCAAATGCTTTGGTATAATCTATGAAACATAGGTATAGATCTGTTTTCACCTCTATTCTATGATAATATCAGGGAGCCGCGATAGCTCAGTGGTTAGTGAACTGGACTACCACGGACAAGGGGTAGGGTTCGATCCCAACCGACGACTTCTGGGTTCACCTAACCTTAAATGGGTACCGGATTTTTTTCTGGGAAAGTAAAGCAGCACGGGCGTAATACTGACCACATTACCCCAAAAATCATGTGCTGAAGGTCTGTAAAATATAGGGTCACTAACACCATATTTCCCTATACGCCACTTGGCGTGACGGGGGGTACTTTACTTTTTACTTACTATGATAATATCAAATAAAATGAATAAAGAAGAATGTAGAGTAAAACTAAATGGGAAAATTTGAAGCAAGAGTTTAGATTAAAAAATTTGGGATCAGTAATAACATCAGAACAAACAAGGAAATTAGAGAAATCGCCAATCAAACACTAATATCTTCAGTAATAAAGAAAAGACGATGGTATTATGTTGGACATGTGATGAGAAGAGATAATAACCAAATAGCAAAGCAAGCCCTCATGTGGGAAACAACAGGTAAGAGAAAAAGAGGAAGACCCAGAGAGACACTGAGAAGAACACTGATGAGAGAGGCAAGAGCAGCAGGAATCGGCTCACTCAATGAGATAGAGCTGCTTGCACAGAAGAGAGACAAATAGCGAGATTTGATAAAATATCTTTAAAAGAATTGAAAACTGCTAGAACAAAAATTCAGATAGGAGAAGGAGTATCTTGGTCTATGCCCGATGGGCCGGCTACGAGAGGACCTGAATGAAAAAATGAATAACATCAGATGGCAGATGCACTGTAGAAATTAGTAGCAGAATGGGACAAGCAAAGACAGAATTCCATCAAATGAAAAACATCCAATGTAACAAATAATTGTCAATTAATGTTAGAAAATATATCCTAAAGTGCTAATTTGAACCTGTTCTACTATATGGATGCGAGTCATGGACATTAAGCAAGACAACACAGAGCACAGTACAGGCAGCTGTGATGTTGTTTATCAGGAGAATGCAGCAAATTCCAAGGATAGCAAAAATTAGAAATGAAGAATATTTAAAAATAGTTGGAGAAACCAGAAATATCATCAAATTCATAAAGGAATAAGATAATCTACATTTATTGGGCAGGTGATGTGAAAAGAAGGGGTCAAGAATACTATAATAGCAGGTGGCATGAATGGAAAGAAGAGCAGAGGAAAACCAAGAGAAAATATATTGAACAGCTTATTCAAATGGTATAATTTAAGATCATGGACTAAAATTATGACATGTATGAAGGACTGAGTGATGTGGTGAGACATGGTTGCTTACACCAACCAGCATGGCACCTGATGATGATGAACTTTTATTCACTCACTCACTCACTCACTCACTCACTCACTCACTCACTCACTCACTCACTCACTCACTCACTCACTCCTTCACTCACTCACTCACTCACTCACTCACTCACTCACTCACTCACTCACTCACTCACTCCTTCACTCACTCACTCCTTCACTCACTCGCTCCTTCACTCACTCCTTCACTCACTCCTTCACTCACTCCTTCACTCACTCCTTCACTCACTCACTCACTCACTCACTCACTCACTCACTCACTCACTCACTCACTCACTCACTCCTTCACCCACTCCTTCACTCACTCCCTCACTCACTCCCTCACTCACTCCCTCACTCACTCACTCACTCACTCACTCACTCACTCACTCCTTCACTCACTCGCTCACTTGCTCGCTCACTCACTCACTCGCTCACTCACTCACTCACTCACTCACTCACTCACTCACTCACTCACTCACTCACTCACTCACTCACTCACTCACTCACTCACTCACTCACTCACTCACTCACTCACTCACTCACTCACTCACTCACTCACTCACTCACTCACTCACTCACTCACTCCTTCACTCACTCACTCACTCACTCACTCACTCACTCACTCACTCACTCACTCACTCACTCACGTATAATATCATTCAGTCTCATAAACATAAAGTATAAAAAAGAAGGTGGAAGACTGTTCTGCATCAGGTAACTGATGAGATATGAATAGGATGCCAAATAGAAAATAGATAAAACTGAACTCCAAAGAAAGGGTTAATAACAGCCAGCAAAATGGTAGATCAAGAAAGTAGAAATAAAACTACCAAAACGGGATAGAATGAATCAAATAATATTAAGAGTGTATGTACTTGATACATGTGTGACACCTCCCTACCCCTGCTTGTTGCGAGTTTATGGTCCTTACTATGGTTTTCTTCTTCTTCATTTGCCAGATAATCATTCCTCTTGCTGCCCCTAATCTCAGTGAAAGAAGTCAGTTATCAGTCTTTGACGCTTTTACCCAGGGTATGTCTGGCGACATGGCCCCCATCCTCTTGTTATGTTGTTTATTTCCGCTCACCAGCTTTATATTTCTAGCAAAGTCCCGAGGGAGGAACAGAAAATGATACCAAAATAAGGATATCAAAAGCAAAAGGAGCTTTTGTTGCACTGGGAAATATATGGAAGTCCCAAAAAATTAGGTTAAATTCAAAAATAAAAATTTTCAACTCCAATGTTAAGTCAGTCCTATTATATGGCTGTGAAACATGGAGAATAACAAAATTGACAATCATGAAGATACAGAATTTCGTTAATGGATGCTTATGCAGAATAAAAGGATGGAAATGGCAGGACAAAGTCACTAACATAGAATTATGGAAATTTACCAGTCAAATACCAGTGGATAAAGAGATACAGTGAAGACAATGACGCTGGATAGGACACACACTGTAGAAGCCATCTGAGAGTATTACACAACAGGCCCTTTTTGGAATCCCCAGGGGAAAAGACAAAGAGGAAGACTAAGAAATTCTTGGAGAAGACAGACAGAAGCAGAGATGAAGATGATGGTGGCCCGTGGAATGATCTTAAATGATTGGCAAGAAATAGAACAACTTGGAAAGTGTTTGTTGAAGACCTATGCTCCACAGGGAGCTGAAAGGTAGAAGAAGAAGAAGAATATGGTAGATAAAGAATGTAGAAATAAAACTACCAAAACGGAAGAGAATGAATCAAATAATATTAAGAGTGTATGTACTTGATACACGTGTGAGATTGTTAGGAAAGGTTGTGTGCTGTCACCAAATTTGTTTAATATGTATAGTGAGATTATTTTAAGATTCATATGGGTAGATTATTTTAAGATTCATATGGGGCATGCCTGGAATGACAATTGGAGGGCATAATATGCTAAGATATGGTGATGATACAGTCTTAATCGCTAAGAGTGAAAATGAGTTACAAGAAATGTTAGATATTATAGAGAAGGAAAGCAAAAATAAAGGACTCAGCCTTAATAGCAAAAGGACAGAAGTAATGGTAACAACAAAGAACAAGACATCACTGCAATACACTATAAAGAGAAGTGAATCAATATTGACATAGGTAAATGAATTTAAACATCTGGGAGCAATGTTAACAACAGAGGTGAGATGCAGAATGGCGCAGGCAAAAGCAGCTTTCCAAAAAATGAGGAAGATACTGTGCAATCTATTTTTGACAATAGAAACAAGAAAAATGGTTCTTAAATGTTAATGTAGAACCAGTTTTAACATATGGATGTGAATCATGGACAATAGGACAACAGACAAGAAAATTACTGGAGGCCCTAGAAATGTGGTTTTACAGAAGAATGTTGAGAATACCATGGACAGCTAAGAAGAGTAATGAAAACGTTCTGAAAGAGGCCAAAGCAAAGAGAGAGCTAATTCCCAAAAATTAAGAAGAAACAATCATAATTTTTTGGCCACTAACAGTCAGAGCCAGGGAACAGATGGAATATATTGTAACAACTGGGAAAATTGAGGGACGAAGAGGTAGAGGGAAGCAAAGAGAAGGTCAACAACAGAAATGATAAATAACTGTTGAGATTGAAAGTTGTGGAGAGACATGATCACCTATGCAAGCAGACATGGTACTTGATGATGATGATGAGAGTAGAATATGAATAGTTCTGACTCACTGATCCTGGTGCAAGCAGTCAACTATGAATCGCTGACCACTTTTAGTATTTGTGCTGACTCACTGATCCTGGTGCAAGCAGTCAACTATGAATTGCTGATCACTTTTAGCATTGGTGCTGACTCATTGACCCTAGTGCAAGCAGTCAACTTTGAATTGCTGACCACTTTTAGCATTGGTGCTGACTCACTGATCCTGGTGCAAGCAGTCAACTATGAATCGCTGTCCACTTTTAGCATTGGTGCTGACTCACTGATCCTGGTGCAAGCAGTCAACTATGAATCGCTGTCCACTTTTAGCATTGGTGTTGACTCACTGATCCTGTTGCAAGCAGTCAACTATGAATCGCTATCCACTTTAAGTATTGGTGCTGACTCACTGATGGAAAGTAAACTATTTTGGCCATATGAAATTACATGATGATGGCCTTGATGATCATTAAGAAGGGTATAGTATCAGGTAGATGTGAGAAGATTCATGTGGCTGTCACCTGTACAATACTGGGACAAGCTGTGAGAAATGTCACCAGCAGTGAGCTGACAAATGCTTTCTTTGAACTTGTTAATATTGACATCTAGAGGTGAATGCAGAAGGTAGATGTTAGAGAGAATGATCAAGGAGAAGGTTGGTGCAGGATATCACAAACAAGCTGGGTATAATTACTGCAAGTGCTGAACATCTTGCACTGGACAGAGATAGTCCAGCAGCTTTCATGGGAGGCAAGTTCCAATAAAACAAGCTCCATAAAGTGTGTGATAAGAAATCACAAGACATTCATTCTATACTGCTGATTACATAACTGTATACATTGTCTCTTTATACATTCCTTTATTCATTCACAAAGGATTAGCCACCTTGAAAGGTCATGGCAGCTGCCAACATCGAGCAGAGGCTACTTACCCTTCTGTTTAAGGGACTATTCCTCGCACCAATTGAGTATGCCCTAGCAATTCTTATTGACAGGCTGGAGAAAATACAGAATGAAGCTATACACATTATCTTGGGGTGTACGAGGGACACTCCCCGTGTAGCAATGAGGCATATTCTTGACTTTCCAACCATGATTGACAGGATCAAGATCTGGAGGGCATGAGCATACCTGAGGATAAGTGCAGATAAAGAGCATCCATTGCATCATGAGCTCAACACAGGGAAAGGTGCCAGGCTAAAAAGAGTCAAATCATGGGTGGGCCGAGCAGATGATGTCATCAAACAGGTCTGTGGGCTTCCCAATATCAATGCTGGTGAGCAGTGGATATTGGTACCTGCCTACGTCATTCATGGGCACATTCTTGTGTATTGTCACACTCAACAGGAAATGTAGAGTTGTTGTCAATGCGGAGGTCAACGGCCTCATCTGGGTACCCTGATGAGAAAGATGCAGTCATCAATGCAGATGGATCTGTAATATGACACCAAAGGAATGCATGGACATTTACAGCACGCTCGGCAGGCTGAATAGTCAAGGAAGACAGTGGTACATACGTTATGACCATGAGTAGTATGACGAAGGAGGTGATGGCAGTGACCATGGCATTTACTTGATTAGAGTCACAAAACTACACCCACATCTTTATACTGAGTGATTCGATGAGCATGATAAGAAAAGTAGAGGCGGCCTCTGTACGCATGCAATGGGTAAGGTCATTGCAGAAGCCAAAAATACATAAGATCACCTTTGTCTACGTCCCAGGTCATGCGGGAGTACTGGGAAATGAAAGAGCGGACAGGTTGGCTAGTTCTGCTATTGTTGAGGACAGTTAAACAATGGATCGAGAGGACATTATCAATGCCCTCCAAGATGTGGGAATGGCACAGGACTTTGACAACCATTAGTCCACATCACTCCTTCGGATGAAAGAGATGGTAGTTATGATGGGCACAGCCAGAAATGAGAAACTTAGTGGGCGTGTAAGAAGACTTATCAACCAACACAGAACTGTAGTTGTCAGTCGCTGGACACTGTGGGACTTACTGAGGAGGGGATCTGAGCACCAATGGACATGTTCGGAGCCATGGACCTCATGCCACACTGGTAGCATAATGTATGGATATAAATTGCATTATAGATTAATTTGAAATATTTATCTTCACATTTGTTGTTCAAATCTATGTTTTATTTTCTTATATTTTGCAGATTCACAGTTGCTTTCGCTAAGGAAGGAAACATCAACCATGAAGTAGCTTTTGTAATTGATGTTCGATATGACCATCAAACAACTGTCAGAAATCATAGAGATGCCTCAAGTTGGGGAACTGAAGAGAAGCATGGCGGATTTCCTTTCAAGAAGGGTGAAACTTTAGAACTGAAGTTTGTAGTGAGGGGTGGTGATGTGCAGGTATATTGAAGCAATTACTGTTTTGCTGTTTCTACAGTGTGTACAATTCTATTGTAGCTCTAAAATATGTCAATTTAAATTAACAGTCAAAAGGAAACTACTAGACTACCAATGTTCAGACAACCCGTGTTCGATTCCTGCTAGAAGCTGTGAAGTTATACTCGTGGTTGGAAAAAAATACCCCAGCGGTCAACCCAGCTACTAGCAGAAATGGGTACTAGGGCAGTACTCTGGGGAGGTGAGGAATGCTGCCTTCCATCATGAATTTCGATGCTTGAAGCGACTTTATCCAGAAGTCTTTGAACACTTCTGGATTGGTGGCCCAGCATATATGAGTGAAAACTTGCGTACTAAGATTCCAATTCAAGTCTCGTACTTTACCTTTACCTTCTCCTAACTGTGTGTCAACTAAAAGGGGGATGATTATTTCGTGTACTTAAAGTGTTCTCCTTGGGCCTCAAACACAACTGAACATAGAGCTCCATATTTCTGAGGATGGTGGCCAGAACATGAGGAGATATTGCCTGGATCTGGCACTAAATCTTCTCTCGTAATTCTTCCAGCATATTTGATTTGTTTTTATTTGTTTCTCTCAGACTTCAGAATCAAGTGTGAGAATCTCTACTTAATCCTTCAAATTTTACCAAAACTAGACTGAAAAAATCAGAGCCACCTTTTTGTGCAGGACACACTGTTCAAGCAGCAATAACATTGTTATGCAAATGATCTGTCTTTTTGCTGTAAGTGATTTTGTTTTCATTTAGCTCACTTGGATAAAGGTGAAAAACTGGAGGTTCTGTATGCATTCAGCATGAATTAAAGAACCTTTGACAGTTTAATAAAAAAATAGAGAAGTTTAGGCCAAATATGACCACTTTTCAAGGAAAAATTGATGTGAGAAATATACTCCTTTACTTCCTCCATTTTCAAGGTCATCACATATGCTACAGAGTTTGTGCATCTGAACTGAAACTATCTTCAGTTCTTTAGCTAGAGCATGGCAGTTGTGCTGCATACTTGGGCAGGTGCTGAAGTGGGGATCTGAGAACTTTGAGCATGGCAGTTGTGCTGCATACTTGGGCAGGTGCTGAGGAGGGGATCTGAGAACTATGAGCGTGGTAGTTATACTGTATGCCTGTACAGGTGCTGAGGAAGGGGATCTCCAACCATGAGTGTCCAAAGTGCAAAGAAAATGATTTGTCAACCAAACATAACTTTTGTTCTCAGTCAACTTTCAGTCTCAATGAACAAGTGGACAACAAGACTGTTGTTTGTTTAAAACAAAGTAATTTCTGTGGCATTTGAAATTGTGTAAATCCATCTTTAGGGCAATCTCTCTTTTTCTCTTCTGTTATTTTGTGCATTTGTTAATGGTTATAATTATGGTCCACTGTTTGCGTGCAGATAGGCTGATGATATGTCTAAACTAGTACTGTCCAACATACTGCCTGTGATCTGGACTTACTTTCCTGACACCAACAACATAATTGCCTGTCACTAAATTTTACTCAGCCAACTTTAACATTAATTAAAATTTCAAAAATTAGTAGTAGGTAAATACTTTATTTTTTTCAGGATTAAGTTTTCATCTCTTACTTTAATTACTGTAACATTACTACAAGTCTATTCTATTCTGTCCCTAGAAATCAGCATTCTTGTCTTTTCTTAAAATGCTTTGATAAATTGGACATCATTTCATTACAATATTTATGATAATGCTTGCAAAAATTAA
The DNA here is from genome assembly GCA_032433765.1 of Megaustenia siamemsis. Taxonomy (NCBI): domain Eukaryota; kingdom Metazoa; phylum Mollusca; class Gastropoda; order Stylommatophora; family Ariophantidae; genus Megaustenia; species Megaustenia siamemsis. Next base: position 86,718,565 of record JAVIAB010000124.1, on the reverse strand, counting down.
AGGATCGAAATTACCTGATTGAAGAACAAGTATTAACTAAGAATGAATACAACTTGTTTTTTTCTTGTGTGTCTGTCTGCATCTTGCCATTGAATTAGTTTAATTGCAGGCAGGGTATGCCAAAATCTGTTCTGCAGTCCATCCCAGAATTTCTCAAAGCATGCTCTGAGTGATTGCCCTTGTCAGATATTGAGTGTATAAACTAAATACATCTTCTCTCACACAGCACCAACCAGACTCCATTTTCATCTGTAGTCAGATAAATTTCTGAGGGTTAAATTAATTTTTTTCACCCATCTTCTTTTGCTGCTCTCAAGGAACTAAGAACTTGGCAGTGTCCACATTATCCACATTCAGACATGTTACAACTCATGTTGAATGAAATATCTGATAATGAACGTTTACCCTGTTCTGTGAGCATTCATAAGTGAGTGCCAATGAAACTTACCCCTTCAATGGGTGGAGTGATGTAAACCCTCCCTGTGTCCCATTAAAATATTGTGGGATCTCCTCCTCTATCCATCATATTGTCATTGCATACATGTGGTTTTTTGTTTTTTTGCATTCACCATCTTTTTTTGAGACCAGGGGTGGTTGCCACAGAGAGAAATCACAAATTAAAATCCCAACCGATGTAGCTGGGATTTGAACTTTCTGTCTCGAGACCGTCATTTTGCCTCAAGACCAACACCTCCTCCACCCATACATGTGGTTCATTTTGGGTGTGCATGCATCTTCACACTACCACCCTGACATATGTTTCCCTTCATCTCTCTCCCCATTTCTCGTTTAGTAGACTGGCAAGACCAGATCAATCAATTTAAATAAATTATTACATGAATTTTATTTTATCCACAATGCTTTCATGATGATTATTTTTTGGGGGGGTTTCTCTAGTCTCTATGAGTATTGTCTGTGTTCCATCAGGAGACCACTTTTTGATGGCAATTTCTGAGTATCTTTAATTGTCTTTTTCATTGTAAAAATGTGTTCTTACATTTTTGTATATTCACATGTATACCAGTTTTACTTCCGTCCCACATATTCATTTATGGTTATTTCCCTTTCAGCGCTTATTGTAACTATAACTGAAATTTTCAGTATCTGTTGTAGCTATATTTGTGATTGCAGGTGTTTGCCAACAAGGCACACTTCTGTGATTTCAAGTTTCGTATTCCAAAAGAGACAGCACATTACCTTTTTATTGATGGAGGCATCAATATTCGTCAGGTTCTAATTCCAGACAGTCATAGTCAGTCTCATTCAGTAAGTAGCAACAGTATGATGAGAATTAGAATAATCAAATTATAGATGATAATTTTCATGCAGTAAGTAAATTCGAAACAAAATGCTACAGAATAATCCTTAAAATACCTTGGATAATAAAAAAGAGCAATGAAGATATACTAAAAGATTTAAACATTAAAAAGAACTGGCTTATAAACACCATTCTCCTGGGGAAATTAAAATACTATGGTCATGTTAAAAGACACAGTGGGCTGGAAAGAACAATAATGGAAGGCATGGTTCCTGGGTGATGCTTCAGGTGCAGACCAAGAAGAAACTGGTTTCAAGACATCAGAGTGATCTTGAACATGACAACAAAGGAAGTGGTAGATCTGGGTAGAGACAGATTCTTTCAGATGGGCTGTGGTGAATGCAACGTTGTGCAGAGGACATGCGACCCAGTGATATGATCATAATATAAGGTTAAGATGCTTTTGTTGGTACTTTTATCTATCCAAGATATTTGAATCAAGAGGAGCTTTTGTTGCACTGGGAAACAGGGAAGTCCACAGAAATTAGTTTTGACACTCATGAAGACACAGACTTTCATTAATGAATGCTTACGCAGAATAAAAGGATGGAAATGTCAGGACAAAATCACTAACATAGAATTATGGAAATGTACCAGTCAAATACCAGTGGATAAAGAGATACAGCGAAGATTATGGCGCTGGATAGGATACACACTGCAGAAGCCAACTGAGAGTATTACACAACAGGCCCTTTTTTGGAATCCCCTGGGGAAAAGACAAAGAAGACCAAGGAATACTTATATTATAAGGAACAGTCAACAACAACTTAAATGGTTTGGCCACCTGGTCAGAATGAATACTTATCAATCACCATTAAGGGCGTTCTTCTCGAGAATGCATGGAAAAGACCAAGAGGAAGACCCAGAAGAAGATGGTTAGATGCAGTGACAGAGACATGTTGTGACCTTCAAATTCGTCTTTATTTCTCTTTTTAACACACTTGTTTCTTTATTTCACACTCGGCATTATCTCAAGTTGGACCGTTCCCCATTGAACGGGCCTCCCTACTCTATCTATTTGTTGTCAGCTAACTTAAGTTGGACCGTTCCCCATTGAACGGCCCTCCCTACTCTATATATTGCTGTTGACGGTTCCATTACTGTTATTAGTACATTTTCTAATTGTTTGTTGCTGTTGTCAACTATTTATTGCCATCAGCTGGTTTGACCTCTCTGCCAGACGCCGATCTCCAACTGAACTATATTAGGCTTCTAACTGTCCAGCTGCTCTCTATTTGTTCTGCCCTTTAACGCAGGCTATTCCCTTGGGCATCTATCCCTGCTGCTCTCTGCTCATAGTCTTCCACAGTCTCTATTGCTTTCCATGGCTCTCAACTGTCCAACTGCTCTCTGCGGCAGCCGATCTCCAACTGAAATATATTAGTCTTCTCCAACTGAACTATCTTAGGCTTCTAACTGTCCAACTGCTCTCTGCAGCTGCCGATCTCCAACTGAACTCTATTAGTTATCTTCTTCCAACCGTCCAGCAACTACGTCATCCTATTTTCTACGTCATCCTCTTTTCTACGTCACTTTTCTTTTTCTGCGCACTGTACTGCACCAATTCTGCCTCTACATTTTTTTAGTGCGCAATTCTCTTCTACAATGTAACAACAAAGGAAAATCACTAATTCAGACAGTTCGAGCAGCTCAAGAACGACAAATGATATAAACCACGACACCTTTTAGGTATCAGTGAAAAGAGAAAAGAAGAAGAAGAAGATAAGGAACAGTAATAATTATACACTCATTTAACCTTTCATTTACATCGATACTAATTATATTACTTCATTTTTTTAAATTACTTATTTTTTTTTCTTTTTTCATTTCAGCAAAATAATCCCGTAAGTATTGATATCTTTGTACTTTATTTGTGAAGGATTCTTAATCTTTAATGAGTGTCTATTTTTATGATTGTCCAAAATAAGGCTGTTATTGAATTTACATTATATTATTTGAAGTATACATGTTTGTGTATTGTGCACATTAATGAAGAATACAAACGATTCTCTTTAAGACATGTATCCCATTTCTTGGGTCTCCCAGGAGATTTCTGTAAAGACTGAATATTAAATGCCATATATCCCAAGTGCAGTTGTACAAGTTTAAGGTTCACCTCAAACAAGAAGCAGACAAATTCATAGAGAAAGAGAATACATGACGAAAGAAAAGAAACGAAAAAATAACATTTCTATGGGCGCTGAAAAATCCATAGTCAACTATGACTGACGGAGGCTACTACTACTACTGTACAAGTCATAGTTTTTATCTTATTACTGAGCTCCTGGTTGACTTAGAGGTAAGACATCACCTCCTGAAGAAGAAAGTCCTAGGTTCAAATTCCACTTGATTCTTGATCCTTCCCACGCCATTATACGTCGCACATGGCTTGTAGTGTTTTTTTTTGCCACCCATCTCTACTTAGGGTCAAGGCAAAGAAATGCGCATTAATGCATTGTCCTTTCGAGCCGAAGACGGCACATGGGGTAGAACCACAATCTTTAAAGCAGAAACCTTGCATGTCAAAATGGCATATATATTGCAGAGAATGTAACATATTAATAATTTTATTATTTTTTTGTTTAGCTCCTATTGGATATATTTACCTTTCTAAACTTCCAAATAAACCATGGAAGAGATCAATCACTTTATCTATCTTGGAAGTCACATTGATCGAGAAGGGGATACAAGTAAAGAAATTAGAATCAGAATAGCTAAAGCAGCAATGTATTTCAGAAGCCTTCAAAAGTTTGAAAATAAATGTCTAAGGAAAATACTTGGTATAACGTGGAACGAATTCAAAACAAACGAGGAAATTAGAGAAATCGCCAATCAACCACTAATATTTTCAGTAATCAAGAAAAGACGACACAACAGTGTCTTATTTTTACCTTTCTAAACTTCCAAATAATCCTCAAAATGTGATTGTCCCCACAACAGTATCTTATTTTTACCATTCTAAACTTCCAAATAATCCTCAAAATGTGATTGTCCCCACAACAGTATCTTATTTTTACCATTCTAAACTTCCAAATAATCCTCAAAATCTGTCTGTCCCCACAACAGTATCTTATTTTTACCTTTCTAAACTTCAAAATAATCCTCATAATGTCTGTCCCCAAAACAGTATCTTATTTTTACCTTTCTAAACTTCCAAATAATCCTCAAAATGTGTTTGTAACCACAACAGTATCTTATTTTTACCTTTCTAAACTTCAAAATAATCCTCCAAAGGTGTCTCTCCCCACAACTGTATCTTATTTTTACCTTTCTAAACTTCCAAATAATCCTCAATGTGATTGTCCCCAACAACAGTATCTTATTTTTACCTTTCTAAACTTCCAAATAATCTTCAAAATGTGTTTGTCCCCACAACAGTATCTTATTTTTACTTTTCTAAACTTCCAAATAATCCTCAAAATGTGATTGTCCCCACAACAGTATCTTATTTTTACCATTCTAAACTTCAAAATAATCCTCAAAATCTGTCTGTCCCCACAACAGTATCTTATTTTTACCTTTCTAAACTTCAAAATAATCCTCATAATGTCTGTCCCCAAAACAGTATCTTATTTTTACCTTTCTAAACTTCCAAATAATCCTCAAAATGCGATTGTCTCCACAACAGTATCTTATTTTTACCTTTCTAAACTTCCAAATAATCCTCAAAATGTGTCTGTCCCCACAACAGTATCTTATTTTTACCTTTCTAAACTTCCAAATAATCCTCAAAATGTGTTTGTCCCCACAACAGTATCTTCCACATGTTCATAGCTGCAGCCTTAGGAGCTGAATTGATTTTTTAACATGAAAGATGAAGTTTGACAGCTTAATTTTTGTTTGTTACAATCTTGCAGCCTGTTCCACTGACCATACCAGTTTCCAACATCCATTCAGGACACAAGTTTATCTTTAACGGAATACCTACAGGTACCAACAGGTAAGCCATTATGATTAATTTTTGTAACAATATTGATTTTTTAAATTGGAGATTAATTTATCAGAAATACAAAACACATCTCGGCCTTACAACCTTGTCAGCTGAGTTTAGAAAAAAATTAGTTTTTCTAGACAGCTCGGAGTGATGAAGTCTTGGGAGAAGATGCAGATCACAGGTCTATTGCATTAGTGGCTAAATCACCAACAGGTGAGAGCAAGGAAGAAGAATTATTTGGGGTGTCTTTACATATATCCAGAAAAGAAAATAGCACTATGCCAAGAAATCCTTAGGCCTTAGAAGATTGTGCCAAAGAACTAGTGAAGATGAGAGACACATATGGAGGATAAATTGATCATCATCAGGTTGCATGTCCTTTCCAGAACATTGCACATTGCAGTCATCACAGTCCATCAGAATGAATCTTTGTCTCTAGCCAGATCTCGCACTTCAGTTGTCATGTTCAAGGTCACTGTAATGTCTTGAAACCACCTTCTTCTTGGTTTGCCCGTCTCAGCTTCCTGGATGAATAGTTGATAAATAACTGAAATGGAAAAGTTGATAAATAACTTAAAGAGAATGGTTAAACTTTAAATAATCTGGAGCTCAGGATGCAATTGGGGGGTAACAGGGAAGGGTGGAAATGTATGACAATAGAAATGAGGGAGTGAGGCAGGAAAACATAGACAATTTACGTGGAGAGAATGGGAGGAAATTAGTTAGAGATTAGTTCAGATGGGGTTGCGAATTCCCCGGGTTTTGGGAGAGTTCAAGAGTGCTGAGTGGCTTAAGACAAAGAATATACGTGAGGGGCACGTTTCTAATTCATTCTGAGAGAGTTGCTCAGACGGTCGGCCTGGTAGCAGGTTGCGCCAGAAGGCAGTAGCCAGTTGGCTTACCAACCTTCGAATGTGTTGTGTTAGTGTTCAGTTTTCAGTTGTGCGAGCAGGAAGCTCGTCGTGAAGTGCCTAGTGTAGTAGTCACACTAATTTACTGTGAGGCCCTGTGATTTGGGCATGGACTGAATGTGGTGAAATTAAAGTGAACATGTTGCAGTTCTTGAGGGATGAGCTATGGGCTCGCTAACATTTTGCCACTTTTGTGAAGAGCTAGTTACTTGAAAGGATTTCAGTCTGTGAGTCAAGGAGCTCGCCAGCGTAGTAGTGTATCTTCGGAGATGGACAATTGATCCTTTCACTCAGGTGAGAACGAGAGGCTTGCTAATGATGCAGTTATATTGTGTGAAATTTAACATTTGTCTAATTCATTCTGGGATAGTGAGAGGTCGACATATTTAGTCTACTTATGATGAACAGTGGAGTTTCACTGGGCCATTGAAGCGAGCGAGAGGCTTGCTAATGATGCAGTTATATTGTATGAAATTGAACATTTGTCTAATTCATTCTGTGAGAGTAGGGGGCCATGATAGCTCAGTGGTTAGTGAACTGGACTACAAAGGACAAGGTGTAGGGTTCGATCCCAACAGAAGGCTTCCAGGTTCACCCAGCCTTAAATGGGTACCACATTTTTTTTCTGGGAAAGTAAAGCGGCACGGGTGTAATACCGACCACATTACCCCAAAAATCATGTGCTAAAGGTCTAAAATTTATGGTCACTAACACCATATTCCCTATATGCAACTTGGCGTGACGGGGGTTCTTTACTACTTTTTTTTTTTTTTTTTTTACAATTCTGGGAGAGCGAGAGGTCGACATATTTAGTCTACTTGTGATGGACAGTGGAGTTTCACTGGGCAATTGAAGCGAGAGGCTTACTAATGATGCAGTTATATTGTGTGACATGGAACATTGTCTAAGTCATTATGTGAGATCGAGAGGTCGACATAATTGGTCAGTCTGAGCGCGCAAGGGTGCGTGCTTATGTGAAATTGTATTTGTGGAATTGAACATTGTCAAGTCCTAAGTGGGAAAGGTGAGTGTTAGTGTATCCACTTGAGTAGCAGAGTGAATATGTTGTCAGCTGATTAAAGTTTAGGCCTATTTTATGAATACATTGTCTTGTTTAATCATTTTAAGTCAGTGTGGTGATCATTCTTGGTGTAGCAACGAACGAACGGAGGGTTGCAGAGCAGACTACAGGGTGGAGCTCTGTGTGAAAGTCATTAGTAAACAGCGCGAAGTATTACACGGCGGAATACTTGTACAAGGACAGACAACAATGGTGATCCCTATAGGCAGTGTTATGTGTCAAAGGGTATCAAACTGACTGATGGATTGTATTTGATCTTGCATTCCTGATGTTTACTTATTTTAGCCATGTGTGATTGCTAATAAATTTAAGCCCATAATAATCTTTTTATTAATTACGGCAAATGTTTTATGCTGTTGTAAAGAGAGTTTTATAGCATGTATTCTAGGGGTGTGATGTGTATTTTGATGTCAAGTCCTAATTGTATCAGAGATGGACATTAAAATGTAGGTACTGTACTTGGTTGATTGTCTGCTTTGACAAAATGAGCTGTCCTTGTGAACGAGAGTTCAAACACAGTTTGATGCTTTCCCATTGACTCAGACTATAAAAGAATGGATAATCGGACTGACAGAGTTGGTGGGGGGAAAGTAACCACAGTGAGGCAGTGAATTGGTTCCCTTTCTTCCGGATTTTGTGGCCCTGTACAGTGAAATTTTATATTTCGTTAGCCTGGGGTTACTACTACTGCTGCTGCACTATTGGCATTAAACAGCTGCAGATCAAACTGCTGTGTCTGCAATCCTGAAAGAAGAATCTCATATAGTAGATGATTACATTTGTATATTTAATTATATGGCATTAGTATATTCAATTAGAATACACACTCTGAAAATGCGATGGTATATAATCTGTACATATCTTATATAGAGAGCCATGATAGCTCAGTGATATGAACTGGACAAAATGAATCCTTGGCTTTAAAGCCCCCTCCCCTTGTTTATGGGTAGTGAGATTCCAACATCTAGCCCTCTCAAATAATGCAAAAAAACATACGGTTCTGTGGGCATTGTGCGAACGTTAAAGAACTCTTGGCAGTTGAAAATAGAAAAAAGTAGGCCACAAAAATGGCTGCTACATGGGCAGTATTAATAGGAAAAAATCTACATTAAAGGTTAAAACTCTTGATATAAAAATATGAGGGTACTTCAGCGGTCGGACAATAATTGCCAGTATGGTTAGGGACACCTGAGCACTTGGCTGCATGTATGGAAAATAAGAAGTGAGAAATTCACAAAATTGTGTCCTTCACTAGAGATATAATATAAAGCTGGCAGGCACAAACTAAAAAAAACATTTCTTTTTTCAGATTCTCCATATACCTTCTGTGTGGGCCAGATGATAAGCATGACGTTTGTCTGGTAGTTGATGTCCGCTTCAATTTTGCAGGCCATAGCAATGCAGTGATACTCAATCACAAGGCTGGGAATAATTGGGGCAATGAGGAGAAAGGACATCAGTTCCCATTTTCAGCTAATTCAGAATTTGAGTTAGTTGTCAAAGTGAAGGACGATGCTTTCAAGGTATGTAAAATAATGCTGAGCCAGGAATAACTCCTTAATTTTTCTTATTTAACACTTGGGTTTAAATCACCCAAAAGCCCCTGTACTGGAGCTGGCCATAAACTCTTAGATTACTGTTTGTATCGGGAACAGTGAACCAGAAATGATAAAGATCATACTACACCTTCTGGCGGTGGTGAGGTAACTAACTAACCAGTCTGGCCAAGGAAGTAGGGGTTGAAGAGAGAAGGCAGCTTCTCGTATAAAATTGCCTTACTGAAGTCATTTATATGTCGAAGAAACAGGCAAATAACTGCTGTCCTGCGGTAAATCTGGTGTAAAGGGAACAAGCTGAACACAGTGTATTGTGACAACTTTACATAGAAGAACAATACAAAACTGTTGACATTTTAATCTACATATGTCCTTCCTCAGAAAAGAACAAAAAACAGACAGATACAAAAGGGTAAAATAATCTAACTACATTATATGAAATAACTGGTAAAAATAAGGAAGAGATAATATATTTGAAAGTAAAACCTAGCTTTTTGTAGGGGTTGGTTAATCTGTTATTTTTTTAATCTTGCCCATAATGTTTCCAATATTAGAGTTCTGAAGCTTATCAAAAGATTAAATAACAAAAATTTTTTCTTGCATATAATGTTTCCAATATTAGAGGAGTTTTAAAGTTAATCTGTCATTTGTTTTTTGTCTATTATGTTCTAAATATTAGAGATAATTAACCCTTTGTATGTTTCCCTTGTCTACAATATTTCCACTACATGTGTTTTGAAGTTAAATCTTCACCTCTCATTGTTTTTAAATATTTAGGATGAGATAGCTAATTGGCAAGTAAAAGTTCGGCAATTTGAAGAGGCAACTTTAATAGTCAATTAATAGTTGTCACTTCTAAAATTTATAAAAATGGCAGTGGTCTCCAAATGAAAAGTTTTGAACCAACTTCAGAGTCTGAGAAATTTCTTTGGCATTCATAAAAACAAAACGATGACAGCTAACAAAACTAGTCTTTTTCCAAATCCTCCTGTAGATCTATGCTGAAATAATACGTAAACTCATGAAATAAAAAGATTCTGAATGTAATTAACTTGACCTGATGGCTTACACCTTCCAGCTCCTTTGAGCAAAGGGCTACAACCACACTCTGACAACAGACTTGTTTCTATGCTGTCTTTTCCAGCTGAGCCAACATCCATCCTGCAGCCTTCACTTTTGTCTCGATGATTCTTCTCCAGGTCTGTTTCCTAGATACTAGTGGGCGCCAATTCATTGACTGTCTTGCAATACTGCATGGTGATCTTTACAGTGTATGGCCAATTCATCCCCATTGCTTTTTCTTGATCTCCGTGTTCCTATTGATATCTGCAGGCAAATGAATCTGGGAACAATGTTAACCTCAGAAAGTACATGTACAACAGAGGTGAGATGCAGAATAGCTCAGGCAAAAGCAGCTTTCCAAAAAATGAGGAAGATACTGTGCAATCCATTTTTGACAATAGAAACAAGAAAAAGAGTTCTTAAATGTTATGTAGAGCCAGTCTGAACATATGGATGTGAATCATGGACAATAGGACAACAGACAAGAAAATCACTGGAGTCTGTAGAAATGTGATTTTACAGAAGAATGTTGAGAATACCATGGGCAGCTAAGAAGAGTAATGAAAACGTTCTGAAAGAGGCCAAAGCTAATATCCAATATTAGGAAGAAACAATCATCATTTTTTGGCCATGTAATGAGAAGAGAACAGCTATAATATTTTGTAACAAATGGGAAAATTGAGGGACGAAGAGATAGAGGGAAGCAAGGAGAAAAGATACTAGACAGCTTAAGAGAATGGCTTGGCAGAAGGTCAACAACAGAAGTGATAAAATAGCTGTCAAGATAAAAAGTTGTGGAGATATATGATCACCTACGCCAGCAGGCTTGGCACTTGATGATGATGATTGGTATCTGGGCAGTTCCAAAGGGTTTTCATTTGTAGTTTTATTTAGCCATATAATCTTTTCATGTAATCTGTCAAAGGCTTCTGTTTATAAATGATCAGAATCTATTGCTAATAGTCTTACTTTCCATCCATGTAACCATAGAGTATGACTGCCTTGACCTTTGTGTTGAAGACCTTGATTCTGCAGATAATGTGCACCCAATTTCCACACAGGACAAGAAGTGTTGCAGTCAGTTCTGGCTTTGTTAATTCGGCTGTTAATGTCTTCATCAGTTCCCTAATCTATATTAACAACACTGCCTAAATAGGTGAACTGTCCTGTATCTTTGATGGTTATTCCTCAGAGTAGCTTTGAATCTTTTTGCTGTTAATGAATGAAACCAAAAAAGCGATTTAATCCTGCATATCCAGAGTTTTTGAGCATTTTTCTCTGTTCTTTTCCTTTCTTTGTAGACTATCTGACACTAAAAATTCGACCTCATTTTTTTTCTTTTATACAAAAAGATGTCAGAAAATGGAGTAATTTATTTACCTGTTGCCATCAGTTCTGACCTGGGGTGAAATTTCTTGAAGTGTCAACCTGTCCTTCGGAAGGCAGCTTGTGAGGTCTGACCTAACAAATTGCACATCTAGCATGACCATCATCTTGTATGATGCTGGAAATCCATAATTCTTCAAAAGCAGATCTTTATTTAAAAAAAAAACAAAAAACAAACAAACAACTTTTAGTACATACTTTCTACTACTCTTTTCTCGAAGCATTCACCCATTAAGTCTGATTGGATATCACTAGTTTACAGTGAAGCTGCAATATCCGCATCCTACGGCCTTACACATTTGTCATCAGCATAGGATGAGTAGATTTGCTTAACAATTTTTTACCCAGACCAAAGTCATTATTGGCCTACTCTTTGACTTTAAACTGTTAAGGGGTCTTTGGTGTGTGCAATGACATGGAAACTACTGTTTTACTGCATATTCTGAAAGGGCTAGACATTGGATCTCACTACCCAAAGACCAGGGGAGGGTGAAGCCATGAAGTAACCACGGGTTTAATTTTTGAAAAATTATCACCGCCTGTCGTAGTAATCAAACCCGAGAACTTAAGGTCCAGAGGCTGACGTCTTACCACTAGACTACCCAGTCCCCTTGAAAGATATCTTGAATGAAGACAATGCACAAAGAAAAGTTTTAGGAAGAAAAGGGTAGTCAGGAAGTAATGGAAATTGAAAATATGTTACCTGTGAAATGTGCTAACCGTATACTACTGAACATCAAAGAAAAAGGTACATAAATGAAGTGGAGTGAAGTAATTATGAATTCTTCATTTTATTGTAACTTAAAATAAATGAATAAATAAATTTATATCTTGCAGGTTCTTGTGGATGATGAGAAGATTGCCAATTTTCACTGCCGCATCAAACCTGATAAAATCACCCACGTGAATGTGCAAGGAGATGTCCGACTGAATCATGTTAAAGTTTAAAGATTAACAGTCAAAGCCATATTAAGTGGCCCTTAAATGCCACTTTTGATTTTAGCTTCTGCTAACAATGACTGTCTACAAGTCGTTAACAGTTGTTTAGTTTCAGTCTTTACGTTTCATAATTGACATATATGATCAATATTTATATCTTTGCTTGTGATAGAACTGTGTAAAATAATTTATCTCTATGCTTGATTTATATATAGCAGTTACAATGTTTAACTCTTCCGTAAATCTATCTTGTAGAACTCTGCTGAACCTTAATTTCAGTAAGATACTTTTCATGGCTTACCATATTAGGGGTTTATGGATGTTTGTGGCTTTACATGTTAGGTGTTTATAAATATAATGTGGGGGGGGGGGGAAATGTGCAAATTTTTACTTGAAAATATGTGGATTGGAAAAGAATTATCTTCTTCTTCTTCTTCTTCTTCTTCTTTCCTTCCTCATCTGCCTTTCAGCGTCGAGGGGAGATATAATTTGCGGTCTTTTGCTCTTCTGTTCGCCTCTGCTGCTGTTATGTTTCCTAGTGCTTCTAATATTCCATCGATCCATCTTTTTCGTGGTCGACCCTTGGGTCTGTTGTTCTCACAACGTTTGTTGAAGGCTCGTTGTGTTGTGTTTTGTTCTTTCTGCCTTGTCCCGTGGCCGAACCATTTTATCTGTTGTTTCCTTATATATTCTATGGCTGGGGCTATTCCTAGCTTTTTTCTCAGTTCTACATTTCTGATCTTATCTCTCAGACTGTTTCCTGTCATTCGTCTAACACATTTCATCTCTGTAGAGGTTATTTTTCTTATTGTTCTTGCATCTAGAGTCCAGGTCTGGCATTGGTAGCACAACGTTGGAATGAAGATTGTATTGTATAGTGCTCGTTTTGCCTCCAGAGTTATTTCCTTGTTGGACAATAGTGGTGATAACTGTCCGATGATTTGACAAGCTTTGTTGCATCTTGATTCTATCTCTGCTGTTTGGGAATTGTCGTTTGTCATTAGACTTCCTAGGTATTTGAATTCCTCTACTTGTTTTAGTTGTCTGCCTTCTATAGTTATGTTGATGTTCTGTTTATTTTTGGCGACATTCATGACTTCTGTTTTGTTGATGTTGATTTTCATGTTGTATTTTGTTCCTAAGATGTTGAGTTTGTTTAAGTGTTCTTGTAGGTCTTCTATTGTTTTATGTATTAGTGCCTGGTCGTCTGCAAATAGAAGCTCGTTGATCTCCTCTGTCTCTGATGGGTTGGCTAGCTTGCATATATGGTCCATGTATGTAATAAACAGTAGGGGGGATAGTACGCACCCCTGTCTTACACCTGATCTAACTTCAAAGTGGTCTGTGTAGCCTGCTGCTGTTCTGAGCCTGCAGCTGCTGTTGATGTAGAGACTTTTAATAATGTTGGTTAGATGTTGGCTTACTCCGTATGTTGTTAGTATCTCCCACAGTTGTTCTCTGTTTACTCTGTCGAATGCTTTTTCCTGGTCAATGAAGGCTATGTATAAGTTTTGGTTGTGTTCTGTCGTTTTTTCCGCAAGCTGTTTTAGTGTGAATAGTGCGTCGGTACATCCTCTGTTTTTTCGGAACCCCATTTGAGAATCGCTTAACTGTAGTTCTATTATTGGTCTCAGTCTTTTTTCCAAGATTTTGGCGTATAGCTTTCCTACATGGCTGAGCAGAGATATACCTCTATATTGATTGCAGTCTCTTTTGCTACCTTTCTTTTTCCATATTGGTATGATGATTGCCTGTTGCCAGTCTTCTGGGGCTTGTTGTTGGTGCCATGCTGCATTAAATATTCTGTGCAGCCATTGCATTCCTGTTTCTCCCGCTGCTGCTATTATTTCTATTGGAATGTTATCTATCCCTGGTGCTTTGTTTCTTGGTGCATATTTGATTACTTCTTCTATTTCCTCTTTCATGATGTTGGGTTCAGTATTTGTGAGTTCTAGTGTGGTTTTTGTTGTCTTGTTGGTAGTTGGTATGTTTAACAGGTCTTCAAAATATTCTTTCCACCTCTGTTGCATACATTGGTTATTTGATATTGGCTGTCCGTCTTTGTCATTTATCAGCTCAGTAGGATCATGGTTTTCTTTTCTCGCTCTTGTGGCTTTTACTGCTTTGTAGAAATCTCTTGTGGCTGTCTTGAAGTCCCTGCTCATGTTTTGTCCGAATTCTGTCCAATTCCTTTGCTTAGCTTCTTTGATCAGCATTTTAATTCTTTTTCGAACTAAGGCATATCTTTCATATTTTTTTGGATCTTGTTCTCCCTCCAATTTTTAAACAGTTTCTTCTTTTCTTTAATTGCTTCTCTGATTGTTTCGTTCCACCACGGGTGCTCTTTTTCCCTTCTCTTGTTCTTAGCTTCGTTCCACAAACTGTTTTAGAGATGTTAGTTACTAAATCATAAAAGAATTATGTTGTAATATTTTTGTTCTTTTCTTTCTTTTTAAAGATAATTACCATTAAATTATACACAATTTAGACCTTGAGAGGTGTAGAAGTGAAATGTTTTACTGTTTTAATATGTAAACATTTTAGTTGATTTTTTAAAAAAAACATTTGTTATACATATACCTTTGTGATAAAAGTGTTTTAATTAGAAACCTACCCCTGTGAATTTATACAAATAAAGTTAGCATGTTTCATGCAATAACACTCTTTGTGTGTTTGAATTCTGACTTGTTTGAGTACTGTTATATGATGTAATATGGTTTGGAATTTTCTATGCTTTGCTGTTGTTTTTCTGGCTCATGTATTCTTTATGTAATAACAATCACTTGCATTACCCAGAAATGTAGACATTTATGTCCCATTACATATTCCTGGACTTGTGTTTTGTGGCAATTATATTATATATCTATATATATATATATATATATATATATATATAGTCATCAGCAGTCAGATAAAAACGATGCAGGAAAACACAAATGAACTATCATCAATAGCCAGCAAAATTGGGCTTGAGATCAATCATGAAAAGACTAAAGTCATGAAAAGCTTAATTCCAACAGATGATAGAATATATGTGGAAAACAAACCAGTGGAAGAGATCGATTACTTTATCTATCTTGGAAGTCACATTGATCGTGAAGGGGATACAAGTAAAGAAATTAGAATCAGAATAGCTAAAGCAGCAATGTCTTTCAGAAGCCTTGAAAAGTTGTGGAAATCAAAACTCATCAGCACAAACACAAAATTTAGACTATTCTAATCAAACGAACTATCAACCCTTATGTATGCACGTGAGATCTGGAAAACAACAAGAGACATAAAAACAAACTCATTCGAAAATAAATGTCTAAGGAAAATACTTGGTATAACGTGGAACAAATTCAAAACGAATGAGGAAATTAGAGAAATCACCAATCAACCACTAATATCTTCAGTAATCAAGGAAAGGCGATGGTCATATGTTGGACATGTGATGAGGGAGAGATAATGTGGGAAACAACAGATAAAAGGAAAAGAGGCAGACCCAGAGAGACACTGAGAAGAACATTGATCAGAGAGGCAAGAGCAGCAGGAATTGGCTCCCTCAATGAGATAGAGTTGCTTGCACAGAACAGAGACAAATGGCAAAATTTGATAAAGATCTTTACAAGGATTGAAAACTGCTAGAATAAAAATTTAGATAAGTGAAAGAGTATCTGGGTCTATGCCTTATGAGCTGCCTATGACTCGAAAGGTCAATAAATATATATTTTGATTCTGTCCTGCCATTTCCATCCTTTTATTCTGCGTAAGCTTCTATTAATGAAAGTCTGTGTCTTCATGATTGTTATTTTTGTTATTCTCCATGTTTCACAGCTATATTATAGACTAAATTAACATTTGAGTTGAAAGTTTTTATTTTAGTATTTAACCTAATTTCTTTGGACTTCAATATGTTTCCCAGTGCAACAAATGCTCCTCTTGATTTTGATATCAAAATCACTAACATAGAATTATAGAAATGTACCAGTCAAATACCAGTGGATAAAGAGATACAGCGAAGACGATGGCGCTGGATAGGACAAACACTGTGGAAGCCATCTGAGAGTATTACACAACAGGCCCTTTTTTGGAATCCCCAGGGGAATAGACAAATAGGAAGACCAAGGAATTCTTGAAGAAGACAGATGGCAGCAGAGATGAAGATGATGGGGAAGACATGGAATCATCTTAAAAGAGTGGCAAGAAACAGAACGGCTTGGAAAATGTTTGTTGTAGACCTGTGCTCCACAGGAGCCACGATAGCTCAGTGGTTAGTGAACTGGACTACAAAGGACAAGAGGTAGGGTTCGATCCCAACCGACGGCTTCCGGTTCACCCAGACTTTAAAGGGTACCTATTTTTTTCTGGGGAAGTAAAGCAGCACGGGCATAATACCGACCACATTACCCCAAAAATCATGTGTCGAAGGTCTGTAAAATTTATGGTCACTAACACCATATTCCCTATACGCCACTTTGTGTGACATGGGTACTTTACCTTTTTTTTTATGCTCCACAGGGAGCTTAAAGGTAGAAGATATATATATATATGTATAATTTTTTTCTTTTATGTGGCAAGCAAATCTTTACACATATTCTTGACCTTGTGCTTTTTGGTTATCATATCTGGCCTTCTGTTATGTAGCAGTCAAATACTATAATATATAATATTTATAAGTATTCCTAAGATTGCTTTATATGCAATTACATCATAACACACTAATCATGAATGTTATGAGACAGTCATGTCCCTACACATATTCTTGACCTAGTGTTATGTGGCAATCATGTCCCTATACATATTACTGACCTACTGTTTTGTAGTACAGTAATCATATCCCTATACATATTACTGACCTACTGTTATGTGAAGTAATCATATCCCTATACATATTACTGACCTACTGTTATGTGACAGTAATCATATCCCTATACATAATACTGACCTACTGTTATGTGACAGTAATCATATCCCTATACATATTACTGACCTACTGTTATGTGAAAGTAATCATATCCCTATACATATTACTGACCTACTGTTATGTGACAGTAATCATATCCCTATACATATTATTGACCTACTGTAATGTGACAGTAATCATATCCCTATACAGATTACTGACCTACTGTTATGTGACAGTAATCATGTGTTCAACAACACTTTTAGAGACTGAAAATGTATGACCAAAAAAGGTGTTATTGAGCAAGAAATGATTTATTACAAATTAACAAACAAAATAGATATTTCTTAATGTATCTATCTATCTATTGTCCTTTCAAGCTGAAACGGCACATAGGGCAGAACCACAATCTCAAAAACAGAAACCTTGCGTGCCAAAAATGGCACATATTGGAGAGATCACTGCTTCTAAAATCTATGGCTCTATTTCCATAACAATACTTTTACAATGACAGCTTGTCAAGCCATCGATCAACCTCTTTAGTCGCCTCTTTTAGGGATAAAATAATTTCAGTGCTTTATGTACTCATGAGGGAGGAGATTATTAGACCAGCAGGTAACAAGTGACTGAGATAGTTTTGAGAAGAGTGTTTGTTTTTTCCCTAGACACAGAGGAACACCACAGACAGAACACGTCCAGTCAGTCTGGACTTTTGTTTTCTTTTGGAACAACATCGTCCGCGATCTCTCTTTCCTTTTATTTTGCCGGTTGTAACCAAGTATTCCAACTTTTCTCTTCTCATGATGTGCCCGAAAAATGTTGATTGCTTGTTTCTGATGTTTTTTAAGAGCTCTCTTTTTGTGTTAGCCTCTTTGAGAACTTCCTCATTGGTCTTTTTTATCTGTCCAGGGAACTTTCAACATTCTTCTGAGAAATCCCATCTCTGTGGCCTCTAATCATCTTTTCATTTGTTTGTCTACTGTCCATGATTCGCTTCCATAGGTCAGAATTGGAACATAAAGAATAGATGGTTACATTTTAAAATTACTTATCTGATCTTGTCCCCCTTCTTGAATAGAACTTATTACACTAAATCTGTCACATTTTAGCTACTACAAGTCACATGCACATATATTTGGTGTCCAATGAAAGGGGAAAGGATGCCGTTTCATAAGTTTTTTACTTATTATGAAACAGCATCCTTTCCCCTTTCATTTGGATATTTTGGAAGAAAAATGAAGGATAAGAAATTTTTTAAAACATTAATGACCAATATTCTTTTTAAGAAAACAATCTTTTTTTTTACAGTCACTAAGTATGTCATAGAAAAAAGACATAAGTAATGATAACAAGATGGAAAAATACATCACCTCAGTGCAAAATAAAGATAAGTGAAACAATATTAAAACAGGTAAATGAATTTAAATATTTGGGAACTTTGTTAATATCAGATTGTAGATGTACAGCAGAGGTGAGATGCAGAATGACTCAGGCAAAAGCAGCTTTCCAAAAAATGAGGAAGATACTGTGCAATCCATTTTTGACAATAGAAACAAGAAAAAGAGTTCTTAAATGTTATGCAGAGCCAGTCTTAACAAACGGAGGAGAATCATGGACAATAGGACAACAGACAAGAAAATCACTGGAGTCTATAGAAATGTGATTTTACAAAAGAATGTTGAGAATACCATGGACAGCTAAGAAGAGTAATGAAAACGTTCTGAAAGAGGCCAAAGCAAAAATAGAGCTAATTTCTAATATTAGGGAGAAACAATCAACCTTCTGCCATATTCATCTTTAATAGTAAAGCCGACGGGCAGAAAAGAATTACTCCCAATTTTATAACGTTTTTAGATGTCATCATCATCATATTGAGTGCCTTCTCCGCATCAAAGGTTGGCTATCATGGAGCGCAATTCTACTCTGTCTCTTGCTTTGATGGTGCAGATTGTCATAGGCTGACTTGTCCATCTTTTGATGTTACACGTCCATGTTAGTCTTGGTCTGCCTCTGCCTCTTTTACCTTGTATTTTCCTCTCTAATATTACTTTTATTAGACTGTTGTGTCTTTTAACATGACAAAAAAATTTCATTTGTCTTGCTCTAATTGTGTTTAGTAGTTCTTTTTTCACCCTTAGTCGTCCTAAAACTTCCTCGTTTGTTTTCTTTTCTTTCCATCCAACTCTACCTATTCTTCTGTAAATCCACATTTCAAAGGCCTCAATTTTCTGTTCTGTTTTCTGGTCTAATGTCCATGTTTCTGCACCATACAGGAATATTGAGAAGATGTAACATTTTGCTATTCTTAGTTTTAGCCCTGTTGTTATTTGTTTTGATGTTAGTATATTTTTCATGGCATTAAAATTACTTTTTGCCATACCTATTCCTTTATTTATTTCAGTTGTACATTTTCCATCACTGGTTATAGTATGTCCCAGGTAGTTGTAGCTCTGGACTGTCTCCAGATGTATTCCTTCAACTTTGATATTTAATTGTAGGTCTTGAGAATTTCTTTTGTTTATGTTCATAGTTTTAGTCTTTTTGATATTCATATCTAGTCCATATTTCTTGCTTGTCATGTTTATTACATTAAGCAATTGTTGTAGATCTTTAGGATTTTCCGCTAGTAGTACAATATCATCAGCATATCTTAAGTTATTGATTATCTTCCCATTAATGTTTAGGCCTGGCATCTCAGTGATGTTTTTAAAGATTTGCTCAGTGTATAAATTGAACAAGCTTGGTGATAGGATGCATCCTTGTCTTACTCCTCTTTTTATATCAATGGGTGTAGAGTTCTTCTTGTTATATTTTATTATTGCTGTTTGCTCCCAGTACAAATTACATATCAGTCGTATGTCTGTGTCACCCAGATTTATATCTTTTAGGCAGTCTATAAGTTGATTATGGTGTATTCTATCAAATGCTTTGGTGTAGTCTATGAAGCAGGCATATATTGGTTTGTTTACCTCTATGTACTTTTCGATCAGTGTCCTCATGCTGAATATGGCTTCTTTTGACCCACTGTTTTTCTTGAATCCGAATTGCTGTTCATCTAATTCATTATTAATTTTATTCTGAATCCTTCCTTGTATAACTTTAAGTAAAATTTTGGTTACCTGGCTCATTAGGCTTATTGTTCTAAAATCGCTGCATTCAACTGCACCATTCTTTTTAGGCAATGCAATAAAAGTTGATGTTTTTTAGTTCAAGAAGTTTCTTAGACGTACGATCTTATATAAATATTTGGACAGTAATATAGACAAAGGAGGAACAAATAATGATACCAACATAAGGATACACAAAGCATGAGGTACCTTCGTTGCACTAGGAAATATATGGAAAATGCAAAGAAATTAGGTTAAATACAAAAATAAAAATGGTGAATTTTAATGTTAAATTAATCTTATTATATGGCTGTGAAACATGGAACATAATAAAAATGGCAATCACAAAGATATAGATCTTCTTTAATGGATGCTTGCGCAGAATAAAAGGATGGAAATGGTAGGATAAAATCACTAACATAGAATTATGAAAAAGTACCAGTCAAACACCAGTGGATAAAGAGAAACAATGAAGACGATGGCGCTAGATAAGACACACACTGCTGAAGCCAACCGAGAGAAAGTATTACACGACAGGCTCTTTTTTGGAAATTCCCTAAGGAAGAAACCAAAAGGAAGACCAAAATATTATTGGAGAAGACAGATGGAAACAGAGATGAAGATGATGGGGAAGATATGGAACGATCTTAAAAGAATGGCAAGAAACAGAACGGCTTGGAAAGTGTTTGTGGAAAACCTATGCTCCACAGGGAGATGAAAGTGTTTGTGGAAGACCTATGCTCCACAGGGAGATGAAAGTGTTTGTGGAAGACCTATGTTCCACATGAAGATGAAAGTGTTTGTTGAAGACCTATGCTCCACATGGAGATGAAAGTGTTTGTGGAAGACCTATGCTCCACAGGGAGATGAAAGTGTTTGTGGAAGACCTATGCTCCACAGGGAGCTGAAAGTGTTTGTGGAAGACCTATGCTCCACAGGGAGATGAAAGTGTTTGTGGAAGACCTATGCTCCACAGGGAGATGAAAGTGTTTGTGGAAGACCTATGCTCCACAGGGAGATGAAAGTGTTTGTGGAAGACCTATGCTCCACAGGGAGATAAAAGTGTTTGTGGAAGACCTATGCTCCACAGGGAGATGAAAGTGTTTGTGGAAGACCTGTGCTCCAAAGGGAGATGAAAGTGTTTGTGGAAGACCTGTGCTCCACATGGAGATGAAAGTGTTTGTTGAAGACCTGTGCTCCACAGGGAGATGAAAGTGTTTGTGGAAGACCTGTGCTCCACAGGGAGATGAAAGTGTTTGTGGAAGACCTATGCAGCACAGGGAGCTGAAAGTGTTTGTGGAAGACCTATGCTCCACAGGGAGCTGAAAGTGTTTGTGGAAGACCTATGCTCCACAGGGAGATGAAAGTGTTTGTGGAAGACCTATGCTCCACAGGGAGATGAAAGTGTTTGTGGAAGACCTATGCTCCACAGGGAGATGAAAGTGTTTGTGGAAGACCTATGCTCCACAGGGAGCTGAAAGTGTTTTTGGAAGACCTATGCTCCACAGGGAGCTGAAAGTGTTTGTGGAAGACCTATGCTCCACAGGGAGATGAAAGTGTTTGTGGAAGACCTATGCTCCACAGGGAGATGAAAGTGTTTGTGGAAGACCTATGCTCCACAGGGAGATGAAAGTGTTTGTGGAAGACCTATGCTCCACAGGGAGCTGAAAGTGTTTTTGGAAGACCTATGCTCCACAGGGAGATGAAAGTGTTTGTGGAAGACCTATACTCCACAGGGAGATGAAAGTGTTTGTGGAAGACCTATGCTCCACAGGGAGCTGAAAGTGTTTGTGGAAGACCTATGCTCCACAGGGAGATGAAAGTGTTTGTGGAAGACCTATGCTCCACAGGGAGATGAAAGTGTTTGTGGAAGACCTATGCTCCACAGGGAGCTGAAAGGTAGAAGAAGAAGAAAACGTTTCATCCTTGCGAGCTCCTGGTTGTAGGTAGAAAAACGTCAGCCATCCATAACTCGCATATCTGAAGACGTCACGGCTCTGGGGTTATATAGAATTTCCCGCTCTGCCCTCTGGCTTTAATACTATAGATGGCTGTACTTCTGCAAAAGACACGCAACCCATTGACGTTTTTCAACCTATTTTTTGTTAATAAATTTAAATTATAATAAATGAAACCATTGTAATGCTATTCCTCCTTACTTGTGTATTATAACACTATCTCATTTACTGTGGTTCTGGAAATAAAGGCCACATATTTAATGCAGTCGCCACGTAATGAACATGTTAGAGATTTTAAAAAAAAATTGAATATTAAAAAAAACACAACAAATTATGGCGCTACTATGAGTTGTATTAATTACATCTAGAGAGATAAAAGTATCTATACTATACATCTATATTTACAACAATAGCGCCTACCAGGAATGTCCATCCCGAATGTGCAAATTCTGTGACAGTAGATTTGGCGGAATAGAATCAGAAATGATCAACGGCTAGGAAAGCGAAAACAGTAAAATGTGTGGTACACAAGTGTTATATTCAAGGCACGAAAGACGAATATGGCTGACCACTGTGAAAGAGATTGACGCCTCATCACGTACTATTCCAAAGGAAGCCATGGCGAGAGACAGAGCGGAATGGCGCTCCATGGTAGCTAAACTTTAATGCAGAGACGGCACTCGATGATAGTGATGATACTATAAAACTAACGAGTCTGTATTCGTTTATTTTGGTTCACGCCGAGAAGAGTTGGATATCATGACCCTCGATTTTGGTTGCTGCGCAGTTCCGCCATTGATCTTTTTCCGTGCCACGCCATCCAACCATCAATCATGTTTTCTCTTTGTCTACCTCTAACCCTCCAGACTTCTACTTTTCCTATTGTTACCAAAAAAGTATTCTAACCTGCCTCTTCTCCACACATGTTCCACAATTATAGTATCTATTCTTAATTTCTTTTACAGTCTTCCTCTTTTCATATGCCTCTTTTAGTAGTCAATCTACATCTCGAGCATACTACATGAAAACGTAACACAGTATAGCAATATGTAATGATAGATGCAACCAAAGAGACATTTAGTACATTATACATGACAACAACTTAAGTTACACAGTTCACAAATGGTCGAAATTATACATTTCTCTTCTCTGCGACACTAAACTGCACAAGCAGTAGGATCATCATCATCGGGTACCGTGCCTACTGGCGTAGGTGATCATGTCCTTCCACAATTTTCAATCTCGGCAGCTATTTATCATTTCTGTTGTTGACCTTCTGCCAAGCCATTCTCTTAAGCTGTCTGTTATTTTTTCTCTTTGTTTCCCTCTATCTCTTCGTCCCTCAATTTTTCCAGTTGTTACAATATATTCCAGTTGTTCTCTTCTCATTACATGGCCAAAAAATGATGATTGTTTCTTCCTAATATTGGAAATTAGTTCTCTTTTTGCTTTGACCTCTTTCAGAACTTTTTCATTACTCTTCTTAGCTGTCCATGGTTTTCTCAACATTCTTCTGTAAAACCACATTTCTACAGACTCCAGTGAAAGCCGTAGGTTCCAAAGATGCATATTTGCAAAGATTTGTCAAAGCGATCATCATCATCATCATCATCATTGAGTGCCGTCTCTGCATCGAAGGTTGGCTACAATGGAGCGCCATTCCACTCTGTCTCCTGCTTTGATGATGCAGATTGTCATAGGTTGAAGAATTTTCTAAGAATCATTATGCCAAAAGTGAGAAACAAGACCAAACCTGAAATTCGTGAAGAACATTATGGATTTGTTGGAAGTAAAGATACTAGCAACGTCACATACATCACAAGAGTTCATGACATCATCATCACCACCATCACCATCCTCATCGCCACCACCGCAGCCATCATCATCAATCATCATCATCATCATCATCATCATCATCATCATCGTGTGCCATCTCCACAACGAAGGTTGGCTACCATGGCGCGCCATTCTGCTCTGTCTCTTGCTTTGATGGTGCAGATTGTCATAGGCTGCCTTGTCCATCTTTTGATGTTACACGTCCATGTTAGTCTTGTTCTGCCTCTGCCTCTTTCACCTTGTATTTTCCCTTCCAATATTACTTTTATTAGGATGTTGTGTCTTTTAACATGCCCCAAAAATTTCATTTGTCTTGTTCTAATTGTGTTTAGTAGTTCCCATATCATTTTTAGTTGTTTTAAAACTTCATCGTTTGTTTTCTTTTCCTTCCATCTAATTCTACCTATTCTTCTATAGATCCACATTTCAAAGGCTTCAATTTTCTGTTCTGTTTTCTGGTCTAATGTCCATATTTCTGCACCATACAGGAATATTGAGAAAATGTAACATTTTTCTATTCTTAGTTTTAGCCCTGGTGTTATTTATTTTGATGTTAGTATATTTTTCATGGCATTAAAATTACTTTTTGCCATACCTATTCTTTTGTTTATTTTAGTTGTACACTTTCCATCACTGGTTATAGTATGTCCCAGGTGTGTGTATAAAAGATACTTACATATATATGGGTACTAACAACAAAACAAATATCTGGAGTCAAGTCAAAACCTAAGTACATCAACTGTAGTCTCACTGTCGGGAAAGCCCAAGAAATTGTATATTTGTTCTTTTTTTAAAAAAACTGCTGCCATTACAAACCGACTTACATTATTCCACGTTCTGCTGTATTGTCAGAATACAAAACAGAATTGTAATGGAAAAATGAAGAATGCAATTCAGACACAAAATAATTTATAATATAAGCCAGAAATGTTAAACAGCACCGGTGAAAGTGGAGAACCTTGCTCGATGCATGTAATTATAAGTCTGGCCTCTCAAGACAAGATACGAATCTCAGGGCCACAAACCGAATTCGCAGAGAGTCGATGCACCTATTCGACATGACTCAAGTGGGATATATTTGTCCTGAGCGCGCGAGAGTTCATGGCAATGAGATAGCCAACGGATTAGCCTGCTATTATGCATGAGACCTTAAAAATGGACGCACATGACATTGTGAGGGCTTTTATAGACAATTTCTCACCGAAAAATGACGATGACGAGGAAGAACTAATATGCCAATGGAATGGTGATAGACGGAGCCGCGAGAGGCAAAAATAGAAAAAGGATCCTCCACAAAAAACAACTTTCAATCAATACTGGACAGGGAACAATCAGTAGTTGAACACCTCTATGGTTGCTGGAACTGGCGGCAAGACGGATATGGGAACGCCCTGACAGTAGTACAGTGTGAACTAAGATTGAAATCTAAAGAAAAGCCAAAACCATTAATTAAACAAATAAATGGGTTGAAACACAAGCAATAATATTAGTAAGATCTCAATTAAAATTAAACAGGATACAAAAGCCTACGATACTTACAACCAGACATTGCAGAATAAATTTTAAATAGAAGCCTACATGCGCACGTCAAGTGGGTCCCTTTATTTCCTTCGTTTAAATCCTATAAAATTGTAAACATTGAAAGTACATAAAATTCTAAACAATACCCCAGAGGAAAATCTGAAACTGAGCCTGGCACTGACACGACAATGTCGGTACGTCCCATTTCATTGTGTGTCCTACCGAGTAGGCAAAATAAACGAAACAGATTAAGGATTAGTTTTCTTTGTCACTGATATTTCCTTATTTGTATTCCTATATATTTATTTTACTCAAATATGTATAGACTTTAGAATAAAGCGGCGTCACCGTTATATCTGCTAAGCTCCCGTTCGAACAAGCAGCAAGTGTTCATTCTGATCATTCATACTGTTTTAGTGAACATGCTGCGTTAAAAAAAGGTGCGCAGCTCATGATGCACAATTTCGAGTCGCCGTAACGGTCGTCACAGGCAGCACTACCTTCATGTGCCCACGCTGAACCCGAGTAGACTTCATGATCAGTGAGTGTGCCCCAAAAATGATCTCCCAATAAATGAAGTCAGGCATCCACTTTGATAAAACATCAGATCCGACCGCAGTCAAGTTGGTGGCGAATTGTAGCTAAACACAGACCACACACTCTGCCCTTGGCAAAGCCGGGGCCTGGTACCGTCTTATTTCATTCAACGGTCAGTCGCCTGCAGCACGTATATCCGAGCGCCGGCGTCACAACAGTGTTGATTTTGTGATCAAGTGAATGCGACCGGCCCATCGCTATCTCTGCAAATCAAAATCCAGACAAGAATGAATTTATATGAAAATACACTGCATCAAAAATGACACCAGTCCTGAACCTGATTTGATTAGGTGGCAGTCTTGGCCTGCTACATCAACATGAAGTCCACACAAATAAGTATGTTTGATATTAATAATCGAATAACGTCACGATATTGAAGATTGACTGTCGCTTATTTTAATCGTTCTCATCTCTTGCACTGCTGGTAGATTTAGCTAAAACCCGAATGAGGCTACGTTGAACACAAATTCAATAACAGGTGTAGGAGTTGATCGAAATAACCAACTTCGGCAAAAAAAAAAAAAAAAAAAAAAAAAAAAAAACTATAACTTTTCAGAAACAGACTCCGAGGCATGAAATAAGATATTAAAAAAACCTGTCTATTGATGCTACTCTTCGAACACTAATCATCTACTTGTTATCCTCGTCTTCTTCCTCTCATTTCCTTCCTCATTTGTATTACAGTGTCGAGTAGTTTGCGCTCTTTTGCTAGCCTCTCCTGCAGCTATATTTCCTACTTTTTCTAATATCCCATCAATCCATATTTTTCGTGACCTGTCTTGTGTGTTTTGGTATTCACGTAGTGCTTATTGATGGTTCGTTGTGTCATGTTTTGACAAATTTTATCTTATCACGTCACCAAAGCATTATATATATATTTTTTTTGTATGCATTCAATGGCGGAAACTCTTTTTGGTTATGTTCCTAGTTCTTCACTCCTGTCTTGTCTCTCTAGTAATTTCCTGACACGCGACTAACACATTTCATTTTGGTGATGGCTATTTTCCATTTATATATATATATATATATATATATATATATATATATATATATAAGGTGTGCTGATGATACAGTCTTAATCGGTAAGAGTGAAAATGAGTTACGAGAAATGTTGGACAATATAGTGAAAGAAAGCAAAAATAAAGGACTCAGCCTTAATAGCAAAAAGGTTAATGGTTAAAAACAAAGAAAAAGACATCACATCAGTGCAAAATAAAGACAAGTGGGGCAATATTAAAACAGGTAAATGAATTTAAATATTTGGGAACTTTGTTAACCTCAGACGGAAGATGTACAAAAGAGGTGAGATGCAGAATGGCTCAGGCAAAAGCGGCTTTCCAAAAAATGAGGAAGATACTATGCAATCCATTTTTGACAATAAAAAACAAGAAAAAGAGTTCTTATATGTTACGTAGAGCCAGTCTTAACATACGGATGCGAATCATGGACAATAGGACAACAGACATGAAAATCACCGGAGTATATTGTAACAACTGGAAAAATTGAGGGACGAAGAGATAGAGGGAAACAAAGAGAGAAAATAACAGACAGCTTAAGAGAATGGCTTGGTAGAAGGTCAACAACAGAAATGATACATAGCTGCTGGGCCGGGCTTAAAGGTTAACACATCGCGGCGTCCTGTAAACTGGCAACCTAACGCATCTTACGCCAAGTAGAAGATGATTCTGACACTTTCAAATGAACAAAATAATCCAAGGCTGGACAGTGATCAACTATAGACAAGAGACAAGTACGATCCATCTATTGATCTGCTTCTATTTTCCCAGTTGTAAATTTATGGGAACTGGAGAATTTGTTCTGGGGAAGAACAATCCTGGAGTAGTGCTGACCACATTAACCAAACATTTACAGGCAATTAAAAAAAACTGTTGGAACTAACACCACAATTCATACTATTCCGTTCACAGCTTGACAGTTACAGACTATCTTGTTTTCCTGACAGTCTCTGTTGACCAACCTCCAGGCGCCTCGGTGGCTGAGAGATTAGTCCGCTCGGTGGCCGAGTGGTTAGTCCGATCTCTTTCTGATCACAAGGTCCCGGGTTCAATGCCCAGAACTGGCAGATTTTTATCGAACCGAAAAGGCTCCGGGTTCCACCCAGCCTCTAAAAATGTGTGCAAGGGTTTTTTTTGAGAAGCAAAGGCGGCCTATCGTGGTGCCGACCAAATCATCAAAAGAATTGCCGTGGGTATGGGCAATGGTCACTAACATCATATTCCCCATACGTCTAGCAGGGCAAGGGAGGGGACCTTTACCTTTACTTTATTAGGCCTACATCCAGCTATAGAGAAGGCCAGTGGTCTGAAAGGGAAACCCGGTAAAACCTCTAATAGCGTGACGTCTTCAGCTATGTGAGCTATAGACTGCAGACGTTAATATACCTACAACCGTCTCTGCTAGCGGGAGCCGCGATAGCTCAGTGGTTAGTGAACTGAACTACAAAGGGCAAGAGGTAGGGTTCGATCCCAACCGACGTCTTCCGGGTTCACCCAGCCTTTAATGGGTACCGGATTTTTTTGGGGGAAATAAAGCGGTATCGACTACATTACCCCAAAAAAATCATGTGCCGAACGTCTATTAAATGTATGGTCATTAACACCATATTCCCTATACGCCACTTGGTGTGACGGAGAGCTTTACTTTTATTTTGTTTTTTTTTTTAACATCTCTGCTGCTAGCAAAGCTGATAACGTCACGTTAGTTTTTTCTTTCTCAGACGTTGTGGCATCTGGCCTTGTCTGTAGTTGTCTGTGACTAGGCCAATCTCCCAGTCGACACCGTAATCTGTCACCATCACATAACTTTTAATTAAATGTGATCATGAAGTATCAACTAACCAACTCAGAACCATTGTTATTCTAATGCTTAAACATACCAATTAAAACACAGGATACCTAAACATATTTTTGTCAAATTAAAAACAAAATATATGAGAAAGTGTTAAAGAAAAAGCAGCGAAAAGTCCCACCGCTACATTCAGTTTCTATAGGTAAAAGTATCTTGACTCATTTTTATTTTTAGCAACTACTGATGTTTGATACTAAAATCTAACAATGTAAAAGTCTGGTGCGACGCGACCGTCTTGTATAATACAAAGATTTATTATCAGTCAGTCCAATTACAATTATTACAATTATAGGCAATTAATATTTTTATACACGTTTTTGCAAAACAAATGGCTAACGGAAAACTACAGAATTTGTACAAAAAAATAAATATACATAAATTCGTTGTGCAAATAATGATGTTATTGATGGGCGAAGTGTTGTGGTTACTGGTTGTGGTTGCAGTCGTTGTTGAAATATACAGCAAATATTAGTAGGAATCTACTGTTATCAATTTGTATATTATATATAAGAGAGAAAATACTAGATAACTTGGTGTCATGGCGGGGCAAACAGTCAACAGCAGAGCTGATACGATGCACTGTAGATAAAAGATTGTGGAAGGACATGATCGCCTATACCAACCGGTATGATGCATGATGATGATGATGATGATGACGTAAGCTAAGGTGAGTAGTGAAAACGTTCTGAAAGAGGCCAAAGCTAAAAGACAGCTAATATCCGATATTGAGATGAAACAATCATCCTTTTTTGGCCATGTAATGAGAAGGGAGCAGCTGGAATATATTGTAACAACTGGGAAAATTGAGTGACGAAGAGATTGAGGGAAGCAAATAGAAAAGATAACTGAAAACTTAAGAGAATGGTTTGTAGTAAGACAAAAACAGATATGATAAATGTGGTGGAGAGATATGATTACCTACGTTACTTGATGATGATGATATTATGTGTAGATTGCGTTTGTTAACTTGGCAGTTATTGGGTCTTATTTAATTAAAAAAAAACAACAACAAAATATATTGATATCTGTATCTGGTTAAATTGTAAACAATTATAACAATGATGGTAAGAGATGGGAGGAGGGGGGGCATCGAGTAATTGTCCTAAATGTGCTCAGCCTACAGCTGTAGTAGTAGCATTAGTAGTAGTGGTGGTGGTGGTGGTAGCAGTGGTAGTAGTTGTGGTAGCAGTAGTAGTAGTGTTTGTGGTAGCAGTAGTATTAGTGGTGGTGGTAGCAGTAGTAGTAGTGGTGATGGTGGTAGCATTAGTGGTAGTGTTGGTGGTAGCAGTAGTAGTGATGGTAGCAGTAGTAGTAGTGGTGGTGGTGGTAGCAGTAGTAGTGGTGGTAGTGGTGGTGGTAGCAGTAGTAGTGGTGGTAGCATTAGTAGTAGTGGTGGTGGTGGTAGCAGTAGTAGTAGTGGTGATGGTGGTAGCAGTAGTAGTAGTGGTGGTGGTAGCAGCAGTAGTAGTGGTGGTGGTGGTAGCAGTAGTAGTGGTGGTAGCAGTAGTAGTAGTGGTGGTGGTGGTAGCAGTAGTAGTGGTGATGGTGGTAGCAGTAGTAGTAGTGTTGGTGGTAGCAACAGTAGTAGTGGTGGTAACAGTAGTAGTAGTGGTGGTGGTGGTAGCAGTAGTAGTAGTGTTGGTGGTAGCAGTAGTATTAGTGGTGATGGTGGTAGCAGTAGTAGTAGTGGTGATGGTGGGAGCAGTAGTAGTAGTGTTGGTGGTAGCAGTAGTAGTGGTTGTGGTGGTAGCAGTAGTAGTGGTGGTTGTAGTGGTGGTGGTGTTGGTGGTAGCAGTAGTAGTGATGGTGGTGGTGGTAGCAATAGTAGTGTTGGTGGTGGCAGTGGTTGTGGTGGTAGCATTAGTAGTGGTGGTTGTAGTGGTGGTGGTGGTAGCATTAGTAGTGGTGGTTGTAGTGGTAGCAATAGTAGTGGTGGTGGTGGCAGTGGTTGTGGTGGTAGTAGCAGTAATAGTGGTGGTAGCAATAGCAGTGGTGGTAGTGGTAACAGTAGCAGTGGTGGTGGTGGTGGTGGTGGTAATAGTAGTGATGGTTGTGGTGGTAGCAGTAGTAGTGGTGGCAGCAGTAGCAGTGGTGGTGGTGATGGTAGTAGTAGTTGTAGTGGTGGTGGTAGTAGTAGTGGTGGTGGTTGTGGTGGTAGTAGTAGTGGTGGTGGTAGTAGCAGTGGTGGTGGTGGCGGTAGTAATAGAGGTTGTAGTAGCAGTAGTAGTAGCAGTAGTAGTAGCAGTAGTAGTGGTAGTGGTAGCAGTAGCAGTGGTAGTGGTAGTAGTGGTAGTAGTGGTCGTGGTAGAGTTAGTAGTGGTGGTGGTTGAAGTAGTAGTGGTAGTAGTGGTGGTGGTAGTAGTAGTAGTAGTGGTTGTGGTGGTGGTAGCAGTAGTAGTGGAGGTGGTACAAGTAGCAATAGTTGTTGTAGTAGCAGTAGTAGTGGCAGTGATGGTAGTAGTGGTAGTGGTAGCAATTGTAGTAGTGGTGGTGGTGGTGGTGGTAGCAATAGTAATACTGTATTAGTAATTGTAATAGTAGTGGTGGTAGCAGTAATTGTAGAAGTAGAGGTGGTAGCGGTAGTAGTAGCGGTAGTAGCAGGTGTAGTATCAGGCAGGAGCAGTATGTGTAGTACTAGCAGTAATAGTAGTAGCAGCAGCAGCAATAGTGATGATGGTAGAGGCAGTAGTAGTAGCATTAGCAATAGTGGTAGTAGCGGTAGTAGCAATAGTGGTGGTGGTGCAATAGTGGTAGTAGCAGTAGTGGTAGTAAAAGTAGCAATAGTGGTAGTAGCAGTAGTGGTAGTAAAAGTAGCAATAGTGGTGGTGGTGCAATAGTGGTAGAATACGCAGCAGTAGTAGTAGTAGCAATAATGGTAGTAATAGTAGTTGCAGTGGTAGTGGTAGTAGGATTAGTAATGGTAGCAAAAGTATTAGTAGTAGTAGCAGTAGAAGGAGTAATAGTAGCAGTAGTAGCAGTAACAGTAGCAGTAGTAGTAGCTGTAACCGTAGCAGCAGTAGTAGTAGTAACAGTAGCAGTAGTAGTAACAGTAGTAGTAGTAGTAGTATCAGTAGTAGTAGCAGTAACAGTAGTAGTAGTATCAGTAGTAGTAGTAGTAGTAGTATCAGTAGTAGTAGTAGCAGTAACAGTAGTAGTAGCAGCAGTAACAGTAGTAGTAGTAGTAGTATCAGTAGTAGTAGCAGTAACAGTAGTAGTAGTAGTAGTAGCAGTATCAGTAGTAGTAGTAATAGTAGCAGTAGTAGTAGCAGTAACAGTAGCAGTAATAGTAGCAGTAACAGTAGTAGTAGTAGTAGTATCAGTAGTAGTAGTATTAGTAGCAGTAGTAGTTGCAGTAACAGTAGCAGTAGTAGTAGCAGTAGTAGTAGCAGTAACAGTAGCAGTAGTAGTAGCAGTAGTAGTAGCAGTAACAGTAGCAGTAGTAGTAGCAGTAGTAGTAGCAGTAACAGTAGCAGTAGTAGTAGCAGTAGAATGAGCAATAGCAGCTGTAACAGTAGTAGTAGCAGTAACAGTAGCAGTAACAGTAGCAGTAACAGTAGCAGTAACAGTAGCAGTAACAGTAGCAGTAACAGTAGCAGTAACAGTAACAGTAGTAGTAGCAGTAACAGTAGCAGTAACAGTAGCAGTAGTAGTAGCAGTAGAATGAGCAATAGCAGCTGTAACAGTAGTAGTAGCAGTAACAGTAGCAGTAGAATGAGCAATAGCAGCTGTAACAGTAGCAGTAACAGTAGCAGTAACAGTAGCAGTAACATTAGCAGTAGAATGAGCAATAGCAGCTGTAACAGTAGCAGTAGTACTAATAACGTTAGTAGATCTATAAGTGACGTAAGTGACTTACTTCACTTTCCTCAGCCTCTCTTGTTTATCAACATCGAGTTCAATTCGTGTATTCAGGTCAATTCCTTGTAGTGTGTCTCTTGCTCACTGTGATGTTGGCTCGTTTATTCTTCGTCTCAATCTACATTTTCCCGTTGATTTTGGGTATTATTTTTGTCCGTGGAATGTTTCAGTAATATCCTTACTTTAGATTCGCTATTTCGGAAATTGTGGGCGGCTCATCCTAACATTTATAAACAGCAGTCACATGCTATCCCAACACATGAGGCTGAAGTTCTGACCTGATCGTCAAAACTGAAGCAGAAACAGAGAACCGGAAATTCCAAGATTTTATCTCTTCAAAGATCACCTTCGATTTTGGCCGGAATGTCGGTGAGTTAACTGTATAATGAATGTTTGTTTGAATGTTTGTATGAATGTTTGTATGAATGTTTGTATGAATGCTTGTATGAATGTTTGTATGAATGTTTGTATGAATGTTTGTTTTGTCAGCAACCGTATGCTCAGACGTCCCTTGCGTTACAGGCAGGTATTTTCCGATTTAGACACACTCGCAATTTTACCGTCGAGAGTTTTAACTTTTTGGTACTGCACTTCACAATCACGAAGGAAAAATACAAGGCAAAAGAGGCAGAGGCAGAGGCAGACCAAGACTAACATGGACGAGTAACATCAAAAGATGGACAAATCAATCTATGTCAGCCTGCACCATCAAAGCAAGAAACAGAGTAGAATGGCGATCCATGGTAGCCAACCTTCGTTGCGGATGATGATGACCTCACGATCATTCACAGTGCGTTACTTCACCAGGAAATAACAATACAACCGACTGGACAAAATTGCAAGTCGGCATTGCTATGGGTCGTACAATTTCGCTCAAAATCTCTGGGGCGATGCGAGTAATCCCGAAAGTAGCAAAGGGAGTTGCAAAAGGACCAGACCTTGAACGTGGATGTCTCATGCCACCGTTAAAATCATAAATGGATGACACCACAGTTCTAGCGTCAGAAGAGAGCCATGTCACGAGGATGCTCGAACGCCTAGATGATCTCATCGTGTGGTGCCGGATGAGCTTCAAACCTGAGAAGTTACGAGCTTCTCCATCAACCGAGGGATGACCATGGAAGTGACTTCAGTGTATGGAACCAGAGGATCTCAAACGTCCGAGAGGTGCCAATAAAGAGAATAGGCTGTATGATGCACCATTGAGGAAAATAAAGGCTGCCCAGAGGGATGTCAAACCAAGGACTACTGATCATTGACCGGAGCAGACTTTTTAAGAGGGTTAAAAATCTGGTGCCTCAAATTCACAAAGATTCCTACAATTCTATGGCTTCTTCTGATAAATGAAATCAACTCGAGTACGGTGGAAGTGATGGAGAGCAAGATTAGCAAATACAGGCGGAAATGGCTGGGAGTACCACCAAGACAGATGGATGTTGCGCTGTACTGCAAGAAAACTAATCTTGTCCTCCCGTTCATGCCAGTCCTAGAAGAATACAAAGAATAGAAGAATACATAGAAGAATTCATAGAATAATACATAGAAGAATACATAGAATAATACATAGAATAATATATATAAGAATACAAAGAATAGAATAATACATAGATGAATACAAAGAATAGAAGAATATATAGAAGAATACATAGAAGAATACAAAGAATAGAAGAATATATAGAAGAATACATAGAAGAATTCATAGAATAATACATAGAAGAATACATAGAACAATACATAGAATAAAACATATAAGAATACAAAGAATAGTAGAATACATAGAAGAATACAAAGAATAGAAGAATACATAGAAGAATACAAAGAATAGAAGGATACACAGAAGAATACAAAGAATAGAAGAATACATAGAACAATACATAGAAGAATACACAGAACAATACATAGAAGAATACATAGAAGAATACACAGAAGAACACATAGAAGAATACATAGAGGAATACACAGAAGAATACACAGAAGAATACATAGAAGAATACATAGAAGAATACATAGAAGAATACACAGAAGAATACATAGAAGAATACATAGAAGAATACATAGAAGAATACACAGAAGAATACATAGAAGAATACATAGAAGAATACATAGAAGAATACACAATCACAATCACGAAGATCGACTGTCAACAGTCGATCAGGAATCTGTACATGCAAGAGAACGTTCTATGGGTCAGACTGCACTCTCAAATCTCCGGACAACTGTTTAACGAAACCTGTGATTCCCACGTTCAGAAGAGTCTGCCGACTACAACAAGCCCAAGCATATGGGCACTTTAATGTGTTTCTGTGCTAGACATGGTTCATTTCCTGGTGTTTTTTGGTGAAGCCATGGCTCATATCTTGCTGTGTTTCTGTCCTAGCCATGGCTCATATCTTAGCTTGTGTGTGCTGGCCATGGCTCATATCTTGGTGTGTGTCATGTTAGTCATATCTCATATCTCAGTGTGTCCGTGTTAATCATGTCTCATATCTTTATGTCTGTGTTTAGTCATATCTCATATCTTAGTGTGTACCAGTGTTAGTCATATCTTTGTGTGTGCATGTCTGGGTTAGTGATCCTCATATCTTTGTGTGCATGTTTATGTTAGTCATATCTCATATCTTTGTGTGTGCATGTCTGTGCATGTCAATGTCAGTTATATCTCATATCTTTATGTGCATGTTTATGTTAGTCATGTGTCATATATCTTGATGTGTGTCAGTGTTAGTCATGCCTCGTATCGCTGTGTGCATTGTCTGTGTTAGTCACATCTCACATCTTTGTGCGTGCATGTCTGTGTTAGTCACATCTCATATCTTTGTGTGTGCATGTCTGTGTTAGTCACATCTCACATCTTTGTTTGTGTATGTCTGTGTTAGTCACATCTCACATCTTTGTGAGTGCGTGTCTGTGTTAGTCACATCTCACATCTTTGTGTGTGCATGTCTATGTTAGTCACCACTAGTGACTCGGGCAGATGGTGCTCGTAAACCTGGGAGGGCCGACCATCTAAAGGGCAGAATCCCCCTACAGAAAAGACAATCTGCTGCCTTGCAGGAAGATTGGGGACAATCAAAGGCTAGGGAAAGCAAACCCGAATAAAATGCTGGCTGAAATCGGATGCACTGGGCCACTGGCGCAGAACACAGTGCAACGTATTAACGGGTGTTCAGTCAGAGTGGATCTGGCCGACTCTAATTGTGATGTTATGTCTGTTGGGGCGATCAACACACTTAGCCTGACAGCTGACTTCATATGAGAGTCTGGAATCCTTACTCTGATTGAGTCCTGAACGCAGAGAGAGAGAGAGAGAGAGAGAGAGAAGAATACATAGAAGAATACATAGAAGAATACACAGAAGAATACATAGAAGAATACATAGAAGAATACATAGAAGAATACACAGAAGAATACATAGAAGAATACATTGAAGAATACATAGAAGAATACACAGAAGAATACATAGAAGAATACATAGAAGAATACACAGAAGAATACACAGAAGAATACATAGAAGAATACATAGAAGAATACACAGAAGAATACATAGAAGAATACATAGAAGAATACAAGTCCAATAAATCCAGATCAGCAATTATGCGACAAAGCTTACCAGACGAAGGAGTCCGGACATTAGAACCCATATTGAAGACAGGTCGGAAATAGCAGGCGTATGCAGCAGTAACCGAACCACGTGAAAGTCTAAAACTGAAGGAGGTGATGAGCTACGTGTAGACCAACAGGCGATGATTTAGACACTCGGGATTGGTAGTTCAGGACATCAGAGACACCGTGGGGAATAAACATGAGCAAAAGGCAGCGCAACAAGTGCAGCAAGGCCAATAGATCACATGGGATGAGGCTATGCAGAGGACACTAACATGGAATGACATATGGCACACTTGCGGCTCAGTTACATAATCAGATCTATGTCTTGCGTCTCAGCAACATAATCAGATCTATGTATAGCGGCTCAGCTACATAATCAGATCTATGTCTTGCGTCGCAGCTACATAATCAGATCTATGTATTGCGTCGCAGCTACATAATCAGATCTATGTATTGCGGCTCAGCTACATAATCAGATCTATGTACAACCTTCTACCATCAGCCTGCAACCTTGTTAAGTGGGGAAAGACAGATGACAATCGATGTCCCCTCTACAATAAGAGACTGACGATGGAGCCTGTTATTTCTTCATGCAAGACAGCACTAGGCAAGGGCGGTACACGTCGCGACATAATAACCTGCTGCATGAACTTGCTGCCATCGTGGGCGGGGCGTGAAAGATGGCCAAGAGTAAAGTTCGACCAGCTACAACAAACACCTATTTCTTGAGAGCTGGTCAGGTCGCACCTCCGAAGCAAAACAACTGGAAAGGCTCAACGATCCTGGACATAGCGAAGGACTTGGAGATGGCTGTTGGCTTCCCACGGCGAGGGAAGTACCCAGAGTGCATCAAGAGATTTAAGATGCTTTCGGACATTGCACTTTACACACCAGATATGGTCTTCGTCATCCTAATAGAGCATACAGTGCCAATCGGATCCAGGATAGAGGAACAACATATACTCAAACTAACCAAATACAAGTATCTCTACATTAAGATGAGACATCAGGGATTTCTGGTCAGAATTGTAGATGTGGAAGTTGGTGCCAGAGGGCTCGCGATCTCATCTCTCTTCAATATATTAAAAAGGTTAGGAATTAAAGGGAAAATTCAAACAAGAGAAATGAAGGCTATTGCTGAGTCAGCCCGAAGAGCACCATTCTGGCTCTGGCGAAGCCAGTACATATCAACAATCACAGAGTATTTGAGACTCAGACAAGCAGGCGATTAATCCAATTAACACATCAACCACTCCTGACTCCCATTGCTCCCCTTGTCCCGACTCTCATTTAAGTCAACAGCACATCGACAGTTTAATCTTAAAAAATATCCAAGGCTCAGATGATAAGAGGATAAGAAATTACATCATCGTCCGAGCATAAGCCACACCCCGTGTTTGGAGTACCGAAAGTTCAAGGGAGTGAAGTTTCCAGCCCGACGCATAGTTATCATCTATTATCAGCCATCGACCCATCTTACCGTGCCGAGTTGCGCCATGACAAGAAGCAGCGTAAATGCGAGTGTATATAATGGACGTCGCGAAAGTACTACACATTTTAAACTGCTGCCACCAGTGTGGTAGGTTTAACTTAAGACATTCGAGTACTACCGGATTTAGATCGTTGATTTAGATCAGAAGTGTTGCGTAGAATAGTGTAGTTCATATATGCCAAAATATAATTTATACCATATTGATTATTAACTCAAGAACCCATAGGCGGCTCCCTTCTCTTTGTCCCATTATTGTTGGGGTAATTGTGGCTTTCTACGCAACCGGACCTTGAGCCACAAAAGAATGGTGTTACTAAATAAATTATAGAGAATACGCTCTGCTCTAAGATGTAGTCAAGCAAGTTTACTGTGTTTATTCTGCACTACTAATTGCCTGATGCGGGCGCTGAACTTTTGTAAAACAAAGGGCTCATCAAATTTATTTTGAGCAACTTCCGACGCGATTGCTTGTTACTAGTTTTCAGTTTACCTCCATTCTTTCTGCTCTGTTTACAATTCAAGTCTATGCTATTTATGGCCATTTCGTTTTCTCACTGTGTTTTTTGTTGTTTCTTATTTGTGAGATTATTTCGAGTACTGTAACAATATATCTCTGTCTGTGTAATTTTTCATTGTTTTCCTCTGAGGAGATTCATCTATACTAAACATTCATTGATTTAGTATCTACATTTATTAGACACGTCATGCAAAAAGAAGGTATTGAGAATACTATAACAATGGGCAGGATGAATGCAAAGAAGAACAGAGGAAAACTAGAGAACAAATATTGAACAGCTTATTCAAATGGAATAACAAAAGATCATCGACTGAAATTATGACACGTATGAAGGATCGAGTTATGTGGAGAGAGATTATCACCTAAGCCAAACCAGCATGATACTCGATGATTATTATGCCTTAAGTGAAGGCGCGTCTCCCAGCACCAGAGACCCACAGCTGATGGCTTGCGCCAAGATCGGTGAACCAAAACCATCCAGACCCTGCTCCACCTCTCCGTGGTGCCTCCAGTAACAGACTAACCTGTCTAGTCTGGCCAAGCATGCAGGGATCGAAGAGGGAAGACAACCCGGTACTAAAAAATGTCGTGCTGAAGTCGGATGTGTTGGGCTGAAAGGCGCAAATATAACAGTTATACTGCAAACCACAACACAACGCAGACAAGTCCACTACGCCCTTGTAAGGGCGGATGATGAAGAGGACTATTCTAGTCTACCACGATACTATAGAATACTTTAGTCATCGGGCGAACGCAACCAACCATCTTTATGCTTTATTATTGTATTGATCTCCAAAAATAGTGAGCAAGTTAATATGTGACTGAGTTAGTTTATCTCGGCCCAAGACGACACATAGAGCGGGTCATAGCTCTTCACAACTGATGATTTGCAGCTAATTATTGCATGTCTTTGTTATTTCTAAGCCCTGTGATTTAATCTTCCCTTATCTGCGTATTCTTTCTGATGCTTAGACGAGCTCTTTTATTGTGTTTGCCTCATTGGGAACCCCTTTGTTGCTCCTTTTTAGTTTCAGATTTTATCTTCAATGTGATCTGGAGGATCTTATATCTATTTTGGACTGAAAGTAAATTTTAAAATTGAAGTAATATAATTTATATCATATTAGTGCATTAGATTCAAGAGTAAAGTAGGCTGCTCTCTGCTCTTTGGCCCATTAATGCTAAGGTACTTGTGGCTCTCTACACATACAGATCTTGAGCCAAAAAGAATGCTGTAGGACATCAACGCAAGACATAAATTAACGAATGCACGCTGCTCTAAGATAATGTAGTCAAGCAAGTCTACTGTGTTTCTTTGTTCTGCGCAACGTTTCAGTCAACAGTGTCAAGTTTAGGATCGTCAAGACAAAGAAATGCACATAAAAGCATCAAAATACGAAGCTGCAGTAAAGCTAACAGTGAGGAGAAATGATATATATACTATATATATAAACAAATGGTATGGTTAAAGCTTCACGTAACAAGTGGACACCATAAATCAGAACAACGTTTCGCCGCAAAAACCTTTAACAGGAACAAACATGCAACACAAGTACAAATATGTAATAAATAAAAAATAAATAATTAAAAAATCGAACTTCCAGATGGAAGATTCTTCTTGGATCTTACATGAACCTTTTTATTCACATTTTATTCTCCTTTACTTTTCATTTCTCTTTCTAGTTCGATTTCATAATAATTTATTAAAAAAAAATTTAAACACAGTTATAATCTATTATCAGCCATCAACCCACCTTACCGTGCCGAGTTACGCCATGACAGGAAGCTGCGTAGATGCGATATTCATGCATATAGATATTTGTACATGTGTTGTATGTTTGTTCCTGTTGAAGGCCTTTGCGCTGCAAAGTCATTCTGATTTACAGTGTCTGGTTTACTCGCCATTTCAACAGTGGGTTAGATATTTGACAGAAAGTTTAAACTGAGTACATGCATATTTATTAATTAACAGAATACACATTTGTATACATGAGTTATAATACTTGTCAGAATGTTTGTCATAAAGCTTCACTAATTAGTAATAATTATACATTCTGATTTACTAGCATATAATTTTATGTACTATTTATATTCATTTAATGACTTTCTTTTTTTCTCATCTAGTTTTGTCAAGATAATCCAGTAAGTATTGGAGTCTTTTTACATTTTATTTGTAAAATAGATTTCCATTGTAATGAATGTCCATTTTTATGAGTGTTTAAAACAGGGCTTTCACAGAAATGTCTTATTCACGTTCTACTCATACACAGCTGTCAGGTGGTGGTGCACTTGCTTGATCGGAAGAGTTTAGGTTCGGTTATCAGATGTGTAGTACCTTTTATCGGACCGACAAGGCTTCGAGGTTCACCTGGCCTATAAAACTAGTTACCAGAGATTTACTGGGGGTAACGGCGGGCTGCTGTAATACGGACCATGTTACCGAAAGAGATGTGCCTTTGGTCCTTGACAAATATTGTAGCGAACACCATATTCCTCATAAGCATTGCAAGATCTGAAAGAAAATGTTACTTATAACAAATGTTTATTTAATTGCTCGGTTTTTAATTTAAAAAAAAGAGATTTAGTAAAAACTTGTATCCCAAGAAATTTATGCTATGGTCGGACATTATATAAAGATTACATGACTCAACAGGCTATAGTTGTGATCTCAGTCACGATTCTATTCTATTCTATTCTATTAATGGGAGGCATAGGTGCGCCTCATAGAAGCAGAGCTGGAAGTTGCCAGCGACCCAGAGCTGACCACTGACGTGCGCAAGATCGGTGAACAAGAACCATCCAGACCCTGCTCCACCTCTCGGTGGTGCCTCTAGTAACAGACTAAATGTCTTGTCTGGCCAAGCTAGTAGGGATCGAAGAGGGAAGACAGGTGCTCAAAAATATGCTGTTATCGGATGTGTTGGGCCGAAACGCGAAAATATCAGTGTTATACTGCAAATCACAACACAACGCAGATATACCAACTTAACGTCCTTTTAAGGGCGAATGATGAAGAAGTGTACTCCTTTAGTCATCGGGCGAACGCAAGCAAGTAATCTATTCATGGAATTAGCTTTATTGCAGTCGAGACATCACATATCCACACCACTGTCCGTTCCAGCATTTGTCGAAGCGTAGACAACCTGATTGTTCCTATAAGGTGTCGATTTGAAGTACATTTGGTTTCTCAAAGCCGCCAATTATTTGGACAGTTTTAATAAATAATGGCTTTTGAAAAATCATACTAGGTTTAGACATCACTAGGCAATAAATAGCGAGGAAGTAACCGTGCTCACTCTATTCGATGGAAGTCGTTTGTAATCGTCGCCTGTATCTCCTATAGGGGCTGCACGGTAGTCAACCTTATCTACAGAATCTGCCAACACGCTTTGGAGGGAGTTGTAACATGAGTGGAGCAGATATGGGGAGTTTCCGACTTCAGTGAAACTGATTTCATGAACAAAACTTGTTTCCCCACTAAGCACTCCTGATCGACTATATCCCCCTTTCCATATTTAGACTCGCCAGTCTCTCAATATATACATTCTTTTCCTACACATCCTCTTTCTAAACGAACAAACATTTTCTTTGTCCAGAGTCAGGCCGTGCCAGAGCTGCCAGTAAGCTCAATGGCT
The DNA here is from genome assembly GCA_032433765.1 of Megaustenia siamemsis. NCBI lineage: Eukaryota > Metazoa > Mollusca > Gastropoda > Stylommatophora > Ariophantidae > Megaustenia > Megaustenia siamemsis. Next base: position 86,676,498 of record JAVIAB010000124.1, on the reverse strand, counting down.
AATACCAAGAATTAAGCTTGTGTTCTGATTGTCAGTCAACAGGATTTTTTGGCCACCTGTTCCGCATTGCTTGAATACATTAACATCAATTATCAGTTGTGTAGAATTTAAAGATAGTTTGAATGTATCATTTAAATTTATTTAGAACAATTTCAATGTGGAAAGTAAGGATGATTCTTTTGTTCCCTCTATTTGGACAGTTGTAACAAAGTATTCCAATTTTCCTTTTTCCATGACGTTCCCAAATCTTTCTCTCTCTCTTTTTTAATGTTTCTTATGAGCTCCCTTTTTGTGTTGACCTCTTTAAGAATGTCCTGGTTGGTCTCTTTAGCTGTCAAGGGAACTATCAACACTCTTCTGAGAAATCCCATCTCTGTGACCTCTAATCGTCTTTTCATATATTTGTCTACTCTCCATGATTCATTTCCATATGTGTGAATTGGCTCTCTATGTCACCGTTGAACTCTCGTTCTCGCTTCTATTGACATAAACTTGTTCCACAAGATGTCTTGCGTTCAAATAATCATTTTCAAATTATAATTAAATAAGTAAATGTGTTTTAGCGTCCTGAAGAAGCTAACTTTAGCAAATCAAATAAATTATCAGAGACAAACATCTGTAAATAAAAGACTAACTTTTCACAGCCAGTGACTTTTTACATTTTCAGTGTGTCCCACTGACCGTACCAGTTTGCAGCGTTTGTACAGGGAGAAAGTTTATCATTAAAGGAACACCTGCAGGAACCAATAGGTACGCCACTATAACTAATTTTTTGGTAACAAAATTATTTTCTGGTTAGAAGTTACTGCTTTTGTTGTTGTCAGAATCATCATCATCATCATCAAGTACCGGGCCTGCTGGCGTAGGTGATCATGTCTCTCCACAACTTTCGATCTCGACAGTTATTTATCATTTCTGTTGTTGACCTTCTACCAAGCCATTCTCTTAGGCTGCTTGGTATCTTTTCTCTTTGCTTTCCTCTATCTCTTCTTCCCTCAATTTTCCCAGTTGTTACAATATATTCCAGTTGTTCTCTTCTCATTACATGGCCAAAAAATGATGATTGTTTCAATGTTTGAATCACAGTCGCTGCATAACGGACTAATCTATAGGTGCTCTGATACCCACCTTTGACAATATCTGAGGAGAATCCTGGCCAAAAGCTCACGAACTCCGTAACACAGGCTGAGATAAAATGTCTGGTTAATCTTTATTTCTTCTTCCTAGTGTTCACTCGTTAATTGGGCGCGGATGCGTCTTGTCGCTAGTTTACGGCAAAATTGCGACATTAGCTCCTTTAGGCATGACACATCCATCCTTGCCATGGGTAGATTTGCTGAACTGTTTTTAGCCCGGGCAGCGGCTAATTTTGGCCTACTCATTTTAACTTTCATCATCATGTGCCATACCTGTTGGCGTAGGCGATCATGTCCTTCCACAATCTTCTATCTACAGTGCATCGTATCAGTTCTGTTGTTGATTGTTTTCCATGCCATGACATCAAGCTATCCAGTATTTTCTCTCTTTATCGTCCGCGATCTCTCTTTCCTTTTATTTTGCCAGTTGTAACCATGTATTCCAGCTTTCCTCTTCTCATGATGTGCTCGAAAAATATTGATTGTTTCTTTCTGATGTTTTTTAGGAGTTCCCTTTTTGTGTTGGCCTCTTTGAGAATGTCCTCATTGATCTTTTTAGCTGACCAGAGAACTTTCAACATTCTACTGAGAAATCCCATCTCTGTGGCCTCTAATAGTCTTTTCATTTGTTTGTCTACTGTCCATGATTCGCTTCCATAGATCAGAAATGGTTTTATATAGCATCGGTGAACTCTCTTTCTCACTTCTATTGACATATATTAGTTGCATAAGACATTTTTCATTTTCTGAAATGCTATTTGGCCTGAGCTATTCTGCTTTTTATTTCTGTGGTGCATCTTCCATCTGATGTTATTATTGTGCCTAAGAATTTGACTCGCTTCACTTGTTTCAGATTTGTCCTGTTTATTTTTATGCTGCATGATGGTGATGATTGTTTCTTTGATATGACCTTAACTTTCAAGGGTTCTTTAAAAAATATAATATAAAGAACTCGCATACCTAGGCATGAACTTACTGCAGATGGTAAGTGTACCACAATGGTAAGGCGAAGAATAGCTGAGGTAAAGGCTACATCCCAAAAATGATGTATATGTTATGAAATTCATTCTTGTCAATGAAAATACAAAAAAGTTCTTCATTTTTATGTGGAGCCAGTCGTTACATATGAATGTGAATCCTGGACAATTGGACAACAGAAAAGAAAAGCAATGGAAGATTTGGAAATGCAGTTTCATAAAATAATACTGGAAATATTATGGACACCAGCAAAGAGTAGAGAGGACGTTGATAAATTGTCGAAGTAAAACAAAAACACACAAAAACATCTATTTCAAATATCAGGAAGAATCAATTTCCATTTTTTGGGTCATGTTATGAGTAATTTGTTATATGGATTATACTGTGGAAATTGGGAGCCGCGATAGCTCAGTGGCTAGTGAACTTGACTACAAAGGACAAGAGGTAGGGTTCGATCCTGACAGCCGGCTTCCGGGTTCACCCAACCTTAAATGGGTACCGGATTTTTTTTCTGGAAAAGTAAAGCGTTTCGGGCGTGACACCGACCCCATTGCGGCTCCCTACATTATAAAAATATACATAATAATTATAACCAAGTTATCGCTTTCAGGGGGAGCCGAGTTAGCTCACTGGTTAGTCAACTGGACTACAAAGGAGAAGAGGTAGAGTTCGATCCCAACCGACGGCTTACGGGTTCACCCAGCCTTAAATGGGTACCGGATTTTTTTCTGGGAAAGTAAAGTGGCACGGGCGTAATACCGACCACATTACCCCAAAAAATCATGTGCTGAAGATCTGTAAAATTTATGGTCACTAACACCATATTCCCTATACGCCACTTGGCGTGACGGGGGCTCTTTACCTTACTTTTTTATGGCTTTCAGATTCACGGTGAACCTTCTGTGTGGACCTGATGAATCGCATGATATTGCCTTGCACCTTGATGTGCGTTTCACGTTCTCTACTTGTCACAATGTAGTGGTACTGACTCACAAGGAAGGATGTAATTGGGGTCCCTCAGAGAATGCGTGTCAGTTTCCGTTCTCTGCTAATTCAGAATTTGAGCTGGTGATTGAAGTGAAGTGCGATTCATTTGAGGTATGTGCAATTGTTGATTAGCTGTTGAATTGTTGTTGAAAAGTTTCATTGCGTGTTGTTGATGTTTATTTGTTTGTGGCATTTACCAATACTTGTCATAGCTACCAATAGTCGCACATGTTTGGTTAAACGACGAAGTTGAAAAGAACATGAGATAGATCGATGTAAGTCGAATAATGTTACGTGTCTTTAATTTACCTGTAGAAGTCAAATTATAACGATATAGCAGTTCATCTGACAGCCCACTGGCCTGATTGAGTTTGAAACAAGATTAATTTATTACATGTCTGTAGAACATTGATGTAATCGGGGTAAGACCATGCGTCAGAGAGGAGGCGAGAGGGGCTAGTCTGTTTTGGTGTGAGTAGTACCTAAATATTATTTTTCCGATCATAGTAGGCAAAAGTTAATGTCAGCCCCATCCTCTTTAGGACACAGAAAAAATGGGGAAAAAAACTCTCATACACGGCGGTGCTTCAACAGAGTCGCCATACTTACAGCTATAACATTAAAGAACACAACCCTTGAATCTGTGCGAAAGTTAACCTACCTCGGTTCTTTGGTCACAACCAACATATCACTTGATGAAGAGATAAATACTCGAAACAAAAAGGCGGCTTCAACATTTGGTAAACTTTAACATAGCGCATTGGCTAACACCAAATTAACAATTAGGGCTAGGTTTCTAGTTCACCAAAGTTGTGTGCTTTGTACATTTGTATATGGATCAGAAACTGGGACTACCTATGCAGGACAGGAGAAAATGTTAATCAGATTTCATGTGTGTTTAACGAACATCAAATGGCAGGGAAAAGTAACCAACTCTAAAGTCTTGCAGAGAGCCAAACTCCCATCCATCATGGCAACACTTAGGAGACAAAGACTAAGGTGGCTGGGTCACGGAAGAAGAATGGACAGTTGTATTCCCAAACAATTATTGCATGGCGAACTTGCATGGGGGAAAGAGACGAAAAGGCAGACCAATACTGAGATATACGGATGTTTATAGAGCTCCCATGGATGAATTCTCTCTCTAACAGCAAAAGAAACTTGGAAAAGCTGGCGTCAGATCGTAGCGCGCAGAAAAAAAAAAAACCACACACAGTAACATTCGGGGAAGCGCTGATATAAAATTCAGAAGACAAAAGTAGCAGAGAAAAGGAGATGAGGCCAGCGACCACAGATGAATCGTTTTCTTTTTGCGGTCGGAACTGTCTATCCGATCTTGGTAAATTCAGTCACGAGAGAAGCTGTTCGATAAAAAGTGGCAGCCTAAAAGATACGACTAATCATGATTACCTGCTACCAACCATCTGTCAGGGCGCTGAAGGCCATATATAAGACAACTAAGACTATGGTTATGTTCTTCACATCGTTATTGACTATATCACTTCACATGTCAAGTTCACGTGCCTAGTTTTTTCTCTAAATTCCCGGAGGTTTCTCTTAGTATGTTAAGCCCTCTGTCATTGTTTATCTGTCTACGTTTGCAACAAGAAATAATGTATGACATATCTTCAACTTGGACCATCAAAATACAAGTAATCACCCACTACCTTGCCACTCGCTGTTGTCACTTCGCTTTTGCTTTGTTTCTTCATTTTTGATATACTATCATTCTATTGTCATAGGATTAACCATCCTCTTCATAGTTGTCTTTTCTCAAAATAGATATCTTCTCTACTTTGCTAGTTCTTGTCGTTAAATCTATTCCTCTAACCTCTTTTGCCCTATCTCAAGTTTCATTCTAGTTAGCAACAAAAATAGCCTTTAATCTGAAAGCCACGCGCCTGCGGTCATCTTTAAGGAACGCCCAATGTCGGTACTAAGATGTGCCCTTAAAATTTAATTTTATCTTCTCCCTTCTTCGTTTAGTCGTTTCCCCCTTATCTGTCAGTTTTTTTAGTAGTTATCTTATTGTTGTTTAACCCCTGCTATACAAACAGGCTGACCGGAAATGGTTTCTTATTACTTTTGCTATTGAAATCTTAGGACAAGTCGATCGACTACAACCTGCACTGGAGCTGTCTGAAAGTGTAGCTGACTGTCTGCAATAGAGTGAATGGATCAGAGCAGTCTGCATTAGAGTGTATGGATCAGAGCAGTCTGCATTAGAGTGAATGGACAAGAGCTGTCTGAAACTGTCGCTGACTGTCTGCATTAGAGTGAATGGATCAGAGCTGTCTGAAACTGTAGCTGACTGTCTGCATTAGAGTGAATGGATCAGAGCCGTCTGCATTAGAGTGAATGGATCAGAGCTGTCTTCATTATAGTGAATGGATCATAATTGTTTGCATTAGAGTAAATGGATTAGAACGGTTTACATTAGAGTGAATGAATCTGAACTGTTTACATTAGAGTGAATGAATATGAACTGGTAGAATTAGAGTGAATGGATCATAACTGTTTACATTAAAGTGAATGGATAAAAACTGTTTACATTAGAGTGAATAGATCTGAACTGTTTACATTAGAGTGGATGGATCATAACTGTTTGCATTAGAGTGGATGGATCATAACTGTTTACATTAGAGTGTCTGGATCAGAACTGTTTGTATTAGAGTGAATGGATCATAACTGTTTGCATTAGAGTGAATGGATCTGAACTGTTTACATTAGAGTGAAAAGATCTGGACTGTTTACATTAGAGTGAATGGATCATAACTGTTTGCATTAGAGTGAATGGATCATAACTGTTTGCATTAGAGTGAATGGATCATAACTGTTTACATTAGAGTGAATGGATCATAACTGTTTACATTAGAGTGAAAAGATCTGGACTGTTTACATTAGAGTGAATGGATCATAACTGTTTGTATTAGAGTGAATGGATCATAACTGTTTGCATTAGAGTGAATGGATCATAACTGTTTACATTAGAGTGAATGGATCATAACTGTTTGAATTAGAGTGAATGGATCATAACTGTTTACATTAGAGTGAATGGATCATAACTGTTTACATTAGAGTGAAAAGATCTGGACTGTTTACATTAGAGTGAATGGATCATAACTGTTTGCATTAGAGTGAATGGATCATAACTGTTTACATTAGAGTGAAAAGATCTGGACTGTTTACATTAGAGTGAATGGATCATAACTGTTTACATTAGAGTGAATGGATCATAACTATTTGCATTAGAGTGAATGGATCATAACTGTTTGCATTAAAGTGAATGGATCATAACTGTTTGAATTAGAGTGAATGGATCATAACTGTTTGCACTTAGAATGAATGGGTCTGAACTGTTTGTATTAGAGGGAAGTGAAAGAATAGAACTGTTTGCATTACAGTGAATGGACCTTAGCTGATAAAGACTACACTATACCGTGAAATGGTATGGCCTGAATTTAAATTAACCGATTTCGCCAAGCAAGTAGGTATCTCAGAGGGAAGGCAATTCGGAAAACCATATAACCACTGTCACCTCCATTCCTTCAGTAAGAGGCGACTTACAAGGTTGTCATTTCTAAAATATTGAAAAAATGGTAGGTCTACGGCGAAATATTTTTAAAGCAATTTCAGTCTGAAGAATTTCTTTTGCGTTACAAATATTGACAAAATGACAGCTAACAAAACTAAATGAGTGTTTTATTACAGACTCCAGCCCCAGTAGATTTAGACTGGACACCAACAAGGGTATCACATACCAACAAGGATCATCATCATGTGCCATACCGGTTGGTGTAGGCGATCGTGTCCTTCCACAATCTCCTATCTACAGTGCATCGCATCAATTCTGTTGATGACCGTTTTCCATGCCGTGACACCAAGCTATCCAGCATTTTCTCTCTTTGTCGTCCGCGATCTCTCTTTCCTTTTATTTTGACAGTTGTAACAAAGTAGTCCATCTTTCCTCTTCACATGATGTGCCCGAAAAAATGTTGATTGTTCGACAATGATTTCCAACAAAAATAAGGATTTCCAACACCAATAAAAATATTCAACACCAACAAGGATATCCAACACCAACAAGGATATCCAACACCTAATGTAAAATAAACACAGAATGGTACGGAGTAGCTATACTAAAAGAAAGACAAGACAAGCTACAACGTTTTGGCAAAAGCCTTCATCGGGTAAAATAAGCAAACTAAACAAATACATCCAACACCAACAAGGATAGCCAGTACTAACAGTACATCAAACACCAACACGGATAGCCAGTACTAACAGTACATCAAACACCAACAAGGATAGCCAGTACTAACAGTATATCAAACACCAACAAGGATAGCCAGTACTAACAGTACATCAAACACCAACAAGGATAGCCAGTACTAACAGTATATCAAACACCAACAAGGATAGCCAGTACTAACAGTACATCAAACACCAACAAGGATAGCCATTACTAACAGTATATCAAACACCAACAAGGATAGCCAGTACTAACAGTACATCAAACACCAACAAGGATAGCCAGTACTAACAGTACATCAAACACCAACAAGGATAGCCGGTACTAACAGTACATCCAACACCAACAAGGATAGCTAGTACTAACAGTACATCAAACACCAACAAGGATAGCCAGTACTAACAGTACATCAAACACCAACAAGGATAGCTAGTACTAACAGTACATCAAACACCAACAAGGATAGCCAGTACTAACAGTACATCAAACACCAAGAAGGATAGCTAGTACTAACAGTACATCAAACACCAACAAGGATAGCTAGTACTAACAGTATATCAAACACCAACAAGGATAGCCAGTACTAACAGTACATCAAACACCAACAAGGATAGCCAGTACTAACAGTACATCAAACACCAACAAGGATAGCCAGTACTAACAGTATATCAAACACCAACAAGGATAGCTAGTACTAACAGTACATCAAACACCAACAAGGATAGCCAGTACTAACAGTACATCAAACACCAACAAGGATAGCCAGTACTAACAGTACATCAAACACCAACAAGGATAGCCAGTACTAACAGTACATCAAACACCAACAAGGATAGCCAGTACTAACAGTACATCAAACACCAACAAGGATAGCCAGTACTAACAGTACATCAAACACCAATGAGGATAACCAGTACTAACAGTACATCAAACACCAACAAGGATAGCCGGTACTAGCAGTACATCAAACATCAACAAGGAAGGATATTTAACACCAATACATATAAATAACACCAACATTGATAACCTGTGACCGGCATATGTTATTTGACAAACTTTAAGACATGTCCAATTAAAAGTGATTAAAGGCTCCCGAAATGGGGTGACAGTTATGGACCTACCTCTAGTCAAGCAAGAGAACAACTTGAACACATTATAACACGTAGGTATTTATGTTACCCATGTAATGTGATAAGTATAGGCCACCGAAAGGAGAAGAAAGAAAAAGAACAAAAAACAAAAATTAATAAACGGAAAGTGAAATAATAATAATTTTTGTCACTTGATTGTCATTAGAGGTAGAAAATTCCAACATCAACGAGCTACTATTCACAGATGACCAATGCCTAATATATGAGGACGAAAACCTGCTACAACAGCATTTAACATCTCTAGATAAAAGCTGCACAAACTACAGTATGAAAATTAACACAGCAAAAACAGAGGCTATGAGAATAAGCAAATTAAGACACCCATTGAACATTAAGAAATATAAAGAAATAAAACAAGTAGAAGAATTCAAGTATTTGGGCACAATGTTCACAGAAGATGGAAAACTAGACAGAGAAATTGACATGAGAATGCAAAAAGCAAATGCTGTTACATACCCGCTTTCACCATTGCTAAGGCATCCAAACATTTCTATGCCAGTTAAACAACAAATGATAAAGCATTTTCATACCAACTTTGTGCTATGAAAGTCAAACATGGACCCTTTCTAAATCACAATTAAGAAAGATCAATGCATGTGAGATGCGATGCTTGAGAAAAGTAACAAACAACACAAGAAGAGATAGAATACCAAATGAAACCATAAGCAAAATGGTAGGAACAAAACCCTGCCAAGAATATATAGAACAACAAAAACTTAAATGGTTTGGCCACCTGGTCAGAATGAGTCCTTACCAATCACCATCAAGGGCGTTCTTCTCGAGAATGCATGAAAAAAGACCAAGAGGAAGACCCAGAAGAAGATGGATAGATGCAGTGACAGAGACATGTAACAACAAAGGAAAATCACAAATTCAGACAATTCGAACAGCTCAAGAACGACAAATGATATAAACCACGACACCTTTTAGGTATCAGTGAAAAGAGAAAAGAAGAAGATGGATAGATGCAGTGACAGAGACATGTAACAACAAAGGAAAATCACAAATTCAGACAACTCGAGCAGCTCAAGAACGACAAATGATATAAACCACGACACCTTTTAGGTATCAGTGAAAAGAGAAAAGAAAAAAGAAGAGGAAGAAGAGGAAGAAGATTGTCATTTTATTTAAATTAATTCATTTATTTTGTAGGTTACTGTGAACTGTAAGAAGCTTGCCATCTTTAAATTCCGCATCAAACCTGAAAGAATCACCCACTTGAACGTGCAGAGGGATGTCCGACTGAGCCACGTTCAGTTTTAGAGTAACAGTCAAGGTCTCACATTAAGTGGCCTTCACCTACCACCATTTTATTTCAACTTGTCTTAAAGACTGTCACAGCTGTTTGTGTTCACCTCAAAGTTAAGTTTAAGTTAAAACCTTATAAATGTAGCGGAATTTATGGCTAAGAAGTATTGCAGTACATTCTACTTACTTTTAAAATTGATATTTGATGGAAGTGGTTTCAATTTTATGGCAATTCCCACAAAAAGTAAAATTCCTAGCTAAAGTAAATGTTTATGTATGAATGATTGTTTTAGCGCTTGTAATGAAATGAATGACAACACAGAATTTCCGGGGTGTAGTATTCCATTTTTAACTATAATCATCCTCATCATTAAGTACCGGGCCTACTGGCGTAGGTGATCATGTCTTTCCACAACTTTCGATCTCGACAGTTATTTATAATTTCTGTTCTTGACATTCTACCAAGCCATTCTCTTAAGCTATCTGATATCTTTTCTGTTTGCTTCCCTCTATCTCTTCGTTCCTCAATTTTCCCAGTTGTCACAATTTATTCCAGTTGTTCTCTTCTCATTACATGGCCAGAAAATGATGATTGTTTCTTCCTAATATTGGAAATTAGCTCTCTTTTTTTCTTTGGCCTTTTCAGAACGTTTTCAATACTCTTCTTAGCTGTCCATGGTATTTTCAACATTTTTGTGTAAAACCACATTTCCACAGACTCCAGTGATTTTCTAGTCTATTGTCCTATTGTTCATGATTCAAATCCATATGTTAAGACTGGCTCTACATAACATGTAAGAACTCTTTTTCTTGTTTCTTTTGTCAAAAATGGATTGCACAGTAATATCCTCATTTTTGGAAAGCCTATCTTTTAATTTTTAACATTTTTTAATAATAAAAGTATTTAAGTTTAAAGACTCGGCTTCTTGTAATCATTATAGAAACTATCTTTGCTGCATTACCCCATTACTGGAGTCATTCTGGCGGAGAGGTAACGTATAGAACCACTTTGAAAATTATCAATGAAAGAAGTTTGTTTGCTTTATCTTCCTGGAAATCACAGATGAATAAATGAACTAAAGTAGCGATGACAAACAACTGTGCTGTCTACATATCAATAACAAATATATATTATTATATACGAGAAAAATATCTATATTTTTGCTTATGGAAGGTTTTAAAACATTACAAATATATATGTGTGCTTGGCTTATTTATAATAGTTACAATGGTTAACTCTTCATGTTAATCTTCCATAAACCTATTTTGCCAGCACAGATTAAGAATCTTAAAATAAATAACTTTAAGGAAATAACACCACTGGCAAAACGGGCACTCTACAACAAAATCTTTATTTCAACGGTGTACTACCAATGCCAGATCTGGACCCTAGACTCATGAACAGTCAGAAAAATAAACTCTACCAAGGTGAAAGGTGATAGATGTATAACAGGAAACAGCTTGAGTGATAAGTTCAGAACTGAGAGAACATATATGAATAATTCGGGCCGTATAATAGATAAAGAAACAACTGATAAATGGTTTGGCCACGTGATAATACAGAAAGACTAAAACACAACACAAGGAGCCTTCAATTAGTGTTCCATAAACACCAGAGAGCAATTGGACGATAGGGGTTGTAGAACGAGAGCAATGGGATTATGGGGGTTGTAGGACGAGAGCAATGGGATTATGGGCGTTGTAGGACGAGAGCAATGGGATTATGGGGGTTGTAGGACGAGAGCAATGGGATTATGGGGTTGTAGGACGAGAGCAATGGGATTATGGGGGTTGTAGGACGAGAGCAATGGGATTATGGGGGTTGTAAGACGAGAGTAATGGGATTATGGGGGTTGTAGGACGAGAACAATGGGATTATGGGGGTTGTAGGACGAGAGCAATGGGATTATGGGGTTTGTAGGACGAGAGCAATGGGATTATGGGGATTGTAGGTTGAGAGCAATGGGATTATGTGGGTTGTAGGACGAGAGCAATGTGACGATAGGGCTTGTGGTACGAGAGCAATGGGATTATGGGAATTGTAGGTTGAGAGCAATGGGATTATGTGGGTTGTAGGACGAGAGCAATGTGACGATAGGGCTTGTGGTACGAGAGCAATGTGACGATAGGGCTTGTGGAACGAGACCATTGGGACGGTAGGGCTTGTGGGACGAGAGTAATGGGACGACAGGCTTGTGGGACGAGACCTTTGGGACGATAGGACTTGTGGGACGAGAGCAATTAGACGATAGGTGTTGTGGGACGAGACAGTTGGGACAACAAGGCTTATCGGACGAGAGCAATGGGACGATAAGGCTTGTGGGGCGTGAGCAATGAGACGATAAGGCTTATGGGGACGAGACCAATGCGACGGCAGGGCTTGTTGGAGGGGAACACACTCTACTAAGGGAAGGAGATAGTGTTGAAACTTATTAAAAGAGCGTATATGTTTTTTTTTATTCTAAAATTTGGAATAACTACCACTAAGTTATAAACAATTTAGTTGCAGTTATTGACATATTTCTTTCTCTTCTTCTGTCTCTTTCTTCCCTTCTACCTGCACACATTCGGGTGTCGAGGGAGATACACAGTTGTGGTTATTCCTCCTGGCAGCTTCAGTTCTTACCAGTTGAAGTTGTAGCTTTTCTGTGATGTTGTCGGTCAATCTTACTCTAGGTCTGCCTCTTGCTCTTCTCCCGTCTTCTCTTTTAATATATGCTTTTTTATGGTAAGGAATCGCACGACATTCTTTTTTAGGTGCGCGAACCATTTTATTTGTTGTGTTTTTATTTAAAATTGGTTCAACACCCAGTGATTTTTAAATTCTTAAATTTCAAAATGACCGTTTTCACCTCATAATCTTCTTGATTATTTTGAAATGAAAGTGTTTTAAATAGAGAAACGTTAAATAACACCGTTGATATCTGCAAATAAAGTTCGCATATTTCATACAGCTATAGTTAATTTTGTGTTGGGATTTGGACTTGTATGAGTACAGTAGTTCGATTTATTATACTTTTCTTACTTGTTTTTATTTGCATTGTTGTTCTTCCTTATTTATTCTTTAATTGGTAGTTACGTTACCAGATGAAATGCTCACAAATATGATCGACCATGCTCAAACACATACGTTTGACGACAGTGTTTAGAGATTGTTTCTTCCTAATATTGGAAATTAGCTCTCTTTTTGCTTTGACCTCTCTCAGAACATCTTCATTTCTCTTCTTAGCTGTCCATGGTACTCTCAACATTCTTCTGTAAAACCACATTTCTACAGACTCCAGTGATTTTCTTGTCTGCTGCCCTATTGTCCATGATTCGCATCCATATGTTAAGAATGGCTCTACGTAACATTTAAGAACTCTTTTTCTTGTTTCTATTGTCAAAAATGGATTGCATAGTATCTTCCTCATTTTTTGGAAAGCTGATTTTGCCTGAGCCAATCTGCATCTCACCTCTTTTGTACATCTTCCGTCTGAGGTTAACAAAGTTCCCAAATATTTAAATTCATTTACTTGTTTTAGTATTGTTCCACTTGTCTTTATTTAGCACTGAGGTGATGTCTTTTTCTTTGTTGTTACCATTACCTCTGTCTTTTTTGCTATTGAGGCTGAGTCCTTTATTTTTGCTTTCTTTCACTATAATGTCCAACATACCTTGTAACTCATTTTCACTCTTAGCAAGGCATTTACTAAGATTTAAAAATTGGAGATAAATAGCTTATTAACAGCATCTTACGAAGGAAATTAAAATACTATGGGCACATAGTTATACACTGTTGGCAGGAAAGAATCATAATGGAACGGCATGGTTCCAGGACTGCAGGACAGAGGGATACATAAAATAAGGTGTTCTTAAGACATCAAAGAGTCTTTGAACTTGGTAGCAAATGAAATCGTTGATCTGGCCTGGGATAAAGATTCTGTCAGAAGAGCTGTTATGTGAGTAACATTCTGACACATCCATCCATAGTAGTAAGGCCGGCAGACAGAAAGGAATTACATAAATTCTATGACGTTAACAGTTTGAAGAGCAGGTTCGGTTGTAGGTAGAATAACATCAGCCGTCTATAGCTCGGATAACTGAATACGTCACGGATGTGGAGTTTTTTTTATAAAATGTCATTCTCTGTCCGCTGGCCTGACTACAATAAACGGGTGTAGTTATGCAAGGACACGCAACCATATGTTACTAAGCATCCCAACCCGCCTCTTCCCTACAAATTTGACGTACTTGTTCTTAATATAAGAGGTCTAAACAAAAAAGGAGGTCTCCTCACAACATTAGAAATATCGACACTTTTGTGGCACATCAAGAAAAGAAGAAAGCGGGAACAATTAGCTACAATTAGCAAAATACGGAAAAGGATAGATCATAGAGGACAAAGAGAGAAAATACTAGATAGCATGGTATCAAGGCACGGAAAACAGTCAACAATAGAACTGACGCGGTGTACTATGGATAGAAAGAAGCCCCGATAGCTCAGTGGTTAGTGAACTGGACTGCAAAGGACAAGAGGTAGGGTTCACCCAGCCTTAAATGGGAACCGGATTTTTTTCTGGGAAAGTAAAGCGGCACGGGCGTAATACCGACTACATTACCCAAAAATCATGTGCTGAAGGTCTGTAAAATTTATGGCCACTAACACTAAGTTCCCTATACGCTACTTGGTTGTGACGGGGGCTCTTTACTTTACTTACTATGGGTAGAAACAAATTGTGGTATAATGATCGCCTACACCAACCGGTATGGCAAAAGATGATCATTCCTAATTTGTTTTACAATCGTCATCTTTTCATTTGCCTCTTTTAGTGAGTAACCTACATCCTGAGCATATTACATGAAGAAAATCTGGCTGTTATAGCAAAAAGGAAAACCAAGAACAGATGGATAGACACAATCAAAGAGAAAGTTAGTAAATTAGACATGATTACGAATGCGCCAGACAACAACAGAGGAAATTCGGTACTCAAAAAAATGCCGTACTGAAGTCGGATTATTTAGGGCCGAAAGGCGAAAACATCGCAGTTCTACTGCAAACTACAACACAATATATCTACGCCCATTTAACTTTATTTTAATGACGGATGACGAAGAAGACAACCAATTCCTTTAGTAGTCATCGGGCAGCGCAACAAAGTAAGAAAGAAAGCAGAAAAGCACAAAGTTATCAGCGACACATACGTAGGGAGGTCAAAAAGTAATGCTCACCAATTTTTTCGGAAACTATTCGGGCAAAATGTGTGAAATTTTCACAGATTGTAGCTGAACATCCCCTTTACACTACCTATTTTTCAACATGATCTCCGTCCAAGCGTATTGCCTTACGCCAACGCGAAACTAGGTCATGAATGCCTCGTTTGTACCAATTTTTGTCCTGCTCGCGTAGCCATTTTTTAACTGCACGGATCACATCCTCATCATTGTCAAAGTGTGTCCCACACAGGAATTTTTTGAGTGGTCCAAACAGATGTAAATCTGAGGGAGCCAGATCAGGGCTGTAAGGAGGATGGGGCAGTACAGTCCAACCAAATTTGTTGATTGCTTCCCGTGTTACCAGACTTGTGTGAGGGCGTGCATTGTCATGTTGAAGCAACAAATCTGCAGATGGCTTATTAGGCCGAACTCTGTGGAACCGATTTTTGAGTTTTGTCAGTGTATTGATGTAAGCTGTCGAGTTGATTGTCTCACATCTTGTCATTACATCAACAAGAATCACACCATCAATGTCCCAGAAGACAGTGATCATCACCTTTCCGGCTGATGGAGATGTTTTGAATTTTTTTCTTTTTGGTGACTGCGGATGATGCCATTCCATTGACTGCATTTTTGTTTCAGGCTCATAATGATGTGCCCACGTTTCGTCACCGGTAACAATTTTTGACAAAAACATTTCTCCTTCAACACCGAAACGCTCCAACAATTCAGAACAGAATGTTTTCCTTTGAACTCTGTGATCATTTGTTAGGCACCGAGGAACCCATCGAGCGCAAATCTTTGAATATCCGAGAGTTTTAAAAATTGCGATTGCACTTCCCTTGCTGACTGTAAGCTGCAATGCCAATTGCTGACTAGTGATACGCCTATCCTTACGAATAATGGCATCAGCCCGGTTTAACATGTCTGTGCTGGTAGCCGAGGCAACACGTCCAGAACGCGGTAAATCATGCAGCTCCACTCGTACACTTTCTGCAGCTTTAATTCTCTGAACCCAGCGACTAACTGTGCTCCTATCGACTGCAGAACATTTGTACACTGCACACAGTCGTTTATGAATGTTTGCCACAGTTTCTTTTTCCGCAACCAGAAATTCTATGACAATTCGCTGTTTGTAACGGACATTGTTGACAAGCTCCATTTTAACGGTTCATAGATTGCGTAATATTTATCAAAATGCTGTGCAATTTGGTACACATAATTGGAACATGTCATATTCCAGGTGTGCAAAATTTCATATTCCTATCTTTATTATTAGCCGAGAAAAAAATTGGTGTGCATTACTTTTTGACCTCCCCTCATAGTTAGTGGCTTGCGCCAGGATCGATGAAACAGAACCATCCAGACCATACGGTGCTGAAATCGGATGTTTAAGGATGAAAGGCACAAATATCACAACTCTACTGCAAGCCACATTTTTTTTCTGGGAAAGTAAAGCGGCACGGGCGTAATACCGACAACATTACCCCAAAAATCATGTGCCGAAGGTCTGCACAATTTATGGTCACTAACACCATATTCCTTATACGCCGCCACTTGGCGTGACGGGGTACTTTACTTTTTTTTTTTTTTAAACTGCAAGCCACAACAGAACGTATTTCTGCCTCCTTCTATGGACTGATGACAAAGTGGACAACCAATTCATTTAGTAGTCAGCGGGTGAATGCAAGAAAGAAAAAGACATGACAACAACATAGGCTGCACAGCTTACGAACTATCGAAAATTATATATATCTCGTCTGCGACGTTACATTGCACAATGTGTAGATACAAGATGAATGTTAGCAAAGATTGGTCAAAACGGTTCAACTCGAGAATTAATAAATTTGAATACATTTTTGTTTGCATTATTTCCCTTTTATTTTACTTTTCATTTCATCCTTTGCTCTTATAAGGGTAGTGTGATTTTATGAAATCATATTTGTTACTTTAACATTTTGGGCTGGGTAAAATGCTTTCAGATCTCCTGTGCATTTATTTCGGCGCTTTTTGTGTCGTATACCTGTTATGTTGTTTGTTCTGCTGCTTTTGCCTTCATTGTCAAGCATTGTGATAAGATCAGATAAGTAGCTAAAAATATAAAAACCTAGAATGTTGATAATTAACAAAAAACTGGAAAAAACATTTAGTGAGGACGAATATATCGATTCCCACGCTCCCTTTTCACGAGGTGAGCCAATTCCTTAACCTGTAGTTAATTTAACCGGTGGGCAGAAGTTAACATCGCTCAATAAAACCACAAAACTATGACGATATGAAACAAATACAAAGTAGCCACCACCAACGTTTGTCAAATAAAAATTACCAACTGCTATAGTTTTGTTGTGGATTTGTCATTGATCCAGACGGAGCAGCAAATAAAAATGAAAATAAAAAAAAAAATCATTTAGAAGGAAGCATCACCATCAGGCGACTAGAAGAAAACAGGGAAACAACCTACATAAACATCTATGTGACGTGTAATATGAACGAAAAAGCCAATAAATTTGTCAACACGACGAGCAAAACCAACCATATGTTAGTGATGGGAGACTTTAGCTGAAGGCGTAAGAACGTAACTAGGAGAATAGAGAAATCATGAGACCCTTCGGTGATAACACAATACAAAGAAATGACAAAGGAAGAAGATTGCTAGAATTATGTAGCCAAAGCAACATTTATACCACCAAAACATTCTACAAACACAAAGAATATCAAATATACACCTGGCACAAGTGCCACGACACAATCTATAGAAGTCAGATAGATTTCATTCTAACAAGAAAACAGAACATGAAAAGATTAACCGACATGAGAATCGCCCCCAATGTTATAGACGATACACGAAATAAAATGATAATTATCACACTCGGAAAAAAGGAGCAAACAGAAAATACCAAAACAAGGAGCGAAAAAAAGAAAAAAAAGACAATACAAATAAAACAACTAAATGATGAAGATCGACGAAAAACTTAATCAATAAAAACTTAAAGAGGAACTCAATAAATACCATAACGAAGTAAACTCAATAGAAGAAGAATGGAAACAGTTTAAGAAAACAATAACATCGTAAATATGTGGAGCGAAACTAAGACTAAAAGAAGGGTAGGAG
Source organism: Megaustenia siamemsis (assembly GCA_032433765.1). NCBI lineage: Eukaryota > Metazoa > Mollusca > Gastropoda > Stylommatophora > Ariophantidae > Megaustenia > Megaustenia siamemsis. Next base: position 86,658,438 of record JAVIAB010000124.1, on the reverse strand, counting down.
AGCACCCCGGGATGGATTGAAACAATCAGAAAAGATGATAAAGAAAGGAAGAAAGTATACAAAGTTTGGAGGGAAAAGAAACACCAAGAAAAAATATGAAAAAATATACATAATGAATGGAGAAAAAGGTAAAAGCCTTGATTAATGAAGAAAAACACAATACTTTACTTGAAAAGAGATTGTTCACAAGATCAGAAGGAATGGCCTCAAGACACATCGACAAAGCAGTAAAAGCAGCAGGAGCAAGAAAAGAAACCTACGACTTCACTCAACCCATAAGCGGCAAAGAAGGATAACCAATATCAAATATACCCAATAATGTAACAGAGCTGAAAAGTATATTTCGAAGACATATTGAACATGCAACCAACTATCAATAACACAACAAAACCCATCAACGAATGCACTGAACCAAAAATAATAAAAGAAGAAGTTATATAACGTGAATCAAGAAACATAACACAATGAGTAGACAACAAACCTGCAGAAACATTAGTAATAGCAGCAGCAGTAGAAACAGAAATCACATGTCTGCACAGACAATTCAACACAGAAAGCTATAGATGACTGGCAACAGGCATCATTGTAACAATGTGGAAAAATAAAAGTAAAAACAGAGACTGTCGGATATCTCCCTACCCAGACAGGTAGGAAAGTTATACGCCAAAATTATAGAGAAAATGCTAAGACCAAATATAGAACTACAAAAAAAAAAAAAAAAAAAAACGACTCTCAAGTGAGTTTCGCAGAAATGGAAGATACATTGACATTGATTATGCTGATACTATGCACTGTGGATAGAAGATTGTGGAAGGACAAGATCGCCTACGCCAACCGGTAGGGCACATGATGATGATGACATTGACGCACTATTCACTCTAAAGTTTACTCTAACAAAATTGATGACATTGACGCACTATTCACTCTAAAGTTTACTCTAACAAAATTGATGACATTGACGCACTATTCACTCTAAAGTTTACTCTAACAAAATTGATGACATTGACGCACTATTCACTCTAAAGTTTACTCTAACAAAATTGTGGGAGATATTGACAAATATACGTAGTAAGCCAACACGTAAACTACTTTACATCACAGCTGTCTCGCTGTCAGGATAGTCCATATGATTTTTATGTATTTCTTCCTCTTGAAATGCTGTCATTGTCTGCCGACTACTAGTCTTTTTCTTCCTCTTTCTGTTGTGTTGCTAGAATATGAAGTGGAATAGTAAAGAAAAGAACAAAGACGAAAAGAGCAATTGAGATACAAAATATTCCCAAATGTAAGCCAAAAATGTTAAACAACACAGTTGAAAATAGAGAACTTTGCTGGAGGTTTGGAATTATACGGTTAGCCTCTCAAGATCAAGATACCAATCTGTGTCACAACTCTCAGGCACAGAGAAGTGGGTGCGCCTACCCGACATGACTCGCGTTAACGGCATAACTTGGATATATTGCCATGGGCATTCGAAGTTTCTGGCAATGTAGATAGCAGACAGGTTGGCAGGGTCTGCCATTGTGCAAGAAAATAGTAAAGGAAAGAGACTTTACAAAGGGACATAATTGACATTGACTATTATTAAAAATAAATGGATGTGAATCATGGACAATAGGACAACAGACAAGAAAATCACTGGAGGCTGTAGAAATGGGGTTTTACAGAAGAATGTTGAGAATATCATGGACAGCTAAGTAGAGTAATGAAAACGTTCTGAATAAGGCCAGAGCAAAAAGAGAGCTCATTCCCAATATTAGAAAGAAACAATCATCATTTTTTGGCCATGTAATGAGAAGAGAACAGTAAGAATTTATTGTAACAACTGGGAAAATTGAGAGCGAAGAGATAGAGGGAAGCAAAGAGAAAAGATACCAGACAGCCTAAGAAAATGGCTTGGCAGAAGGTCAACAACAGAAATTATAAATAGATGTCGAGATTGAAAGTTGTGTAGAGACATGATCACCTACGCCAGCAGGCTCGGTACTTGATGATGATGATGATTATAGGAAAATGACAACGAAGTGGAGGATAACCCACACATCAAAGGAATGCTGGGACACCACGACACGAAGCTGGGACACCACGACACGAAGCTGGGACACCACGACACGAAGCTGGGACACCACGACACGAAGCTGGGACACCACGACACGAAACTGGGACACCGCGACACGAAGCTGGGACACCACGACACGAAGCTCGAAAACAGGAAAGCATCCTCAGCTGAGAACACAAAACGTTCAATCAATGCATTATCAATCAGTGGATGAATACTTTGATGGGTGATGGAACCAGCGGTAAAGCGGATATGGGAACGCCCCTACATGCTGTGACAACAGTATTCCAATTATATATATTTATATTATCTAAACGTAAGTCAAAACATTAATTAAATATATAAATATATAAACGAGTAACACAAACAATAAATGGATATTACCAGACCTCAACTAAAATTAAACAGGATGCAGCAGTTCACACAAACTAGAAGCTACAGAATACGCAATAATAAGGATATCGTAAAGTGCGCACGTCAATCGTGTCGTTATATTTCTTGTTTTCTTTTTTTTAATTATTTAATTCTATCAAATTGTGAACTGTTAAAAAACATAAACAAGACCACCTAAAAAGAAGGATGTCAGTGACCTGACAATGTGTGTACGTCTCAGTTCATCTCACATCGCACTGAGTATGCCCCTAAAGTAAAATGATTGCAAGGATACGTCTTATTCTTCTGTGGCGGACATCTTATATTTATTGCTATATATGAATTACGCATATTATGTTTAATGTTAATAATCGAATGCTATCCCCAGAATGCTACGACCGTGTGGAAGATTTTCTGTTAGAATTTTCAACGCTCCCGTCCTCTGCATTGCTGATAGGTTTAGCTAAAATCAGAATAAGGCGACATTGAATGTAAACTTTATAACTGCCGAGACGTTGGTCAAGATAACCAAATTTGACAAAAAGATATCTTTGTAGATATAAACCCTGGAGCGTGAAATAAAAAAATGAAGACTTTGTCCATTAATGCCACCCTTCCAACATATAAACCTTGGAGCGTGAAATAAAAAAATGAAGACTTTGTCTATTAATGCCACTCTTCCAACATATAAACCTTGGAGCGTGAAATAAAAAAATGAAGACTTTGTCTATTAATGCCACTCTTCCAACATATAAACCTTGGAGCGTGAAAAAAAAAAATGAAGACTTTGTCCATTAATGCCACCCTTCCAACATATAAACCTTGGAGCGAGAAATAAAAAAATGAAGACTTTGTCTATTAATGCCACTCTTCCAACATATAAACCTTGGAGCGTGAAATAAAAAAATGAAGACTTTGTCTATTAATGCCACTCTTCCAACATATAAACCTTGGAGCGTGAAATAAAAAAATGAAGACTTTGTCTATTAATGCCACTCTTCCAACATATAAACCTTGGAGCGTGAAATAAAAAATGAAGACTTTGTCTATTAATGCCACCCTTCCAACATATAAACCTTGGAGCGAGAATTAAAATAAAGAAGGCTGTTTATTAATACCACTCCTCCAACACTAATCATCACCATATCATTTTTCTTCTTTCTCTTTTTTCCGTCCACATTTGCCACTCGTGGTCGAGAGGAGTTGTATTCTTCCATATTTTGCTCTTCACTTGGCATCTTCTGCTGATTTGTTTCTTATTACTTCTAATGTTTCATCAATCAATTTTTTTGGGACCTGCCTCGTAGGTTCTGTTGTTCTCGTAGAGTTTTTTGATGATTTATTGTGGCATATTTTAGACGTTCTGTCGTATCACGTCGCCCTAGCATTGTATCATTTTGTTCCTTTATGTGGTCATTATCATCAAGCACCGGGTCTACTGGCGTAGGTGATCATGTCTTTCCATAGCTTTCGATCTCGACAGTTATTTATTATTTCTGTTGTTGACCTTCTGCCAAGCCATTCTCTTAAGCTGTCTGGTATTTTTTTCTCTTTGCTTTCCTCTAGCTCTTCGTCCCTCAATTTTCTCATTTGTTACAATTTATTCCAGCTGTTCTCTTCTGTTCTTACATGACAAAAAAAAATGATGATTGTTTCTTCATAATATTGGAAATTAGCTCTCTTTTTGCTTAGGCCTCGCTCGGAACGTTTTCATTTTACTATATGTAGTAGGAAACTCTTTGTTTAGAGATTCGCAGCAGGAAGCAATCTGATCATCAGAGCTTTACTGACCTGGTTTAACTATTCTCTAGCAAGTTGCTTGAGCTTTTCAGTCGAAATAAGTGGCTACTACAACGTCCGTTTACAGGCCCTTCGGCTCATGGACTCCTTGCACCCACCCGATGTCTGACTTACGTGGGAGTCCGGAAGTCACGATGTAAATTAGACCCAAGTCGTCTGACCATCAGGTTATTGGGAACTAATTGTTTGAACTGTCGGCGCCGCTAATGCCCGGTGTTGCTCACCTACGATCGATGTTGTAACATCTTATTGTTTGTCACTGCGCCTCGGGTCTTCCCGAGTACATTCTCTTTACTCTGTTGTGGGAGCAATAAGTGGTCAAGGTGTAAATTGGTAACCCAATCGTCTGGAAATAAGATTATTTGATTGTTGATCTGTCATGATTCTGCTACAGCCTGCACGACGCTCTTTCGGCTGACTCAGCAATCGTCTTCATTGTTCTTGTCCGCACCCCCCCCCCCTTTTTAATTCCCTAGCATCTTTAAGAGGTTGTAAAAGGGTGAGGTCGTGAGTCATCTGACCCTAAAGTAAAAAGGTAAAGTACTCCCGTCACGCCACGTGGTGTATAGAGATGTTGGTGTTAGTGACCATAAATTTTACAGACCTTCTGCACATGATTTTTGGGGTAATGTGGTCGGTATTACGCCCGTGCCGCTTTACTTTCCCAGAAAAAATCAGGTACCCATTAAAGGCTGGGTGAACCGGAGCCGTCGGTTGGGATAGAACCCTACACCTTGTTCTTTGTAGTCCAGTTCATTAACCACTGAGCTATCGCGGCTCCCCACCTGGTCCTAACCACCACATAAAACACTCTACTCTTGAGTCCCTGCTGTCTCAGCTCGGTTGCGAATCCTTGTATTTGGATAGTTTAAATATATACTGTTCCTCTGTCCTGGATTCCAATGGCACAGTGAGCTTTATTAAGATGATGTGGGTCATATCTGACGTGTAGAGTACAATGTTCGGACACATTTTAGATTTCTTGATGCACTCATGGTACAGCCCTCGCTCTGGGAGGTCAATAGCCATCTCCCAATCGTTTGCTACACTCAGGATCGTTTAGTGATTCCAGTTGTTCTGCTTCGGGCGTGCGGCCTGTCCAGCTTTAAACAATAAGTGTTTCTTGTAGCTGGTCGAACTTTAGTGTTGGTCTTGACCCGCGCCCCGTCCAAGACAGCAGCCAGTTCATGCAGCACTTTGTTGTGTCGCCACGTGTACCGCCCTTAGCCTAGGGCTGCCTTGCATAAGGAAAGAACATGTACCATAGTATGCCTTCCTCTGCAAAGAGGACATCGATTGTCATCTGTCTTTCTCCACTTCACAAGGTTGCAGGCTGATGGTAGAAGGTCGTACATCGATCTGATTATGTAGCTGAGCCATAGCAGTGCCATATGTCACATGTCATTCCATGTTAGTGTCCTCTGCAAGGTCATATACCATGTGGTCTATTTGCCTTGCTGCCTTTTGCACACGCTTGTTCACCTCGACATCTCTGATCTCCCGGACTACCATGTCCTATTGTTGTCTATTTTATACTTTTGACCACCAATGGAAGTCTCCGTGACCAAATCCACGCCTGGTGGTCTGCGTGTAGCCTATCACTTCCTTCAGTTGGAGACTTTCACGCGCTTCGTGTACTGATGCACACGCCTGCCATTCTTCCCTGTGGGTTCCACTGTCCGGACAGTTTCCCCTGATGAGCTTTGCAGCATAACTGCCAATCTGGCATTGCCGGTTTTATATTCCTCTATGAATTCAATGCGGAGACTTTTTAGTTATTTTCTTAGTTCCAATCTTCTGATCTTGTCTCTCGAGAGATTTCCTGCCATGCGACTAACACATTTCATTTTGGTATGAATATTTTCTTAATTTTCTTCAAGCATCTACTTCTGGAATTAATGAGAAAGCATTGAATTGGAGATTGTGTTGTAGAGTGTCCGTGTTGATTCTATAGTTATTGCCTTGTTATACATTAATGGTGACTTTGCGAGCTTTATTATATCTTCATTCTACTTCTACAGGGTATGTATTGTTGCATAGACTACTAGATATTTGAATTCCTTCACCTGCTTTAGCTGTCTGCTGTCTTTGAATAATTACATTTTTTTTCTGAGATATCCATTGCTAGTTTAATGTTGTTATCTGTGACGTTGTTTTGAGCTATTGTTTTAGTCTATTTAAGTGTTTCGGTAAAAATGACCACTCACAAAACAATACTAGGTTGTGACCTTAAAGACGACATTCTTTAACAACTCAAAGAATGAATACAAACACAAGCACATTGAATACAAACACAATGAATACAAACACAAGCACAATGAATACAAACACAAGCACACTGAATGAATACAAACACAAGCACAATGAATACAAACACAAGCACAATGAATACAAACACAAGCACAATGAATACAAACACAAACACAATGAATACAAACACAAGCACAAACAAAGATCCCAATACAAGATAGTAAATTGTTCTAATCATTTAGCTGTGTGTACCTCCATCAGACATTCCAGAGACAGCAAATGAAATCAGTAAAAGAAAAGCATAACCAAACATTAGATGTAAAGTGCAGCACAAACAGAGAAAGGACAAATATAAAATATGTAAGATAATATGTGGGGCAGCGAGTAGAGATGCAGATAACATGCAAAATAAACAATAAATGGTATTAAACAGCTAACCCAGTAGAGAGATGAACAAACTATGACGTTTCGACACAAACCTTTCGTAAGGAACACAATAACAAATATAAAGATAACCATAACCATAAATGGGATGTCATTGTTATCTCCTAACAAATCAACAAATTAAGTAAGGGAGAAATAAGGTCGAATTAAAATAATGAAAGGAAGAAGAGTTGTTGACGAAGCAAGAAAGCATAAAGGCAATGTGGACAGAGTACGTCACAAAACTCCATGAGAATAAGCAACAAGAGGCAAACACTCAAGATATGGTGAAAGGTGAAGTGCACAATGTAGGATTTGTGTTATTGTCTATTGTTTGTTCATCAATGTCCTGTAGTAAGACTAATTAACGTGGGCAGCTGTATCCTGTTTTATTTGAGTTGAGGTCAAGCAGATCTTTCTTGTTTTGTTTCTTGTTTTTTTAATATAATTAAAAAAAAAAAATTAATGTTGCTGGCTTACGTTTTAGATTATATAATCTTTAGTTCAGATTGGTTGTCACTGCAGTCGGGGTGTTCCCATATCCGCTTTGTCGATGCTCACAGCACCCGTTGAAGTTTTTGACTATTGATTGATTACCTCATTTTGTCGGGCGATTCCATCACCCAATCGGTGCCAGTCTTATTATCATCCAGATCTCACATACTATATAGACTCCTCAGCTTCCACCATCAAGGATTTTTCGCTCATGAGACTGTCTTTAATTTCTCCTAATTTTTAGTGAAAATATAGTTCCTGCCACCACTTAAGATGTATGGAGAACATTGTGCAAGGATTCCAAATTTTCATGTCACCAATGGCACATTTTGTATGCATATTGTGATCAATATCATGTGAGGTCACCTAATTTTCCCAGAAAAATCCTGCAATACTTTAAGGCTGGATGAATCTAGGAGCCGTCGACCAGGTGTGAATCCAACCTCTTGTAATTAATAGTCTAGCTCACTAATCACTGTGCTACAATCGGTCATTTGCGAATGCAGGGCATGATTTATGTTTCTTGCAACGTGCAAGTATGTCCCCCCTCCTCCCTGATCATATTTATGACACAGAAAGTATCTTGTTGATCTGATTGGTGTGTCTCTAGAACATCCCATAATCCCTCATTGTGAAGCTTTTCTAACTTCGCTATCTTCGTTGACGAGAGAGCCAGTAAAGCCAGCCCATAGTCCAGCACTGACAGCAACTAAGATTGTATAAGCAATAACCTTGTCTTTCAACCGTCATGTTGTCATTGTTGATTAAAGGACATGTGTGGGGTCACACATTTTTTTTTCAGAGTGCTGTAAACATATCTCTTCTTCCGAAGTGCTTCCCAATAAATGAAGTGAGGTCTCCAGGTCGGTGAAATACCAGATCCGATAGCAGTCGAATATGCAGTTGCATATACATACATACATACATATATATATATATATA
>JAVIAB010000124.1:86315097-86645097 GCA_032433765.1 Megaustenia siamemsis | reverse complement strand
GGCATGGCAGAAGGTCAACAACAGAAATGATAAATAGCTGCCGAGATCGAAAGTTGTGGAGAGACATGATCACCTACGCCAGCAGGCCCGTACTTGATGATGATGATGATGTTTCAGTAATAACAGATCCGTTAATTTGTCTACTGTGGGCGGCGACACCTCCAGTACCGGACATAAACAGAGTATATAAGCAGCAGCCACACGCTATCCCAACACTTGAGTTTCAAGGCCTGCTCGTCAAGACTAAAGCTGTAACAGAAAACCTGTAGTTTCAACATTACACCTCTCTTCAAAGTTCAGCTTCGATTTTGTCCACAATGTCGGTGAGTTCATGTTATAATGAGTGGTTGCTTGATTGTGTACGCCAGCTTTATATCTCTAGCCAAGTCCTCAGGGACTTACCTTTAAGTGAATATCACGTTTTCCTATTTTTCATACAAACAGCCGTGTGCTCAGGTATCCCACGCCATACAGGCAGATATTCTATGACTTCAGAAGTACTCTTATTTTAATCCATTTAAGTTTTTGAGTATATTTTTCTTATTAATTTTGCTTGAGAAGCAGCCATTTCTGGCTTACTCTTTAAGATTTCCAGCTGCCAAGAGTACTTTAACGTGCGCAGAAAGCACACCGGACCACTAGTTTTTCTCAGTTTTTTTTTTTTCATACAGGGCTAGACATAAGATAGCAGTACCCGGAGATTAGGGGACCGGAGATTAGGGGACCGCAGAGAGATCAGGGACCGGAGATCAGGGGACCAGAGAGAGATCAGGGGACCGGAGATCAGGGGACCCTAGATTCAGGGGACCTAAGATCAGGGTACCAGCCGCTTTCATTTTATCATTTATGGTTTGTTGCCATGTCCCCAATGATCTGCCTCTTCTTTGTTTGCCAGGTGGTGCCCATATTAATGCTAGTTGCGGATTCGTTCTATTCGTAGAACGTGGCGTAGTCATTGCCAACGTCTTCGTTTCACTTCTTGATTGATGTTAATGTCTGCATTTCTGACGACTTCTTTCTTTCTAATGTTGATCCCAAAGGATGTTTATAATATTCTTATGATATCAACCGTAGAATCGTCTTAGTCGACTTTCTATCTTATGTTTCATTCTCCATGTTTCTGCTGCATATAAGAGTATGATTCGCACATTTGACTTGTAAATTATAAGCTTGATGCTGAGATGTAGATCGGTGGAACACGAAATGTTTCCAAGTCTATGTCAATGCCTCGACTGACATGCCTATTCTTGTAGTATCTCTTTCTCGATATCGTTATTTGATGAAATACAGCTTCCTATGTATTTAAAGTGATCCACATCTTCTAGTTCCACTCCTCTGAATGTAACTTTCTTTGAACGTTGGGCATTTATTCTCATAATTTTAGTTTTCTCTACATTTCTTCTCAGTCCTTCTGTGTTAGCAAATTGATCTGCTCTGTTTTCTCTTGTATGTCTTGGTGACAGTGGACAAGCAATCCTACAACACCCGCAAAGTCCGTATCTTCAAGATGTCCGGCGAGATCCCAAGTAATTCCTCTTGATCAGTCGCCGACAACAATTCCCAAGGTCCAGTCCATAACCACAAGGGAAAGGAATGGTGACAAAATACATCCTTGTCTAACACCCGTTATTACTGAACCAAGCTTTCTGCTGTCCTTCATATCTTGTAAAGAACTAGTTGCCGTCGTATATATCCTTTAGAATATGGGGTTACTTGCAGGACTTATTTAAAATTGACTTTCTGACGACGAACCAATCTCTAGAAACAATCTCTAGAAACAATCTCTAGAAATAATCTTTAGAAACAATCTATAGAAACATGACTTTCTGAACAACTGGCGATCACAAAGAGTTGTCACTTTACCTTGCTTTTTTCAGCTTTGTATGTAAATCAAGTCTATTCTATCTAGGACCACTTCTTGGTCTCCGTGTTGTCTATTGTTACTTATCTGTGGATTATTCCGATTGCTCTAAAATAAATGTGTCTCTGTGTAATTTCTCTTTATTTTTCATCACAGTTTCATATCCGATAAACATTTGTTTATTTATTACTGTCTTCATTTCTAACTACAGGGATTGAGCAGGTGAATGAGTGAGTGAGTGAGTGTGTTGGTTGGTAGGTTAGTTAGTTCCTCTCAGCCCCAAAACGACACGACCGAAGTCATAGTTCTCCACAATTGATTATTTGTTTCTAAATTGTGTAGGTCTTTCATGTTTCTTAGTGACATGACTGAGCCTTTACCGGATGCTTACGCAAGATAAAAGGATGGAAATAAGAGGACAAAATCACATTAAAAAAATTATGGAAATGTACCAGTCAAATACATGTGGATAAAGAGATACAGCGAAGACGATGGCGCTGGATAGGACACAAACTGCCAACAGAGAGTATTAGACAACAGGCCTTTTTTGGAACCCCCAAAGCAAAATACAAAGAGGAAGACAAAGATATTATTGGAGAAGACAGATAGAAGCAGAGATGAAGATGATGGGGAATACATGGAATGATCTTAAAAGAATGGCAAGTAACAGAACGGCTTGGAAAGTGTTTGTTGAAGACCTATGCTCCACGGGGAGCTGGAAAGGTAGAAGAAGAAGATGAAGAAGAGACATTACTAGACATAAACGTTATTTTGCTTGTCAGATTGTAATACATAAAACTTAACTATAAAGTAATAATTATACATTCACATTCACAGGCATATCATGTCACACTATTTATATTTATTTAATGACTTTCTTTTTTCCCATTTAGTTTCATCAAGATAATCCAGTAAGTATTAGTGTCTTTTATATTTGATTTGTAAAAGAGTCTTAATGTTCTAATGAAGTTTTACTTTTACAACTGGGTTTTTATAGATTTTGTAATAATATTCACAGTTCTACTCATACACATTTGTCAGGAGGCTGAGTGGCGATTCTCAGATTTGGCGATGATTTTTTTTCGAATCGACAAGACTTCGAGGCTCACATGCTTCTATTTAAAAGCTACCAGAGATTTACTGTGAGTTATCTCGGCCTGCAGTGACACCGACCACATCCCCCAAAGAAATGAGTCGTTGTTCAGTGACAAATGTTGCTAACACCATATATCCCATACGCCTAGCAAGACTTGTCTGGTACCTTTACTTATAACAAATGTGTACTTAGTTGCTCGGATGTTAATTAAAAAAAAAACAGATTTAGCAAAAACAAGAAAATTCTGCGATGGTCGAGAAATAAAGGTTGCATGACGTCACTGCCATCCTTCAGGACAAAATTGTTTTTATCTCAGTCACCAAGTAAACTATTTTTATTTTACTACACCAGGGATTTATTCTATTCTATTCTATTCTATTCTATTCTATTCTATTCTATTCTATTCTATTCTATTCTATTCTATTCTATTCGTGGAATCAGCTTCATTGCAGTCAGGGTATTCCATATCCAATCAACCAACAGTCCCAGAATTTCTCGAAACGAACACTGACTAACTGTTAATTATAGATGCATTCACTTCCCCAACTAAGCAGTCCGTATCTACCAGAACTCTATATCACCTTTAGACTTCTCAATATCTCCATATATACTCCTTTGTCCCACATGTTCACTTTCTCTTAAGGAATGAAGAACAGACTTGGTGATGCGCTCTTTGTCCAGATCACGCCATGACGAGACTCTCAATGAACTTATCGGCTATTTTGAGTAATCACGCTTCTGATTGTCAATCAACATGTTTTAGTCTACTCGGCCACCTGCCCCTCATTGTTTGAATACATTAACATAAATTATCGGTTGTGTATAATTTAATGATAAATGTGAATGTGTCATTTTAATTTATTTATAACAATTTCATAATTTAATACATTTTAACACATTTATGTTATTTATTGTGATAGTGGGAAAGAATAAGTCGTATGAGTGAGAGAGATTAAGAAGATTGAAGGAAACAAAAACATAAAGATATGCGGAATTATTAAATGAATAATGAATTGTGGGAATATATATATATATATATATATATATATATATATATATATATATATATATATGGCCTATTTGGTCGCAAGCAGCTATGATAAGTCGGTAGTCTGGTAAAAATATTAGTGTCTTATGCTGGATGCTGCTTTGCTGAACAACTTCTCTCGTGTGTGAGTCTGCCAATATTGGACAGACAGATCCAGACAGACTTAAGACAGTACCGAACTCTACCAGATAGGACAAGACACACGGCAAAGGAGTTACGTTAATTCTTCTACGTAGAAGCGAGGGTTTTATTTTGTTTTTCGTTCGTCAGCTCTAACCTCTGACGAAGTATCTAGAGACTGTAAACTGAATTTTGCGTGTTAATCCATTTTTCCCTGGCAGCCGTGTGCACAGGAGTCTCTCGCCGCACAGGCAGATAACTCCGCCTTTGGAGGTACTCATATTTTGTCCGTCGATGAGTAATTGACGTTTCAAGCCGGGCCTCACTGCTGAGACCAGGGATAGTTGCCGCAGAGAGAAATCATAGATAAAAATCCCAACTGGTGCAGCCAGGATTTAAACCCTCAACCTCTCTGTCTCGATGCCGGCGTCTTGCCGTGGAAGCGAGTGAATATTATTAAAAGAGAAACTAATAGTAATAATGATGTTTTATTTATTAAAATTAAAATAAGCAGATACAAGTAACGCAAAAAGAAATGTTAATTAACATCAGCAAAATAAAATGATATATAATAATATATAAATAAATATAACTAACAAACGTCAGTTTTATTGAGGTAAAAGATGACATAAATAGACATAAACGTCCCTGAACTTTTCTTTCTTTCATCTTCTTGTTTCTTCACATCCTCTTGTATCCGTTCGGATGTCGATGGAGATTGACTGTATTTGACAATTTAAAACACTTTTGTGGTCAATAATTGGCTATTGCATCTCCTGAAACTCTCAAACTGTATCGATCTTTTATTGCTGCTGTTACAAGCATTGTTTTACTAAAATATTGTTCCTACATTCATACATAGATATTTACGTTAGCAATAAATTTATTGTACGTTTGAGTGTACGTGTGTATGTGTGTGTGGTATTACAAATTGAAGGCAATTCCATGAAATATTAATTTCAAGATTGAGAAACCATGTTGCAGAAGCCGGACATCAATATCTAAATATGCAGCAACTTTTCCAAAGGTATTGCCAAAATGTCACTTTTAGATTAAAACAAGCAACTGTGAATGAGATACCTTGACCTTTCTAAACTTGCAAACAATCCTTCAAATTCTTCTATTACCACACCAGTCTCATGGACATAGCCATAGCTGCAAACTTAAGAACTGAGATGATATTGTAAAATACAAAACTAACTTTTGATGCTCATTGACTTTATAAACTTGCAGCCCGTTCCACTGACTGTACCAGTTTGTAACGTTCGTTCAGGGAGATCTTTTGTCTTTAGAGGAACACCTGCAGGAACTAATAGGTAAGCCGCTATAACTAATTTCTTTATAACAAGATTATTTTCTCATTAGAAGTTATTGTTTTTGTTGTTGTTAGGATCATCGTTGCTGTATACTGGACCAATCTATAGATTCTTCGACGTCCATCTTTAAAGAAATCTGATGAGAATCCTGGCTCACGTGTGGACGAAGCAGAAAAAAAAATACAAGACACCTATTTCCAACATCAGGGAAAAAAAAACAATCTTCGTATTTGGTTTATGTTATGAGAAGTAAGGAAATTATAATATGAAATATATTATGGAAATTGGAAACAAAATTAATGAAAGAATTAGAAGGTAACAGGTAGAAAAGATACAATACAGTTTAAGGTAATGGTTTGGTAGGAAGTAGACAATAGAACTGAAAGACAACCGCAGTGACAGAATGACTGAAATCCCCTATACTACAACACAAATCATTGCCTATCGTCATCAAGAAACAATCTATACAGAAAACATTCATTCCAACATTACGATATCAATGTCAAACATTGTCCTTCACTAGTAAACATAAAATAAGCTTGGAACCACAGATGTTAAATATGTATGAAAAGAGTTTGAAGTAACCTGAATCAGAAATAAGAGTACAAGAGATAGACTTAACCGATCCTAGACAAATTATAGAAACGAGAAATAATTGTCCATCTAGAAAGAATGTTGTGCGACCCTTTACCATCCACAGCATATATTAAAAGAGGATAAAGGAGAAGAGTAAGAGGCAGACCATGCATAAGATGGACAGACAACACCAAAGAAACGCTACAATAACATAAATTAATAATGGTGTAAGCCATCAAAAGGACAAGAACATTGTATCTCCATCGACACCCAAATTGGTAATGGTGGAAGCCGTCAAAAGGACAAGAACTTTGTATCTCCATCAACATCCAAATTGGTAATGGTGGAAGCCGTCAAAAGGATAAGAACTTTGTATCTCCATCGACATCCAAATTGGTAATGGTGGAAGCCACCAAAAGGATAAGAACTTTGTATCTCCATCGACATCCAAATTGGTAATGGTGGAAGCCACCAAAAGGACAAGAACTTTGTATCTCCATCGACACCCAAATTGGTAATGGTGTAAGCCGTCAAAAGGACAAGAACTTTGTATCTCCATCGACATCCAAATTGGTAATGGTGTAAGCCGTCAAAAGGACAAGAACTTTGTATCTCCATCGACACCCAAAGTGGTAATGGTGTAAGCCGTCAAAAGGACAAGAACTTTGTATCTCCATCTACACCCAAATTGGTAATGGTGTAAGCCGTCAAAAGGACAAGAACTTTGTATCTCCATCAACACCCAAATTGGTAATGGTGGAAGCCGTCAAAAGGACAAGAACTTTGTATCTCCATCTACACCCAAATTGGTAATGGTGGAAGCCGTCAAAAGGACAAGAACTTTGTATCTCCATCTACACCCAAATTGGTAATGGTGGAAGCCGTCAAAAGGACAAGAACTTTGTATCTACATCTACACCCAAATTGATACAGGAAGAAGTGAATAGAGAAAGAAGAGAAAGTGATAGAAAGTTAAAGGACGAGATGTGATCTCATACTCATGTAGACACGGAACTTGATGATGCTGCAGGTGTAGAAAGACGTCACACGAGCTGTCAAGATAACTGCCAGTAAAATAACTTGTTGTAGAGAAAGGAGGTATTTAATTTCACAGGATATCAATGAATCAGAGTTGATCAAGACAAGGCTCCTCTTTTCCCGATGCCAGGCCAAGGAATAGTATAACCAGTCTGGCCAAGTTAATGAGTAGGGATTGAAGAGGGAAGACAAACCCGGGCATCTAAAACAATGTAGTGTTGGAGTAGAATGAGTTAGGCTGAAAGGTACAAATGACAAACTTTGATTTAAACAACAAAATAACACAATTTGTATAATCATCATCAGCAGGTGCCATGCCGGTTGGCGCAGGCGATCATCTCGCTCCATATCACGTATTTCTTCACATGTTATAATATCAGTCGGTGACCTTTCATTATGCCATTGTAATACGCTGTCAATACGTTTTATCTTGGTTTTACTCTGCTCTTATTTCCATTCATTCATCCTGTTTCTATAGTATCCTCAGTGCCTTCTTTTCGCATGACATGCCCAATAATTGTAGATTGTCTTTTCCTTATGATTTTGATGATATTTCTGGTTTCTCAAGCTCGTTTAAACATTCTTCATTTGTAATGTTTTACTATTGAAGGAATTCGTAGCATTCTCCTGATAAACCACATCTCAGCTGCCTGTAATGTTTTTTGTGTTGTCTTACTTATCATCCATGACTCGCTTCCACATAGTAGAACAAATTCGATGCAACACTTCAGGGCACATTTTCTAACGTTAATTGACAATGATTTGTTACAGAGGATGTTTTTCATTCGATGGAATTCTGTCTTTGCTTGTCCTATTCTACTTCTAATTTCTTCAGAACATCTGCCATCTGTTGTTATTATTAGTCCCAGGTATTTGAATCTGTGCATCTCTTTCAGGATTTTCCCTTTAAGTTTTATATCAAAATTTATGTAATGTCCTGCTCTATTTCGTGTTCAGAATCTTGAACACTCATTAACACTTTCATCTTTGAAATAAAAACATTTACAGATAGTATGTTAGTGCTAGGGAAGATTTAAATTTTAGAAAATATAATCTACTTATTCTTCTTCTTCTGCGATTATGGCTCATTCAGACTAGGACTCTGGATTCTCTTATGAAGGCAGCTGTCTGTTTCAGTGATTCGGTTGTCCCGTATAGTTTCTCTTCCAGGGAGGTGGGTGTGGGCCACATTGTCCTTTCACAGGCCTGTGTACTGGAGGCAATTCTGTAGAACATGTTTTTGTCATGTTATCTAGGGTACAGTACCACTGTTGGTAGTTCCTATTTTGAGTTTGGTGAACATGTGGTTTCTCATTCTGTTGTGATAAGTGAATAGACGAAGTATGATGATTTGATCTCTCCTTGATAGTTGATGGTATCCGTCCCTCTCGTTATACTTTAGGTATTCTTGTTTCCATTTTTCATGATGCTGGCCTTTGATGATTGATTTGGCTTCATCGTAGCTGACCAGATGGTTCTCTTGTGGTAATTTCCCTCCCTCCTTAGCTAGTTTGTCTGCGCATTCGTTTCCTTGTACGTTACAGTGTGATGGTATACACTAGATGACCACTCTCTGCAAGTTATTAGTTGGTCTAGTGTTATTCTCATGTCAACTAGCTCGATGTTCCTGTGGGTTTTTAGAGCTGTTAGGACTTGCATCGGTCAGTATCACCAATTTCTTGTCCACATTATTTTTGTGTTGAATAGCCAGTTTTGCAATGTCTTCGAGGGCTTCAGTTTCTGCTTTATAGTTGTTTGAGGATTTTCCAGTAGCTATTGATTTGGTATTCTCTTCCTGGTTATTCAGCCTCAGGAATACACCTCCTCCTCTATTTCTGGTGGCGTTTGTAGCAGAGCCATCCGTGTATATGTGAGACCAGGAGTCATGTGGGTATTTGTCGTCTATGTGTTTTTCTGCTATGTGCTTTCTGTTTCTGTTCTGGTACGTTTTTTCTTGATTCATTTTATGTCATCCTTAAGTTCTAGTATTTTATATTTCTCGTTGGGAATCATACTGAATGTGCATATGAGTTTTGCCATTATTTGGGACATTACTAGATCGCTAGTTGGTAATTCTTTGGAGATTGCCTTGAAGTTGCTCCTCATTAGTTTTCATTTTCCGAAGAGGGTTATTCTCCTTGGTGCATGAGGTGGCTAGGGAACATTTTGTACCTCTCCGCTCGTTGCATTACTTTGGTTTTCCGTCTATCTTGCAAAGGTTGTAGGCTTATTACTGTATCAATAGGTGTAGATTTCATAGCACCAGTGGTGATACGGGCAGCCTGGTTGTGTGTTCTGTTAATTTTGCTACGCTGTGATTTGGAAACCATAGCCCGGGCTGTGAATCCATACTCTAGGACTGGTCTTACTCTTCCTACGTATAGTCGTTTCAGGATATTGCTGTCTGCTCCCTGGTCCGTTCTTCCTAATTTCTTCATAATATCTGTTCGTTTTCAGGCTCTTTTGTTTGCTTTGGCGATCTGATTTATCCATGGCATTCTGCGCTCCATGGTGACGCTAAGATATGTTGGGTTCTGGTCAATAGGAAGTGGTCTTTTATCTTCAAATTATCAGAACGTGTCTCTTGATTAGCTGAAAATTGTGCATGTAGTTTTTTTTTTTTATTAAAGGCTAGGTCGCATGCTTACATTGCAGAGTGTATTCTGGGTGGAATGTCCTTTACGATGTCATTTATGAAGAAAAGAAAACGCATTAGGGATAGTACTACGCCTTGTGGGACACGATGTTCAATTTTGGTTTTCTTACTTAGTTGTCCTTGTACATTTACTTTGGCCGTTCGTCTTGTAAGATATACGGTTTAATAAACGGCCTTGGATGACAAGTCTGAGAAGCTTGTTCTTTAATCCTTCTCCCCAAACACTATCAAACACCTTCTCCATGTCGACCTACACTGTCAATGTGTGTTTCTATTCTTGTAGAGCATCCTCAATTTCCTGTGCGATGTAGGTAATCAGGTCTTGAGCCGATCTATGCTGGCGGAAACCACTTTGTTGTGGCTTAATTCGTTATTTTGTTTCAGGTGCAACATGAGTCTTCTGTTGACCAACCTTACCATGAGTTTGCTTAGGCAGCTCAGTAGGATAATTGGTCTGTAGCTGTTTGGGTCCGGTAGGTCTTTTCCATGTTTGAGGATGGGCACCATAATGGCTTCTTTCCAGATTGCCGGCATTTGTCCTCTTTTCCATCTGAGTCTTAGTTTTCTGTCCCAGTTTTATGAACATCTCGTTGGTGACTCCATCTTTTGCAGGTGAACTCTTGGGTTTCAATCCTTTGAGTGCTACATCTAGTTCTGTCGGTGAAAAGATGGTCGTCTGTTGTTCTTCTGGTGCTAAAGGTTTATATTTTGCGTCTCGGTTTTCCTTTCTCGCAGCCTTCTGTTGATCTTTTGAAATATTTATCCTACTTATGTTTTTGTAAGTTTCTATCGGTATGTTTGCTGCAACTTTGCCTGTGTGGATGTTCTGATAGTGTGCTAATGTTATTTTAGGTCAGGTGCTATTTTCATTACTCAGAATTTTCGCAAATTTACTCAGTTTGTGTCCATTTTTCTATAGGTTTGGGCTCCCTCTTTTATATTTCCAACTCTGTCTTTCTCATAATCTTGATCTCTCTTCAGTATTTGGCAGATGCTGCTTTATAGTCTATGTTGTTTTTCGTTCTTTGTGATATTCAGCCAATTCTCTGGTAGAGTTCAGTTGTGCCTCTAGTATTTGTATTTCCTTGCTCCAATATGGCTTGTAGTTAATAAATATAATGTTATGCCCAGTATTCTCTTATTACATGCCATTCAGATGCATAATCTGTGGTAGGGAATGAAACAGCGTTGGATAAGAAATTCAACCACTGGCCATAAACGATTAATGCCGATACGCTCGTTGGCAGCTCTGACACTGAGTGTGGTCTGACTCTGGACAAAGAGGACATACCCAAGTTTGTTCTTCAGTTCTTGAGAAAAGAGGTGGAGCATTGGTAAGACAATGATGTATACATTGATAGACTGGGGAGTCTTAAGGTAGAAAAAGGGATCTGGTCGATCCGGAGTGCTTAGTGGGAAAAGCAGATGTTCTACAATCAACACCTTACAGGAACAGTCAGTCAATATAAAATATGATATAAGAGAAATATTAGGCTGGCTGTTGAAAAGATATAGGTATACAAGATTGCAATGAAACTGATTCCACAAATAGAATAGAATAGAATAGAATAGAATAGAATAGAATAGAATAATGCGTTTTATCCCACACAAGACAAGGGTCACATGAACAAACACAAAACATTGCAAGGAATAGGTCCTGGTCTTGTTATTCCTGTATCTGTGATAATAATTGTATAAATAAATGATGTTATAAATTATAACAGAAGCAGGGCACGGAGACGCCAGACAAACAGAGCGGAATGTTGTCAGCGATACCTTGTGCCAGGATCGGTGAACCAGACCTATCCAGACCCTACTCCACCTCTTCGCGGTGCCCCTAGTAACAAACTAACCAGTCAAGCCTGGTCAAGTGAGTAGAGATTGAGAAGGAAGGCAACCCGGTAGTCAACAATGATATGCTGAATTCTGATGTGTTGGGCCGTAAGGCACAAATATGCCAGTTCTACTGCAAACCTAACACAACGCAGACACGACCATTTAATGTTCTTAAACTGACGTTGAAAGAGTGGATGGTGAAATCATCGGGTGAGCTCTAGCAAGAATGCATAATAGAATCAGTCAAATTATAAAAAGACGCAGAATAATTATAATAAAGGCATCTCTTTCAGATTCAACGTGAACCTTCTGTGTGGGCCAGATCTTAATCATGATGTTGCCTTGCACTTTGATGTTCGTTTCAACTTCGTTTGTTATCAAAATAAACTGGTACTCACTCACAAGGAAGGATGCACTTGGGGTCCCTGGGTGAATATATGCGGGTTCCCATTCTGTGCTCATTCAGAATTTGAGATAGTGATTGAAGTGAGATGTGATTCATATGAGGTATGTATAACGATGTTGATCGTGTCATTATTTCTTAGTTAAACTTTGGGACAAAGTCAACAGAACCTGCTTTGGTTGTTATCCGTGTCTGTTTGCTGAATCTTTACATTAGGGTGAGTGAACCAGAACTGATCAGGACGAAAATACCTCGAGGTGGTGGTACTTAGAAACAGAAAATACCTCGAGGTGGCCTTACTTAAAAACAGAAAATACCTCAACGTGGCGGTACTTGGAAACAGAAAATACCTCGAGGTGGTGGTACTTGGAAACAGAAAATACCTCGAGGTGGTGGTACTTGGAAACAGAAAATACCTCGAGGTGGTGGTACTTGGAAACAGAAAATACCTCGAGGTGGTGGTACTTGGAAACAGAAAATACCTCGAAGTGGTGGTACTTGGAAACAGAAAATACCTCGAGGTGGCGGAACTTGGAAACAGAAAATACACCGAGGCGGTGGTACGTGGAAACAGATTAACAGGTTTAGCCATGCAATAGGAATCGAAGAGGGAAGACAGCTCGGATGTGACAGATTTGTGCTTAATAGGGTTAAAATAGTGTATTAGTATTGGTGTTAGTAGGGTTAATCTTAGAACCTTGGATGGAGAGTGAACCTTGTACAAAGAAAGACATTAAGCAACGGTGAACAATGGTCAGTTTGAAGGTCACGCCATGGATGGCGTGTCTAATCTCTAGTCACGTGATGAATACGACAAGCCACTCTGTTGAGTAGAGATATAGTGGAGACAAATCATAATAAATTTATATTATTAAATAGGGAAACTTCCGAGGCGATAATAGGGAATAATAGAAGGAGAAGGTATGTGTTAGCACTCGGAAAAAATGACAAATAAACAACAACAGAAAAAAACAAAGAACAATATATGGTCCGAAGCAGGATCGAACCCGCACTCCATGGCACTGCGCCTTGCCACGAGAAACCGAACGCTTGGTACACTGCCACTCAGCTAATTAAAAAAATTAGCTATTGTGAGCAGTGTCTTACACGAAGGCGTTCCCATGACTATAGCATAGGGTTACGATCACAGATCGGAAATAAATTGTATTTCTATACTTTCCTATTAGGGCAAGTATCTCCCAGTAGGGCTGAATACTTGTGTTGCAGACAAACATTTATAGGACGAAACTGCACGAATAGTAGTTTCCAGTGGTTATATACTGGAGACAAATAATAATAAATAAATATTATTAAATAGGGAAACTTCCGAGGCGATAATAGGGAATACTAGAATGAAAAGGTATGTGTTAGCACTCGGAAAAAATGACAAATAAACAACAACAGAAAAAAACAAAGAACAATATATGGTCCGAAGCAGGATCGAACCTGTACTCCATGGCACTGCGCCTTGCCACGAGAAGCCGAACGCTTGGTACACTGCTGTAGAGATATAGTCAGTCCTCGCTGGCAAATGGAAGGAGGCAGACGTTGCCAGAATTATAAATTTGATTCCGTTGTTGAGACTATGATGACATCCAGGAGAAGGCTAATATCTTGTATAGAGGAGAGTAAAGAATTAGGTAGATCATCATCATCATCATCATCATCGTGTGCCTTCTCCGCAACGAAGGTTGGCTACCATGGATCGCCATTCTACTCTGTTTCTTGCTTTGATGGTGCAGGTTGTCATAGATAGACTTGACCATCTTTTGATGTTACTCGTCCATGTTAGTCTTGGTCTGCCTCTGCTTCTTTTACCTTGTATTTTTCCTTCCAATATTACTTTTAGTAGGCTGTTGTGTCTTTTAACATGTCCCCAAAATTTCATTTGTCTTGTCTTAATTGTATTTAGCAGTTCTCTTTTTATTTTCAGTTGTTTTAAAACTTCATCGTTTGTTATATTTTGTTTCCATTCAATTCTACCTATTCTTCTATAAATCCACATTTCAAAGGCTTCAATTTTCTGTTCTGTTTTCTTGTCTAATGTCCATGTTTCTGCACCATACAGGAATATTGAGAAGATGTAACATTTTGCCATTCTTAGTTTCAGCCCTGCTGATATTTGTTTTGATGTTAGTATATTTTTTATGGCATTAAAATTACTTTTTGCCATACCTATTCTTTTGTTTATTTCAGTTTTATAGTATGTCCCAGGTAGTTGTAACTCTGGACTGTCTCCAGATGTATTCCCTCAACTGTGATATTTAATTGTAGTTCTTGAGAATTTTCTTTGTTTATGATCATAGTTGTAGTCTTTTTGATATTCATTTCTAGTCCATATTTTTTGCTTGTTATGTTTATCACATTAAGCAATTGTTGTAGGTTTTAGGATTTTCTGCTAGTAGAATAGTATCATCAGCATATCTCAGGTTATTGATTATCTTTCCATTAATGTTTAGGCCTGGTATCTCTGAGATGTTTTTAAAGATTTGCTCAGTGTATAGATTGAACAAGCTTGGTGATAGGATGCATCCTTGTCTTACTCCTCTTTTTATGTCCATGGGTGTAGAGTTCTCCTTGTTATATCGTATTATTTCTGTTTGCTCCCAGTACAAATTACATATTAGTTGTATGTCTGCGTCGTCTAGATTTATATCCTTTAGGCAGTCTATAAGTTGGTTATGGTGTATTCTATCGAAAGCTTTGGTGTAGTCTATAAAGCAGGCATATATTGGTTTGTTTACTTCTATGTACTTTTCAATCAATGTTCTCATGCTGAATATGGCTTCTTTTGTCCCACTGTTTTTCCTGAATCCAAATTGTTGCACATCTAATTCAGTATTGATTTTATTCTGAATCCTTCCCTGTATAACTTTTAATAAAATGTTTGTTACCTGGCTCATTAGACTTATTGTTCTGAAGTCATTGCATTCAACTGCACCGTTCTTTTTAGGCAATGCAATGAAAGTTGATGTTTTTAGACCGTTTGGTATGCATCCTGTATGGTATATGTCATTGCATATGTCTGTGATCACTTCGACGCCAAACTCTTCTAGAGCCTGTATCATCTCTATCTGTATATTTTCAGGCCCTGCTGCTTTTCCCTTTTTCATTGTTTTTATAGCTTTTTCTACTTCAGATTTCAGGATTTTATAGTTGTATGTACATTTTATGTCTGGCTTTTTGTCCCTTTCGTCATGAAATAATTCTGTTATATATTCTTGCCATCTATCTATTATATATTTGTTGTCTGTTAGCATTCTTCCCTCTTTGTTTGCAATACATCCGTTTCCTTTAGCTTTTTTTGTCTTTATTCGTCATCCTCTTTATTTCTGTGTGCATCTCTCTTAAGTTTTGTTTACTTTCCATAATTTCGACTCCTAGACATCTTTGGTTAAGCCAGTCTTCTTTTGCCTTTTTGCACATTCTCCGTATTTCATTGTCTATATCATTGTAACTGGCATTGTTTTTCGCTTGTCTTCTTTCTTCCATTTTTTCTAAGATTTTGTCAGTTATCCATTTATGTTTTTTGTTACTTTCCTTTTTGGGCAAGGTTTTGCAGGATTCTTGCATGCTGTTTTTTATGCATTGCCATTTTGTTGCGACTTTTTCCTCAGGATTTTCTCTTCTGTACTGCTCAATCCCCTCTTCTAGTAGCTTCTGATATGTGTTCTATACTTGTACAGTATAGGTTTCTTGTACATATTTCTGGTTTAACGCTGTTATATCTATTGGTGTTGATGAATTAGTTTTTTGTTTGCTTCTCTTTAATTTGATTTTCATTTTTATCATTACAGGATTGTGGTCTGAATTAATGTCTGCTCTTGGGTAGGTTTTGGCTTTCTTGACGCTTTTCCTGAATCTGTCTTTTATCATTATGTAATCTATTTGATTTCTCTTCTTGTCTCCGGGGCTTTTCCATGTGTATAATTTCCTTTTCTCTTGCTCAAAGAAGGTGTTGCATATTATCAGTCTGTTTTCTTCACAAAACTGTATTAATCTTTCTCCTCTGTTATTCCTTTTTCTTAGACCATGATTTCCTATTACGGTCTTATATTTACCTTTTCCTACTTTAGCGTTCATGTCACCCATTATAATCAAGATGTCTGAAGATTTCACTTGCTTCATAACTGTGTTTAGATCTTCATAGTATGCCTCTATTTGTTCGTCTGTATAGTCTTGAGTAGGTGCGTATGTCTGTATTATTGCTATGTCGAATGGTTTTGCCTTCATTCTTATTAGTATATTCCTATCATTATATGTCAATTGAGTATTTATATATTTTTGTAGCTCTCGTTTTATTAGAATGCTACTCCTCTTTGATGTTCTTTTGTCTTACCTGAATATATAAATGTATATTTATCGTCTTGTATGTATCCACTTTAGGTAGATAGATTCCGTTATAGAATAAATAGCCAATAGCTTCAGATGTTGTTTAGATAGATTCAGAAAGATTAGAAATATGGGACCCCTTGGACAGTGAACGAGCCGCGATAGCTCAGTGGTTAGTGAACTGGACTACAAAGGACAAGAGGCCGGGTTCAATCCTGACCGACGGCTACCGGGTTCACCCAGCCATAAACTGGTACCGGATTTTTTTTCTAGGAATGTAAAGCGGCACGGACGTAATACCGATCACATTACCCCAAAAATCATGTGCTGAAGGTCTGTAAAAATTATTGTCTCTAACACCATATTCCCTATACGCCACTTGGCGTGACAGGGGGTACTTGTCTTGACTTTTTGGACAGTGAACGAACTGTGCTATAAAATAAGTTAGAAACAAGTATAACAAACACCAGTTGATATTTGTCTTGTATCCGTTTGATGCAACTATGATTACAATTGTAGATAATATTATATTACGTTCTTTATGTAGATCAAAATGGTTTTCGTTGAGTGGTTTCAGTAATATTCCCAATTACTTTAGACGTAAAGTTAATCCTTCGTTTGTATTTTTTGTCTGTAACTTTACCGCTTTTGAAGTTAATTTCTCGTCTGTTTTTCTTGTCTATAGTGTTTTCAAAACAACATATTTAAGTAAAAAAGTAAAGTACCCCCGTCACGCCAAGTGGCGTATAGGGAAATATGGTGTTAGTGACCCTATATTTTACAGACCTTCAGCACATGATTTTTGGTGTAATGTGGTCGGTATTACGCCCGTGTGCTTTACTTTCCCAGAAAAAATCCGGTACCCATTTAAGGCTGGGTGAACCCGGAGCCGTCGGTTGGGATCGAACCCTACCCCTTGTCCGTGGTAGTCCAGTTCACTAACCACTGAGCTATCGCGGCTCCAAACAACATATTTGAATATCCTAATTGTTGCTCGCGCTCACCATATGACTAAACTGATAAATCTCTTCATTATCCGTCCTTAAAAGGACGATAAGTGGGTTAATGGGTTGTGTTGGGGTATGCCGTAGAAATGTGATATTTTGCATCTTTCGGCCCAGCATATTCGACTTCAGCACAACATTTTAAAATACCGGTTTGCTTTCCATCTTGATCCCTACTCATTTGGCCAAACTAGACTGGTTGACCTTTTTTTTTTTTTAGGGGCACCGCGAAGAGGTGGAGTAGTGTCTGGATATGTCTGGTTCACCGATCCTGAACCAAGTCATCAACTCTGAATATTTTTCAGCTATGTTTCTATTAGCTGTCTCAACCACTCCAATTTGAATTTAATTAACTCTTTGCACGTTTCCCTTGTCTACAATTTCCTACTTTATGGAACTGAAGTTAAACCGTCATGTGATTGGATTGTCTGTAATATTAGTGCTACTGACACAGCTGTTTGTTACTGATAATTTAGCTAATTTGTGTCTTTCCAGGAAGATAAAATATACGTACTACTTGTACTATACATGAAATATACAAACTACTTGTACTATACATAAAATATATATACTACTTGTACTATACAAGAATATACATACTACTTGTACTATACATAAAATATACATACTACTTGTACTATACATGACATATAATTATAAGAAGCTATTTCTTAAAATTAAATAAACTTTTGTGGTTAAAAATTAAATATTTCATCCCCGGAGAATCTTAAATTTAGAATGATTGATATTTTTGTTACGAGCTTTTACTACTAAAATAGCACTCATACATTACTATTTACTTTTGGCTGAAATATTACTTTTTCTGTTTAATGTCACAAATTGAAACCACTTCCACAAAATACTAATCTTAAGAATGAGGGCAATGTATTAGACTCAAGACATCTTCATTAATAAAATACTCAACACTTTCAAAACTAGAACTAAAATGTCACTCTGGGATGAAAACAAACAGCTGTGCTGGAGATTTGAGGTTACTCCTTTGTTTGTTTTTCGTTTTGTTACAATGTTCCCAGTTATACAGATTTGAAGTCAACCCTTTGTATATTTCTCTTGTCTAATAATATTTCCACTACAAGTACTTTGAAATTAACTCACCAACTCACATTATCTTTAAATATTTAGAGTGAGATGGTTGGTTGGTAACTAACGTTTGGATGTTTAGGGGAGGACCCATAAATGAATGGTAGTGATTTCTAAAATGTTTAAAAATGGTAGAAGTCTCCAAATGAAATATTTCGAAGCAACTTCAGAGTCTGAATAATTTATTTGGCGCCTGAAACACATAATCAAAATAGTGACAAATAATCAAAACAGTGACAGATAATCAAAACAGTGACAAATAATCTAAACAGGGATAAATAATCACAATTAAACTAGACATTTTTCTCCAGTAGACTTAGACTAGGATGGTTGCAACATTCACAGAAATAAATTATTCCCAATGGATAACAAATATATTTAATATTAAACAAATATTTACGCACAACAAAGATATTTAACAAAAAAGGATATTTAACACCAACAAAGATATTTAACCCTAACAACGATATTTAACACCTCAAGGATATTTAACACCAACAAAGATATTTAACCCTAACAAAGATATTCAACATCAACAAGAATATTCAACAACAAAGGTATTTAACAACAACATTGATATTCAGTGTCAGCATATGTTGTTTTGAAAACTTGAAGAAAACGTATCCATCTAACAGTGATTGAAGGTCGCTGAAGTGTTGTGGAAGTTATGAAGCTATCTCTAGTCACGAGACAATCTTGAACAAGTTTTAACAGCTTGAATTATATATTATCCATGAAATGCTATAAGCATAGGGCATTTAAAGATGTAGGAGAAGAGAAGAAGGAGAAAAGTAGAAGGAGAAAAGTAGAAGGAGAAAAGAACAAGGTGAAAAGAACAAGGTGAAAAGAACAAGGAGGGAAACAAGAAAACAAAATAAATAAATGCAATGTAACATAAAAAAAAAGAAAAAAGAGTAAAGTGCCGCATCAAAACATGTGCCGTATAGGGAATATGGTTTTAGTGACCATACTTTTTACAAAGTGGTCGGTATTACGCCCGTGCCGCTTTACTTTCCCAGAAAAAAATCTCATACCCATTAAGGTTGGGTGAACCTGGAAGCCGTCGATCAAGATCGAACCCAACCCCTTGCCCCTAGTAGTCCAGTTCACTAACTACTGTGCTAACGCGGCTCACTGCAATACCGGGTCGAGCCGTCACGAGAGCGCAGCAAGCCCCGGGCATCTCGTCGAGATCCAAAAGCCAGTTTAATATCATAGTGACCCAATGGGTCAATAATAAGATATTAAGCTGATACAATGTGACACACCTTATAGTTTTTTCTCTTGATTGTCACTTAAATTAACATAATTAATTCATTTCTTTTTGAAGGTTTCTGTAAACTGCCAGAAGATTGCCAGCTTGGACTTCCGTATCAGACCTGAAAGAATCACACACGTCAACGTGGAGGGGGACGTTCGACTGAGCCACGTTCAATTTTAGATTAACAGCCAAGGTCACATTAGGTGGCCTTTAGCCAGCACATTTGATTTTATCTTGTGGAATCAATAGGTCTGGTTCATAAGTCATTAACAGTAGTGTTTCTAATATATAATAATTTAATAGTTTAATAAATTAATACTTTTAAAATGTCATTATTTACTTATATATTGTTATATTCTTGGTTTTGATTCTTGCAGGTAAACGGAACATAGAGCACGTAGAATCTCCTGTCAATTGCCTCTATTCTGGGAGAGATGTTCAATTATAGAGAGTGAGACTGCCAACCTTGCCTCTTTTGTTAGAGCTCTTTTCAGTGCTTCTCGGGTCGTCCTCTTTTCCTCTGACCTGATGTTTCCCATATGAGAGCCTGCTTAGTAATTCTCTGGATGTTTCTTCTAGATCAGTGTTCAACAATTGTCAATCTTATTTTCTTAATAGTAGACGAAATAAATGGTTGCATGGTCATTTCTCTTATGTCAGCATTAGTTATTAATTCATTCTATTTAATGCAAAATATATTTCACGGGCATTTTGTCTTCAAATGCGAGTATTTTTTCTCAATCTCCATTGTTGTTTTCCAGCTTTTCCACACTTAAGTGAGAGTGGATAATACGAGTTGAAAATTCTAAGTTTTGTTTTCGTGCTGAGTTTCTTTGATCGCCAAGCCGCTTCTGTTATTCTAATCCTGAACTCTTTTCTAGATTCTCTTTCTTGATCTCTGCTACTACCAGATATATAATATAGATCTATACTGCTACCGAGATATAAAAAGTAGATCTATACCGCTACCAAGATATATAAAGCAGATCTATACCGCTACCAAGATATATAAAGTAGATCTATACCGCTACCAAGATATATAAAGTAGATCTATACTTCTACCAAGATATATAAAGCAGATCTATACTTCTACCAAGATATATAAAGCAGATCTATACCGCCACCAAGATATATAAAGCAGATCTATACTGCTACCAAGATATATAAAGCAGATCTATACTGCTACCAAGATATATAAAGTAGATCTATACCGCTACCAAGATATAAAAAAGTAGATCTATACCGCTACCAAGATATATAAAGTAGATCTATACTGCTATCGAGATATATAAAGTAGATCTATACTGCTACCAATATATATAAAGTAGATCTATACTGCTACCAAGATATATAAAGTAGATCTATACTGTTATCAAGATATATAAAGTAGATCTATACTGCTACCAATATATATAAAGAAGATCTATACCGCTACCAAGATATAAAAAAGTAGATCTATACCGCTACCAAGATATATAAAGTAGATCTATACTGCTATCGAGATATATAAAGTAGATCTATACTGCTATCGAGATATATAAAGTAGATCTATACTGCTACCAATATATATAAAGTAGATCTATACTGCTACCAAGATATATAAAGTAATCTAATTCCTGCACTTACTTCCCATCCAGATAAATATTGACCTTTGGTTCAGCCCTTCTGTGATTATTTTAGTCTTCTCTCTGCTAATTTCAAGTTCTATTCTGCCAGGGAATATTATTATATACACGATACATGTTTATATTTTTGCTTATGTTAGAACTAAATCAGTATTTAAAATTTACCGTTTTCTTGATTTATAAATAGCTTTTACAATGGTTAACTCTTTACTTTGAGTAAACATAATTTACAGAACTCTTTAGAATTAAAATCAACCCATGTAACAAATCATTATCAATTAATGTTGGACAACGTAACCTAGAGTGCTACATAGTATATGCTATATTATATGGAAGTGAATCGTAGACGAAAGGCAAGACAACTCAAAGAACAATGGAGCTGTGGTTTATCAGAAGAATGCTAGAAATTCCATGGATAGCAACAATTAGTAATGAAGAATATTTAAACAAGAACTGGATAAACAGAACAAATTATCATAATCTTCAGAAAAAAAACAAAGGCATTTATTAGGCAAGTGATGCGAAAAGAAGACATTGTAATTAATACAACAATAGGATATAGGCAAATAGATGAAGAGCTGTTGTAAAGCTTGTAGCAAAGAGCTAGTGGTGGGGTGTAACGTACGCTCCTACAATGTATAGTGACAGTTTTACAGAAAAGGAACAACAAAATACTGATGTTTCGACCTACACTCGGCCTTCTACAGAGAACGAGAACAACACAACGGACAACAGTATAAGGATAAACACTACTACATCTATAATGAGCGGTACAAGTAAATCAAGGAGAAATAGAAAGAGCCATACGAGATGAAGTGATACAACGAAAGGGAGATGAACTGCATATAGGCGGATGACAACTGATAATATGTAACATTTGGTAAGCTAAAACATATTAAAAAATTAAACCGAGACTTAACTGAGGCACGATCCAAAAGCTTCCAGCGAGTGGATGACCGAGTCAAATGAGGATATTGTGAGACCTGAGAGGGAAGAAACCAGCCACTTGATTAGATGAGAAGTCGGATGAGACTGGGAGGTAATAGTATGAGGTGTGAGAAAAGATCAGGAATTAGACGGGTACCAAATGAAGATAGAGAAGTGTATACTATATGCCTTGTATGGTAATGATTCGTATGCCATTTTTTCTAGATCGGAAAATCATTTTATTTGTTGCTTCTGCATGTAGTTTATGATTGCAATGCTCAATGTTTTTCTATCTCTAAATTTCTAAATGATCTTTTCACTTTCTAAAATTCGTGACTATTTCGTGTTTTCAGAAGAAACTTTCCTGTATACCATTGTCAATATGTACAAATAAAGTTCGCATACTTCATACAACACTTTTTGTATTGTATTTCTGACTTGTTGAACAGTTTCTATGTGTGAGAGAGAGGAAGAGAGTGCGTGTGTGTTTGTGGGTGTAAAACAATCACTAGGACACTCACTAGAACACTTGCTGAGACACTCGCTATGACTCTAACTAGTGCATTTACTAAGACACTCCCTAGAGCACTTGCTGGGACCCTCAGTAAGATACTCACTACAGCATTCACTAGAGCACTTTCTGAGACACTCACTAGAGCACTCACTACGACAGTCACTATACGACTTACTAGGATACTCACTAGAGCACTCACCAGGACACTCAATAGAGCACTCACTAGAACACACATTAGAGCACTTTCTGGGACACTCACTAGAGCACTCACTAGGACATTCACTAGGTCACTCACTAGAACACTCACTAAAACACTCACTAGAGCACTTATTAGGACACTCACTAGAGCACTTATTATGACTCTCAGTAGAGCGCTTACTAGGACACTCACTAGATCACTTACTAGGACACTCACTAGATCACTTACTAGGACACTCACTAGATCACTTACTAGGACACTCACTAGATCACTTACTAGGACACTCACTAGATCACTTACTAGGACACTCACTAGATCACTTACTAGGACACTCAATAGATCACCTATTAGGACACTCACTAGATCACTTACTAGGACACTCAATAGATCACCTATTAGGACACTCACTAGATCACTTACTAGGACACTCAATAGATCACCTATTAGGACACTCACTAGATCACTTACTAGGACACTCAATAGATCACCTATTAGGACACTCACTAGATCACTTACTAGGACACTCAATAGATCACCTATTAGGACACTCACTAGATCACTTACTAGGCCACTCACTAGATCACTTACTAGCACACTCACTAGAGCACTTACTAGGACACTCACTAGAGCACTTACTAGGCCACTCACTATATCACTTACTAGGACACTCAATAGATCACCTATTAGGACACTCACTAGATCACTTACTAGGCCACTCACTAGATCACTTACTAGCACACTCACTAGAGCACTTACTAGGACACTCACTAGAGCACTTACTAGGCCACTCACTATATCACTTACTAGGACACTCACTAGAGCACTTACTAGGACACTCACTAGAGCACTTACTAGGCCACTCACTATATCACTTACTAGGACACTCACTAGAGCACTTACTAGGACACTCACTAGAGCACTTACTAGGCCACTCACTATATCACTTACTAGGACACTCATAGATCACCTATTAGGACACTCACTAGATCACTTACTAGGCCACTCACTAGATCACTTACTAGCACACTCACTAGAGCACTTACTAGGACACTCACTAGAGCACTTACTAGGCCACTCACTAGATCACTTACTAGGCCACTCACTAGATCACTTACTAGGCCACTCACTAGATCACTTACTAGGCACTCACTAGATCACTTACTAGGCCACTCACTAGATCACTTACTAGGACACTCACTAGAGCACTTACTAGGCCACTCACTAGATCACTTACTAGGACACTCACTAGATCACTTACTAGGCCACTCACTAGATCACTTACTAGGCCACTCACTAGAGCACTTACTAGGACACTCACTAGAGCACTTACTAGGCCACTCACTAGAGCACTTACTAGGCCACTCACTATATCACTTACTAGGCCACTCACTAGAGCACTTACTAGGCCACTCACTAGATCACTTACTAGGCCACTCACTAGAGCACTTACTAGGCACTCACTAGATCACTTACTAGGACACTCACTAGATCACTTACTAGGCCACTCACTAGATCACTTACTAGGACACTCACTAGATCACTTACTAGGACACTCACTAGATCACTTACTAGGCCACTCACTAGATCACTTACTAGGACACTCACTAGAGCACTTACTAGGCCACTCACTAGAGCACTTACTAGGCCACTCACTAGAGCACTTACTAGGCCACTCACTAGATCACTTACTAGGCCACTCACTAGAGCACTTACTAGGCCACTCACTAGATCACTTACTAGGACACTCACTAGATCACTTACTAGGCCACTCACTAGATCACTTACTAGGACACTCACTATATCACTTACTAGGACACTCACTAGATCACTTACTAGGCCACTCACTAGATCACTTACTAGGCCACTCACTAGAGCACTTACTAGGCCACTCACTAGATCACTTACTAGGACACTCACTAGATCACTTACTAGCCACTCACTAGATCACTTACTAGGACACTCACTAGATCACTTACTAGGACACTCACTAGAGCACTTACTAGGCCACTCACTAGAGCACTTACTAGGCCACTCACTAGAGCACTTACTAGGCCACTCACTAGATCACTTACTAGGACACTCACTAGATCACTTACTAGGCCACTCACTAGATCACTTACTAGGACACTCACTAGATCACTTACTAGGCCACTCACTAGATCACTTACTAGGCCACTCACTAGAGCACTTACTAGGCCACTCACTAGAGCACTTACTAGGCCACTCACTAGAGCACTTACTAGGCCACTCAATAGATCACCTATTAGGACACTCACTAGATCACTTACTAGGCCACTCACTAGAGCACTTACTAGGCCACTCACTAGAGCACTTACTAGGCCACTCACTAGAGCACTTACTAGGCCACTCACTAGATCACTTACTAGGCCACTCACTAGAGCACTTACTAGGCCACTCACTAGAGCACTTACTAGGCCACTCACTAGAGCACTTACTAGCACACTCACTAGAGCACTTACTAGGCCACTCACTAGAGCACTTACTAGCACACTCACTAGAGCACTTACTAGGCCACTCACTAGAGCACTTACTAGGCCACTCACTAGAGCACTTACTAGGCCACTCACTAGAGCACTTACTAGGCCACTCACTAGAGCACTTACTAGGCCACTCACTAGAGCACTTACTAGCACACTCACTAGAGCACTTACTAGGCCACTCACTAGAGCACTTACTAGCACACTCACTAGAGCACTTACTAGGCCACTCACTAGAGCACTTACTGAGACATTCATTAGGTGGAACAGGAACAGGGTCCAGGTAGTTGTGGTTCACCTATTCTGGCACATGTCAGCTGTGTCCCTGACAACTTCCAGTTCTCTTGCTATCAGGCGACATATCTCTATGTTGTATATAATGATAGACATCAAATTTAAAAAAATAAAGCATGATCATGGTACAGTAACAATCTTTCAGAACGAAAATAAATCTCGAGATATTTTCTTACAGTTGATATATTTTTGACAACTGAGACATTTTGTGACAATTGAGATATTTTGTGACAGCTAGGATATTTTGTTACAACTGAGAAATTTTGTGACAATTGGGATATTATGTGACAGCTGGAATATTTTTATGATAGCTTTGATAATTTGTGACAGCTGGGATATTTTGTTATAGCTGGGATATTTGTGACAGCTGGGATATTTTCTTGCAGCTGGGATACATTTTTACAGTAGGGATACTTTGTGACAACTGTGATATTTTCATGCAGCTGGAATATTTTGTGACAACTCAGACATTTTGTGACAGCAGGGATATTTTGTGAAAACTGAGATATTTTGTGACACCTGGGATATTTATTACAGCTTGGACTTTTTATGACAGCAATGACATTTTGTGACATCTGGGGTTTTTGTGACAAGTGAGATATTTTGTTACAGCTCTGGCATTATGTGACAAGTTAGATATTTTGTGATGGCTAAGATATTTTGTTATAGCAGGGATATTTTGTGACAGCTGAGATATTTTGTATCAACTGGGATATTTTTATTGCAGCTGGGATATTTTGTGACAGCTGAGATATTTTTATGACAGTTGTAATATTCTTTGACAGCTGTGATCTTTCCTGACAACTGAGAACAATTTTTACAACTGGGATGTTTCTTAACAGGGATATTATGTGACAGCAACTATATTGTTGTGACAGCTTTGATCATTTGTGACAGCAGCAATATTTTGTTACTGCTTGGATATTTTGTATAGCTAGGACATTTTATGACAGCTTGGCTATTTTATGACAGCTTGGATATTTAGAGAGACAACTGGGATATTATGTGACAGCTGGAATATTTTTGTGATAGCTTTGATAATTTGTGACAGCTTGGATATTTTGTTATAGCTGGGATATTTGTGACAGCTGGGATACTTTGTGACAACTGTGCTATTTTTATGCATCTGGAATATTTTATGACAACAGTGATATTTTGAGACAACTGAGATATTTTGTGACAGCTGGGATATTTGTTACAGCTCGGACATTTTATGACAGTGAGGACATTTTGTGACATCTGGGGTTTTTGTGACAAGTGAGATATTTTGTTACAGCTCGGACATTTTATGACAGTGAGGACATTTTGTGACATCTAGAATTTTTGTGACAACTAGGATATTTTATGACAGCTGTGACATTCTGTGACAACTGAGATAATTTGTGATGGCTAGGATATTTGTTATAGTACGGATATTTTGTGACAGCTGAGATATTTTAATTACAGATGTGATACTTTCTGACAACTGCGATATTTTGCGACAGTTTTGATACTTTGTGACAGCTATGATTTTTTTAAAACATATTTTGTGACACCTTTGATATTTTGTGACAGCTAGGATATTTTGTAATAACTGCCATATTTTGTTTTAGAAAAGGGATATTTTTGGTGATAGCTGCAATATTTGTGATAATTCATATTATTTTGTGACAACTTCAATATTTTCTTACAGCTGAGATATTTTGTGTCAACTGAGACATTTAACAACAACTGTGACATATGTGTCATCTGAGATATTTTGTGAAATCTAGGATTATTTGCTGTTGGATGCTCTTTTCTTTTTCTGCTGTTTCACCTGATTGCTGTTGGATGCTCTTTTCTTTTTCTGTTGTTTCATCTGATTGCTGTCGGAGGCTCTTTTCTTTTCTGTTATTTCATCTGATTGCTGTTGGATGCTCTTTTCTGCTTTTGCTATTTCATCTGATTGCTGTTGGATGTTCTTTTACTTTCTTTGCTGTTTCATCTGATTGCTGTTGGATGCTCTTTTCTTTCTCTGCTATTTCATCTGATTGCTGTTGGATGCTCTTTTCTTTTTCTGCTATTTCATCTGATTGCTGTTGGATGCTCTTTTCTGCTTTTGCTATTTCATCTCATTGCTGTTAGCTGCTCTTTTGTTTTCTTTTCTGTTTCATCCTATTGCTGTTGGATGCTCTTTTCTTTCTCTGCTATTTCATCTGATTGCTGTTGGATGCTCTTTTCCGCTTTTGCTATTTCATCTGATTGCTGTTAGATGCTCTTTTATTTTCTTTGCTGTTTCATCTGATTGCTGTTGGATGCTCTTTTATCTTTTTGCTGTTTCATCTGATGCTTTGGGTGCCATGTCAAAGTTATTTAATTTCTTGTTTTTGAATGAAAGTCAGAATTGCTCTGACATCTACTTTTCTTTTTAATATCTTGTTGTTGATGTCATACTTTTTTTTACATTCAACATTCTTCTTCTGTGATGTCTCACTCTAGTGGTTGTGAATCTTTCTTTTGTAGTCATATTTTCTTTTAAAAAATGTTTTAATAAAGTAAATTGAATACATTGAAAGAGATTATCAGTTATAGATCTAATGTTACATTTAATGACATTGCTGTTGAAGATGATGCATCTGGACAACCACTTTCAAAATGTATGGTAGAATTTTTCTAAAACTAAGATCATGCCATCTTCCACATTTACCCTGTTTTTTTTTTGTTTGGTTTTGCTGTTGCTATTATTTTAATATGAAGAAGCATTGAAAGTCCCCTGAGATATGTTTGAGGCAAATGAAAGTCAAATATTTAGGGTGATCTTCTACAGTGTCAAGAAAACACCTCAACCATTTCTCAATATTTCTTTGTTGAAAGTCTGAGTCTGCTATTGAAACAAAGGGACGCAGATTACAAACATATTTTGATATTTATGTTTATGTTATTGTTAATATCTCTAATTGTGATGTTCTGCCTGTGAGGGCGGTTAACACACTTAACCTGACAGCAGACTTCATGTGAGAGTCTGGGATCCTACTCTGATTGAGTCCTGATCGCAGAGAGAGAGAGAGAGAGAGAGAGAGAGAGAGATATCTCTGACTTGTAACATATAATTTTATTGTAACAATAATGCAGAATTTGTATGTTATATTTGTTGAAGGATTGAATCAAGGTGTGATGATGCAGATATAGAAGTGAAATATCTATAATGATCTCAAGGGGAACCCCTGATTAGTTAACAATTTTATAATTTAAATGAGTGTCATACATTTATTGAGAGACTGAACGAAAGTGAAATACACGGGAAGAGAGAGAGAGAGAGAGATATAGCCTCAGGGGGAGACAAAAGACAGAGAAATAAAGCTATTGAATTATTTATTTACATTTTTTAGCACATTTTACGGCATAGTGCATCACTCTGTTTGATTAGTGTGAACCGTCATCAAAACATATGCTTTTCACATGTCCTTTATTATCTTGCTATGGGTGAAATCTAACTCCTCGTTCAATTATCTATAAATTAATCATAAATATGTTATATGTTAGATACATATAAATATGTAGATTGATTCTTGAAAACATGTAAAATTGTGTCTCTGAAATCTCTTCCGTTACATTGATAAAAAGCGTCCGTATGGAAAGAGTTAAAAAATGGATGACTAGCAAAGGAATATGTAATCTGTTTTGATATACACACTACATGTATTGTTATGGTTTTTCTACTTAACTCATTATTTGCAATCTGGGCTTGTTTGTCATATCCAAAAATGAATAAATATAGATAAATAACTTAGAGACCACAGAGTTAATTGCAGGATCAGCAACTCAAAGTGGATCAAATCATCTGGTATTATTTCTATTTAGTTATCTAGCAAATGTGTATGCCTATGGTGGTGGAACTTTGATATTGACCTATTGCATTACCTTCTAGGAAGGACAAGATCTACCCTTTCCAGTAAGAATCTGAAAATTAAAAGATCACTCTAGTCATTTCATTAACAGGATCTAAGAGCTTGGATCAACCTAGAATATTTAACTCTGCCCATCACCAGCTTTACCATACCCACAAGCTGAATTTGTATTGTGGCCTAGCTCTGTGCTTTTTTAACTCGTATTTCTCTATTGGTGGTCAATCTACTTTCATTTTCCTGGTATCCAAAGCTCAACCAATATCAGAGCAACTCTATTTCCTCAAAGACCGGATAAATGAACACCTTGTATGGAACTACAAGCCAATTCAGAAATACCTGCAGATATCATTACATGGCATTGGGCCAAAGTCAAGTCAGAAATACCTGCAGATATCATTACATGGCATTGGGCTACAGGGCGTCAGTTCACAGGCTTCTGAATCCATAACAACATTCCTCAGATTTAACCACCAAAATCTATAAAAAAAATTGCTGACATAAACAGTTTCGCAAGTGGTTACACTTTAAGGATTGTTTTATTCTATTTATTTGTTAATTACATTTTTACCCAATTGTACAAACTGTATCTTTGTTTTGTCTTTGGAAAGACAAATTGTTAGGTTATTGAATGAATTTGTGACAGCCATTAATGTCATTCTAGAACTTATTTATCACTGACACTTTAGTCAATTTGCTTATTAGTGTCATTGCTAGAAGTTCAAATACATTTGCTTCTTCTGTTATAGATTCAAAGTGATCTTCAAATAAAAATACTTTTGTCATTACAAATTGAACATTTCTTCCAAAAAACTCTCAGATTTGCCAATCTTTGATCTTTTTGTTACAAGCATTAACTCCTAAAATATCATTCACAAACAAATATTTACATTATCTTAACATTTTATATTCTGTATGTGGTGTCACAAATTGAAACCACTCACATCAAATATCTATTACAAGAATGTAAAAGTAAAGGTTCCATTCACGTATGGGGAATATGGTGTCAGTGACCATATTTTTCTATGACCACGGCACATTTTTGGGTGATGTGGTCGGTATCACGCCAGGCCGCCTTTACTTCCCAGAAAAATCTCTGGTACCCATTTTTAGAGACCGGTTGAACCCCGGAGCCTTGTCAGTCCGAAAAAAAATCCGCCACTGCTGGGGATCGCACCCGGAGCCTTCAGGTCAGGAAGCGAGCACACTAAGCCACCAAGACTCCATAACAAGAATGAGAAGCATATATTAGTATCAGGAGATTTTCTTGTCTTGGACGTTATCGTTGAATAGTTTCCTCTATTATGATGTCAGGTTATATATATGATTTTATTGTTGAATAGTTTCCTCTATTATGATGGCAGGTTATATATGATTCTATTGTTGAATAGTTTCCTCTATTATGATGTCAGGTTATATATGATTATATTTGTCATCCTCTGCCATTTTTTGCATGGAATTTTGTGAAAGGTTCTCAAATGCAGATTGGGCGTCCGTGATCAGTTGTTGTCACAGTAATCAAGAACTTGGGTTGTCAAATAAATAAATTTCCTCTGATGATTCTCAATAAAATAGGGAAGACATTAAAGTTAGAGAAAGTGTGTGTAGTGGCTGAAGTACAAGAGACTACTGGAGTAGCAGCAAAATACGAAACAAGAGGAAAAGGGGGCAAACTCAAATTGATTATAGGTCATATCATAGTTATATCCGAAACAAGAATAGGTATACAGGAAATGAAGGCAAAGAAAATTGTAGACAGGCGGCAAGGGATGAGTACATAGGAAGGGATAGAAGTAAAAGTGGATATTATAAGGAAATTGACAGGCAATGTAGATGTTATAAACGATGTTGGACTAATTCAACAAATGTGGATAATAATAAGACTAATCGTAATGGGGGTTTGTCAAATAACATAGTGTTGACCAATGAGAGCAGGGCCAATCTAAAAAGTGCGGAAGAGAAAGAGATAAACAGTCAAAGGTAAAGCAAACACCTACTTTTGAGGTGGGTGAGAAAGTGTTGTATAGGAAACCACATACACGTTCAAAACTAGAATCTCGTTGGGGAAGGATACCGAGTATTCAAGAAAACAGGACCAGCTAGTTATGTAATAAAACACCAACTAGGTAATAAAGTCATCAGAACTCATGTTAAATCCTTGAAAGCGGATACAGAGATATGGAATGAAACGATCGGTGAAAACAATACAGTTAGGGAACCACGTCAAACTACCTATGCTGCTCTCAGAACAAATGATAGTGAGTTTATAGGACGAAATGAAGTGACGAGCAGTCAATATTATTCAAGAGGCGAATCAGAACAGTTAGTTATAGAAGATTCCACTTTACCAGAGTCATCAGAAGAAGCGGAAACGCAAGCTCCGTTTCAGAACACGTGATTAGCCAGTAGGAAAAGAGAGGAACTAAAAAAAGAAGACTACGTAGGGTAAGAACCCACTCATCTAATGAAAGTGATGTACCTATCCGGAACGAAGACAACGTTTAGCGGATAGAGAAGCGAGATTGGTGCAAGAAAATAGGGGAGAAACAGCTATACAAACCGAAGTACAAACTGGAGAGTCAGGAACTGGTAGATTAGGAGTAAAGAGGGTGAGGAAATACTCATCCAACGACCAAGACACAAGTCCGGAACGAAAACGGATAGGTCAAGGACAACCAGCGGCATATTATCAGTATGGAAGTGAGTCAACCACATCAAGTGATGACGAAACTGAAATGCCACAGTCATCAGATCATTATAAGACTGGTGATGAAATGAGGGAGCGGGTTACTAAAAGACCATATGAATTGTTATCGGATGAGACACCGAGTAATAAGAGAAGGGAGATAGGTAATAGTAGTTTGGAAGGGAGTACAGAATAGTAAGGGCTATTCGAGTAAAGAAGAGAAATAGAACAAATATCGATATAGGATGTTCTGTATTAATTGACTAAATGGGGTCATTGTAGTCCCTGGAGATGAGTGTGATGAGATGTGTGTGATGAGATAGGTGTAATTAAACATGTGTGTAATGAGATATGTATGGGATGAGACATGTGTAATTAAACATGTGTGGCATGAGATATGTATGGGATGAGACATGTGTAATTAAACATGTGTGTAATGAGATATGTATGGGATGAGACATGTGTAATTAAACATGTGTGGCATGAAACATGTATGTCATGAGACATGTGTAATTAAACATGTGTGTAATGAGATATGTATGGGATGAGACATGTGTAATTAAACATGTGTGGCATGAAACATGTATGTCATGAGACATGTGTAATTAAACATGTGTGGAATGAAACATGTGTATAAGGAGACAAGAATAATTGGACATATGTGATTAGACATGTTTATTGTCTGTAATTAGACATGTTGTGTTATATGGGTTCAGACGGCATAGTAGCGGAATGGAGGCACTATGGTGTTAGGTGTGAAATACAGTCGAACCTGGTCTTAGGACCACCTGTTTAAAGCGTTTCCCTGGTTATAGGACCGGGTCTACAATTTCCCGAGTTTTTACTATATGCTAACACTGATTACGGCGCTCACCGTATGACGCGACCAGAGACCAGGCTAATTAACCGCCGCCAATGTTATTTATCCCGTTACGACGACACGGGTAATAGACCGAGATAACGATACACTGACCAGCCAGTCCTCCTCCGTCTCGCTGGGAGCCATAAACGATCGACAGGTGTCTACAGGTGTCGAAGTTTTCCCGTATTTAGTGAGTCCCAGATTACAGTGGGACGTGTTACGTTTATCAGTCAATACTGGTGTGAGAAACACGGCAGACGCAGATCTATGATTCGTGAAGTGACATCACTTCGCGGTTCCGTCTACCAGAGTAGACCATTGCGTGGCCCGTATAAATTACAGGAATAACTAAAGAATTAGTCATTGCCCGCTTAGAGTGTATTCACGTACATGTACAGTATCTCAGTGAATTATTTTTGTGGATTTAAAGTGTACACACAATATAGGAAATGGCCAGTGTCAAAGTGTAAAACCAAAAGCATTAACGCTGGAAGAACGAATATCAGTGATTCGACAAAATATTTTTGTGTGTTTAACTATCGTGTTTTATGAAAAGTGTCCAACCAGTGCTATTGTAGACCGACATGTGCACTATGTTCTACTCATGGATTACGCTGATTTGCAGGTTAGTTTTCATAGTGCTTAGGATAAAATTTTTTTTATCGCTCTATTTATTATGTGAAACCTGTGAGGCAGGACCACCTGTCTATGGGACCAGTTTTGAAAGTCCCGTGAATGGTCGCCTTAGACAGGTTCGACTGTACCATGGGTGGCCTGGGTTCAGGTATCCTGGTGTGGTGGCTAGACACCAAGAGGGACGAATGAAAATTGTTGAGACAATTGTCAAAGAGAGGACAACTGTTACTATTACGTTAAGTTAGAAGTTTTTTTTTGTTAACAGGTGTTAGTTGAAAGAAAAAAAACTAAAGGCCAATGGAGGAAATGTAATAGTAATTGGCCAAAGTGTTGAAATGTAATTATAATAGTAATTGGCCAACGTGTTGAAATGTAATTAATATAGTAATTGGCCAAGGTTGATATGTAATCATCTTTTGTACAGTCAAGTTGCTAAATATAGTAAAAGACCAAGTAGGCAAGAGTTGAGTGCAATTGTTGGGGGGAAAGGGGGGGGGACGAGGTATGATAGAAATAGACTATAGGCTGTATCGCCAAGAGAGCGTGCAGTTAATGGCAAGCATGAAGGGCACTGAGGTGGGCCACTATGCTAGAAACAGACCTAGATAGGGTCAAGGTTAATTGGGAACGAAGACAAAGGGACCTGGAAGATTCTAGGTGTGGCGTTTTAAGTATGCGTAGTAAACAAGGGGTAGATTAAAAATGATTGGTTACAGAGGATTCTGGGATAGCTGTAATATCTTCATTTCCTGTTTCTCTACTGTATCGTTTTGTATTGTGGCTATAATGTAAAACGTCGTATCCTCTAATATACACTATGATGCCATGACATGAAGATCTGATAACTTGACATGACGCCACAGACCACTTGCTGCGACAGCTGGGTTATGAACTTGACAACCCGTCTGCTGATCCGCCGCCTCTGCCACGTTGCCCCGGACTCACTCACGGAGTCCAGCCATGCCCGGGTTGGCCAGCCTCCCGCTGGTGTTCTAACTTGCTGATGAGTGACAGGTAGAGGACCAATGGCAGGTTAGTCTCCCACCAGACCAAAGACAGCCTTGCCGCCTTGTTACTGCTCATTGAGCCAGCTGAGTTGTCCCCCAGCGTGACATTCATGTCATTTGTGTAAATGGAAGGGCTGCTGTCCCCAGGATCCCCACCTCACTAGGACTGATGCTCTATGCTAGAGCTGCCTAGCTAGTGGAAACTAGCCCAGCTTCAACAGCACACAGCCGTGCGCGATTGCAATCTCGGCACTAAGGACATGAGGTGTTACCTTGGTCCGACCACGCATCTTCCACCCCTCTGATGTTGCGTTCAAACAATGACATAATGGGAGGTATCAACACAGTACCCAAAGACTACTATGCCATGTAGCCGACATGACACAGTCTGTGCTGCTAGAGCAGGCAACACAGGAGCTGAACCTAGGATGACACGAGCAGTCACGTCTTAATCATTGGCAACAATCAGACAGTTCCTTCTCAAAATCTTTTTTTTTTTTTTTTAAATTCTTTATTTCATTTTCAAAATCAATACATCACAGTACATTACAAAAATCATTCGTTCACATTCGTTCAGTCATTCTAACAAAAATAT
Source organism: Megaustenia siamemsis (assembly GCA_032433765.1). Classification (NCBI taxonomy): domain Eukaryota; kingdom Metazoa; phylum Mollusca; class Gastropoda; order Stylommatophora; family Ariophantidae; genus Megaustenia; species Megaustenia siamemsis. The sequence goes on along the minus strand of JAVIAB010000124.1, from coordinate 86,609,743 downwards.
TATATTGTTAAAGATGGACATTGGTTTCTGATTATATTTCTGTAAAATAGATCAGGGCTAAAGGTTTGGAATCAGTAAAAGGCAGCATTTCTGCAGGTCCACACTAAAATTCTGTATTCGAATTTTAGAATTAGTGAGTTAGTGGAGCATTCTTGCGCTGTCTTTTTTTTTTTTTTTTTGCAGCGTGTTGAGCATGACAGATCTGTAGGTGTCTACCTTCTGTGTGGTGTGTGTTCTAGTGTGTGTTGTAACGCCGTTCTTGCTGGTATGATTGTGTTTCATTCGTAAAATATGTGTTCTTCTGTTTCTTGTATGTTTCGTCTGCAAATTGAACACTTGGCTAGGCTGTCTGTCCTGATATGTGAGCTTCTCTTTCTTTTGTGGGTGTCGTGCTGTAGTGTATATGAGTCTGTATGTGACTTCCCTTGCTTTGCGAGCGTTGTGTGGATTGTGGAGGTTTGAGAAGATTTGGAGATCACACATCTCGCTCGGCCAGTCACACACCATATCACAGAATTTACATCTCTACTGGATACTCTCGCTTCTGTGCGTCTGCTTACTCAGGCTAACTTTACATAATGCTTCAGAAATAGATTATAAGAATAAGACACCAATAATTCTAATAAGAGCATATGTCATCAACAGGTCTGAGGATTTACCAACGCTGGCGAGTAGTAGTTTACCCTCCACAGGAAATGTAGGGAACAGAAGTTAAGGGGATAACCATTCATGTCATTTGTGTAAATGGAAGGGCTGCTGTCCCCAGGATCCCCACCTCACTAGGACTGATGCTCTAGGTTCCTCGAGCTGCCTAGCTAGTGGAAACTAGCCCAGATTCAACAGCACACAGCCGTGCGCGATTGCAATCTCGGCACTAAGAACATCGGGTGTTACCCTAGTCCGACCACGCATCTTCCACCCCTCTGATGTTGCGTTCAAACAATGACATAATGGGAGGTATCAGCACAGTACCCAAAGACTACTATGCCATGTAGCCGACATGACACAGTCTGTGCTGCTAGAGCAGGCAACACAGGAGCTGATCCTAGGATGACACGAGCAGTCACGTCTTAATCATTGGCAACAATCAGACAGTTCCTTCTCAAAATCTGCACTAGCAGTTCTGAGAGGGCGGCCACTAGAATGTCATAAAACTAATAAATATTATATAAAGCACTTGCTAGTGTAATATTATAAGAGTACCATAAGTTTGCATATCATTTCAAAAGAACATTTTCTTAAAAGTACGTATGATTAAATATAAAAAAAAAAACTATTATACAATGTGTCTCAAAATGCACTAGGATTAAATATTATCAATCAAAGTTTATGTGCCTTTAATTTACGATGCAAATGGGAAATATTATTTTATATGCATTTTTAAAAAGTATTATTTTCCTTGTTTATTGGGGGAAGTCACTGCAAAAATTTAATTTTTCGTAAAGTACAAGTTAGTGTTCGTAGGGGTAATTCCTTTAACTTTTTAGACAGTTCATGGCATTCTGCAATATATTAATTATTAGACATGTTTAGCAATGCATATAGATTTAAATTCATGCGATAAATAAATGTACTTCTAAGTTTTGTGCAAATTATATTTAATTAATTTGTTTTAAATGTTAGCAATTACAAATTATCTAGTATGCACACTATTCAATTAGAACTCAACGATTCTTCTCAAAATGGCGCCCAGTTTGTAAACAATATATTAATCATTAGACAATCATGTTTAGCAATTTAAATTAATGCCATAAATAAATGTGCTTCTACGTTTTGTACAACTTATTGAAAATTATTTGTTTTTAAATGGTAGCAATTTAAAATTATTCAGTATGCATAAAATTCAACAAGAAATCCACGATTGTTCTTAATTAAAATAGTGTCGCATGTAAACAATATATATATTTTATTTTCATCTTATCTCCACAAAATGCAGAGTGGGTAGTCAAAATTAAATTATATTTCCAGGAACATCGAGGCCATATCATTTCAGGTTCTCAAACAGAATAACTTAGAATATCTTCAAGTGCTGATTAAGATGAATTTTATAAATAAATTTGCACAGTTCAAGGTACTTCAATCTTTTTATTTAAAATGAATGAATATTCATTCATTATTAATCATTGTTTATTTTTTATGAATCTAACTTACAAAAGAATTAAGTAAGTTTGCCGCAGGCAAAAGTTATATATATATATAACGATTATATATATATACGATAATAATATCATTCTAATATTACAAATAATAATCAGAATTACCGTAAGCTACCAATTGTTATTTTTAAATTAATCAAATTAAACGAGATCATTAATATTAATTGCTCTCTCACACACACATTATTTTTGCAGTCACAATAAAATACAGATCTGGATAAAAATGGATTACAAGTTGTACCTTAATAGACATTCTTATTAAGTTATAGCTAGAGTACAAATAATAGAGAAACCTTTCTTGAAAAATTAAGATAAAATAATTTTAGTACAAGACAATAAACTGTTCTCTTTGTTTGTTAGATAACAGACAGTATGTTAATTTAATTATTAATTCTAAACGTTGGTTTTTTAAATAAAGTTTCTCACAATCATATTTGGTTTGACAATCACACAGTGCATTGATTAAGGACAGCATTATTAAAAATAAAATAAAAAACAAGAAAATTGTTCCATGTGGAGTTTACTGAGAGCTATAGAATCTAAAATAGGATATAATACAAGCTGTTAAATTGAAGTTTTAAACTTCACCTTATATGTGTGAAATTAACAACCTGCCATCAATTACATTAAATTGGCAGTTTATAATATGAAAGAATTCAAATACTTGGGTACAATGTTAACTTTTGATGGTAGATTTACAGCAGTGGTGAGGAGCAAATAAATGGAAGCTAAGGTTGAATTTTAAAGGGAAAAATATATATAATTATGCCAATGTTAAAAAAAAATAGCTCTACCGACGATTTATTGAAATTGTTCAGTAGGTATGTTTACTTTTTTTAAAAAATTGTATCCTGAAATTGCAGAAAATTAATCATCTGCTTTGTTGAAGAGCTGCGTAATACTTTAAAAAATATTTCTTCTGTAATAATTTCACTCATCATTTATGATCTTTTAATTTCAAATCTTATAAGGACCTTCAAAATTGGTTGATAAGATGAAGAAGCTACCATGATCTCTCACAACTTTATGCTATATTTCACTCTAAATAGTGTCAAATTAGTGATTCTAAACATTTTGTTATGTTACACAATAATTTATTACAAATATTAGTAATACATATGTGTGTATGTCTCTCTGTATGTCTCTCTGATAGAGATTCCCAGCAAACTATGTGTAATGTTTCTGTTTTTGTCTTGCAGGTTTTGCCCACTTCTTGGCCAGGCATAAGCGGTTTAGCTTCAGACGAAGTCTTTCACGTTATATTAGACCGTGATTGTCATCCAAAATTAAAAGTGTAAGTTACTTTTGCTTCATAAATTGAACATATGTGTAATTGTTGTTGTCTTCTTGGATTTCCAGGTCTATGGCTGATGTTTGTTGCCAGTACATGTTCTAATTATTCTTTGATCTATGCTGTCAATATTTATGCCATCTACAATTTGTTATTATTTCTTGTGCTTTACTTTATCAAATGCTTTGGTATAATCTATAAAACATAGGTATAGATCTTTTTGGATAGTTTTTACAAGTATTATTTTCTTTGGTTATTATAATGTTATGTAAAATATTAATTATTAGACATGTTTAGCAATGCATATAGATTTAAATTAATGCTAAAAATAAATGTGCTTTTAAATGTTTATGCAAAATATAGGAAATTACTTTGTTTTTAAATGGTAGGAATTTACAATTATACAGTCTGCATAAATTCAACAAGAACTCCACATTTATTTTCATGATGGCGGCCTATATAAACAAGATATTTTATTTTCCTCTTATCCCCACAAAATGCAGGGTAGGTGGTCACAATCAAATCATATTTTCAGGAACATTGGACACCATCACATTTCAGGTTCTCGAACAAAACAACTTAGAATATCCTCAAGAAGTGCTTAAAATGAGATCTATAAATAGTATTGCCACAGTTTAAGTCAAGGCACTTCAAATAGTGCAAATGAATTAATATTTATTCATTATTATTCATTGTCTTGGCATGATTCTAATTAAATAAGAATTAAGTAAGTTTGCCGCAGGTAAAAATTATATATTAATATGATTATAATGTCATTCTAATATTACAAATAATAATACTTACCTTAAGTTACTAATCTTTGCTGGCAACTTTTACGCATTCTAAAATTGTGATTATTTCATGGTGCTTTACTTTATCAAATGCTTTGGTATAGTCTATGAAACAGATCCGTTTTCACCTCTGTGGCTCTTTCTTTTAAAGATCCTATGATGTATATAGCATTGTTCATACATTTACCCCCAACAAAACCTCACTGTTCATCACTAATTTTTAGACTGCTTTTGTTTCGCACTCTTCGCGTGATGATTCCTAGTAATATCTTAGACGTGTGACTCATAAGGCTTATTGTGCGATGATCATCACATGCAATCGCACATGATTTCTTTAGTAAGGCTATGAATATTGATTTTAATAGGCCATCTGGTATATGTCACCTGTTATAGATTTGCATTCACCTGGAGCATAAAATAAATAAATATTCAGTGTATTGGTTTAACTGTTTAAAACATGTTTTCTTTGTAATTTTAATTAAAGCCTCTTTATGTCAGGCCATTAAACAATTTAATAAAATTATTTCTTCGACAGGCTGATGTGAACTGAGACTGAGTGATTGCAAAAGTGTAACTGAACTAGGCATGCAAGAGCGGCCAAATTATGTGAGACTCTACGTTACCTCAGAGTGGCCAAATATAAAAAGGTAATGGAGGATTATACATTCTAATGCCTCTTTATTTTTAAACGTTGTGGGGTATTGGGAAAAGTATGTTAGTACCCATATATTTCCATGACTGTCTTACCTCTAATGCCCTGCAGTGCCATCAGATACCACACAGGGTTTTTGGTGTAACTTGTCATATGTCCATATTCTGGCCGAGCTTCTCAATCTTCGCTAAAATTCTACCTTACTCAACTTTGAAGAAAAGTGTAAACCCAAGGTAGTATAGCTATTATTGAAAAGACACCACCACAGTCCTGAATTTAATGTGAGTAAGCAGCCATCTTGTACCAGCTCACCAACCACCTGCATCTACAAGTTTAACAGCCAAATATTTGTAACAAAAAATGTTGATCTACGTGTAATGTGTATTATGCTATTTTTATCACCGCTAACATTTGTACTCAGATTTTTTTCTTTAAAATGATTTACTACATTAACCCAAAAAGTACAGTATATACTAATATTTTTTCTTTAAAATGATTTACTACATTAACCCAAAAAGTACAGTATAGACTAATATTTTTTCTTTAAAATGATTTACTACATTAACCCAACAAGTACAGTATAGACTAATATTTTTTCTTTAAAATGATTTATTACATTAACCCAACAAGTACAGTATAGACTAATATTTTTTCTTTAAAATGATTTACTACATTAACACAACAAGTACAGTATAGACTAATATAATATTTTTTCTTTAAAATGATTTACTACATTAACCCAACAAGTACAGTATAGACTAATATTTTTTCTTTAAAATGATTTATTACATTAACCCAACAAATACAGTATAGACTAATATTTTTTCTTTAAAATGATTTACTACATTAACACAACAAGTACAGTACAGATTAATATTTTTTCTTTAAAATGATTTACTACATTAACCCAACAAGTACAGTATAGACTAATATTTTTTCTTTAAAATGATTTATTACATTAACCCAACAAGTACAGTATAGACTAATATTTTTACTTTAAAATGATTTACTACATTAACCCAACAAGTACAATATAGACTAATATTTTTTCTTTAAAATGATTTACTACATTAACACAACAAGTACAGTATAGACTAATATTTTTTCTTTAAAATGATTTACTACATTAACACAACAAATACAGTATAGACTAATATTTTTTCTTTAAAATGATTTACTACATTAACACAACAAGTACAGTATAGACTAATATTTTTTCTATAAAATGATTTACTACATTAACACAACAAATACAGTATAGACTAATATTTTTTCTATAAAATGATTTACTACATTAACACAACAAGTACAGTATAGACTAATATTTGCTCTCTGCGTTCACCACCATTCACCTAAGGCGAAGTCCCTATAGCCTAGGAACTGAATTTTGCATGTTAATTCATTTGACCTTGGCAGTCATGTACACAAGGGCCCCTCGCCACCCAGGTAGATCTCCATCTTCAGAGGTACTCATAGTTTTTCTGTTGATGTGTAATTGACGTTTCAAGCCGGATCTCACTGTTGAGACCAGGGGTGGTTGCTGCAGAGAGAAATCACAAATAACAATCTCAACTGGTGCAGTCGGATTTAAACTCACAATCTCTCTGGCTCGAGACTGGCATAACTTGCGATTGAAAACTTCCTCTTCAAGCAAATTCCACAGAGAATTGTGAATTGCTTTAGGCTCAAAACTTTCCACTGTGAGAATTTCAATCACAGCTTATAGCTTCTGTTCTGACACATTTTGGCAGAGCAAAAAAAAATCTTTCTTTACATTGGAAACAATACATTTGATAAAACTTTTACAGTGCCGATACAGACTTTCACAGCATATCAGTTTAAAATTGTTTCTTTAGAGAGTTAAGTATAAATTTTATATGACATTTTCATTTGTCATTCATTCATTTATTGAGTGCTGTCTCCGCATCCAAAGTTGGTTACCATGGAGCACCTTTCTGCTCTGTCTCTTGCTTTTATGATGCAGATTATCATAGGCTGATTTGTCCATCTGTTTATGTTACTTGTCCATATTAGCCTTGGTCTACCTCTGCCTCTTTTACATTGCATTTTCCCTCCCAAGATTACTTTTAATAGACTGCTGTGTCTTTTAACCTGCCCCAAAAATCTCATTTGTCTTGTTTGAATTGTGTTTAGTAGTTCTCTTTTCATTTTTAGTTGTTTTAAGACTTCATCATTTGTTTTCTTTTCTTTCCTTCCAATTCTTCCTATTCTTTTATAAATCCACATCTCAAAAAAGCTTCAATTTTCTTGTCTAATTTCCATGTTTCTGCACCATACAGGAATGTGGAAAAGATATAATAATTTGCTATTCTTAGTTTTAGACCTGGCTTTATTTATTTTGATGTTAGTATATTTTTCATGGCATTAACTCTTTCCATACGTTTCGCCGTACTGTGCGTCACGCCGATTTCGGCCGCGTACATTTCACCACATATTGTGTCACTCAAATTGATTAGTGTAAACCGTCATCAAACCATATTCTTTTTACATGTCTTGCATCATCCTGGTATTGGTGAAATCTAATACCCTGTTCAATTATCTACAAATTTATATCTAATATGTTATATGTTAGATAAATATAAATATGTAGGTTGATTCTTAAAACCATGACAAATTTTGTCTCAGAAATCTCTTCCATTGCATCGATAGAAAGCTTCCGTACGGAAAGAGTTAAAATTATTTTTTGCCATTCCTATTCTTTTGTTTATTTTAGTTGTACATTTTCCATCACTGGTTATAGTATGTCCAAGGTAGTTGTAGCTCTGAACTGTCTTCAGGTAGTGAAGCATTGATTCTGGCCATTACATTATATAAAAGCTATGATGGTCATAAAAAAATGTAATCACTAACACCATTATTCCTCCATATATCAAAAGGGATGATGAGTTTAATTTATACATGTTTACTAGTGTTGTTATGTTTATGTACAATGTTTAAATATTTACAGAAGCATATTATAATTGTTGACAGATATTTATATATCTACCATTGTTTTTAATTATTTACACATTTTAGAAAGTATGTTAGTACTATTTACAAACATTTACATATATAATTGCTCACAAAAGCCTGTTATAAACTTTTTACAAATTTTTCCTTGTTTACCAAGGTGTCAGACCAAGGGGTCATCCACATTACTAAGAACTACAACAAGCTATGCTACCTCAACGTTCAGGGCTGTAAGGATATCTCAGACACTGGCTTAGATTTTCTGGCACAAAACTGCTCAAGACTTCGCTCGTTGGACATAGGTAAATGTGACAACTGATGGAGTGTATGCCTTATCTATGCACTGTCTAAATCTACATAAACTTGAGATGAAGTCATGTGATGCAACAATAGACAGGAATAGTGATGATTGCTTATAGGTGCTCTTCATTTCAGCAGTTGCATGTCCAGGATTGTTGTCTGTCTCATGATGCATATGCTATGGTTAGAAAGTACTGCAAGAGAGCCATCACAGAACACACAAATCCAGTAATTCTATAAAGCAGCTGTTTATACTAATTTTGTTCTTTTGAGTTGTGTCCACATTTTGTAATAGTTAAGTAACAGTGAGAGATAAAATTAGAAGTGAAGAATTAAGAAAAAAGCTAGAAATAATTTCAACCATTGAATAGATAAAGAAACAATTATAAAAAGGTTTGTTCCTTGTGTTGTGGTAAGACATATCAATATATGATACAATGAGCCTTCAATAAATCTATGAGAACACAGATCAGAGGCCTGACAATGAAAGAGATTGAATTTTAGAAACACTAGGAAACGAGGTAGGGGAGGTCAAGAGAACATAGACCGCCAGTTGTAGTTGTAGTAAGTCGAAGGCCCCAGTATCACTGCAAACAAATTTAAATACATAAGTGCTCAACCGCCCGTGCCAGTGGAATCATCTGAATTAACATCTCATCTCATTGAAGGATCCAGAAAAATAAAGGTAGCTGCAGTCCCCCTCATAGCAGCCACAACACATGCCAAAAGATATAAGGTGCAGCCGCACTGAAAGTGAACACAGCCAAACTGTCCTTCCTCATACGATATCATTCATTGTAAGTATCAGAATATTGAAACATGATTCAGATGAAAAATATAGCTTACAGTGTGCTCAGAGCACTAAACTCAATAGCTAGACTTGGAATTTGAGGAAACTGCAACAGGGAACACTTTTCAAACAGAGCCTCAACAGTTTTTGCCACCTATCGGCCATATTGACCGGAAGTCCTCATTTGGCATAGTAAGATCTTCTAGAAATAATCATTTTAAACGTGGGTAGCAAAGATTTCAGAAAAGTATATAAGATGTACCGGCAGCAGAAAACAGTCATGAGAAATGGAAACCAGGAATGTTTCAACAAATAAAACAATGTGTTAGGTAAATGTATGCGCTCTCACCAGATTTATATTAATACATATGGTGAAATTGCAGCCACTTATAGATTTAATAAGCTAAAAATGTCATTTTTCAATTGCGAGATTTTCTGAGGTTTCCTTTCAGCCCCCAGGTTTACTTCTATAGATGGTGATGGATTATATCACAATCCATTAAGATCATGCTGCTGGCAGTAACCAAATAGCAATAGGAGAAATACCTCTACTAGACGTACAATCTTACATATATCTGGGCTGTAATATAGACAAAGTGGGAGGAGCCGAGAATGATACCAAAATAAGTATCATTAAAAAAAAATTCAAAAGCAAGAGGAGCATTCATTGCACTGGGAAACATATGGAAATCCAAAGAAATTAGGTTAAATACAAAAATAAAAATTTTCAACTCCAATATTAAGTCAATCCTATTATATGGCTGAGAAACATGGAGAACAACAAACATGACAATCATGAAGATACAGTCTTTCATTAATGAATGCTTGCACAGAATAAAAGGATAGAAATGGCAGGACAAAATCACTAACATAGAATTATGGAAAAGTACCAGTCAAATTCCAGTAGATACAGAGATATAGCAAAGACGATGGCGCTGGATAGGACATTTATTGCGGAAAACAACTGAGAGTATTACACAACAGGCTCTTTTTTGGAATCCCCAAGGAAAGAGACAAAGAGGAAGACCAAAATATTCTTTGAGAAGACAGTTGGAAGCAGAGATGAAGATGGTGGGGAAGACATAGAATGATCTTAAAAGAATGGCAAGAAACAGGTTGTTTTGGAAAATGTTTGTTGAAGACCTATGCTCCACAGGGAGTTGAAATGTAGAGAAAAAAGAAGATAAAAGTCATAGCTGAAGTTTCAGTCATGGCTATAATATAAACAAGGGGTAGGGTTCGATCCCAACCTGCGGCTTCCGGGTTCACCCAGCCTTAAATGGGTACCGGATTTTTTTCTGGGAAAGTAAAGTGCCATGGGCATAATACTGACCACATTACTCCAAAAATTATGTGCCGAAGGTCTGTAAAAATTTATGGTCACTAACACCATATTCCCTATATGCCGCCACTTGGAGTGACGGGGGTACTTTACTTCCTTTTTTTTACTTTATAAACAAATATAGGTGTTCAGTGTTAATATGAAAGATTAAATGTTGCGAATTAAGCTGATCATAAAATATTATTAAATCACTTATGGTCACCTGCGTAACAAGTATAAAAACACAAAAAGGTTCCCTCCATGCCTTGCTAGACATTTGGAGAATATGGTGTTAGTGACCACATTTTTCTATGACCACGGCACATTTTTGGGCAATGTAGTCGGTATCCTGCCAGGCCGCCTTTACTTCCCAGAAAGATCTCTGGTATACATTTTTGGGCAATGTGGTTGGTATCCTGCCAGGCCATCTTTACTTCCCAGAAAGATCTCTGGTATACATTTTTAGAGGCTGGGTGAACCCTGGAGCCTTGTCAGTCCAAAATAAAATCCGACACTGCTGAGGATCAAACCTGGACCATTCTGGTCAGGAAGTGAGCACACTAACCACTCAACCACCAATGCTCCACAAAATCATAGACCTACTCCAAATACAAATTTAACAAAATTGAAACGGCTAAAAAAATTATGACTTTCACTTCTACACGCAGAAATTATGAAATTGTATTTCTGTATAAACAAATATAGGTGTTCAATGTTAATTAGAGAAATTAAATGTGAATTAGGCGGATCATAATATAAAATATATAGTCATCGTGTAACTTTTTCTGGGAGTGGCAGACTAGACAAATATTCTGGTCAGACTTTGCAGAAGGGAATTCTGTATTTGACGTCACGGCTGAATAAAACTACTGTGGTAGTTTTAAGAGCAGCAATTCAGATGTGGACAAATTGTCGCTCGCAAATATTTCCCTCTGTCGATCCTGATGCATGCAGTCAGCTGTGGGTCACTTTCCGTACTTAGGTCAGTTGCTGGATCAACGTCTTGGGCCCTGTTGACGAATGTAATGTAGAAGTATTAAAGAAAATGAGATGGTGGTGGGCACCAAGTTGCTCATCCAGTAACTGAGTTGAGAGCAGACAGTTCCTGCATCAGGATCAGCAAATGACAGAGCTGATCAAGAACCTACTCCACCCCCCAGTAGTGTTTGTAGAAATAAACTAACCAGTTTGGCCAAGCAAAAAGGGATCAAAGAGGGTAGGCAACCAGTGCTCAGAAATGCTGTGTTGATGTCAGATGTGTTAGGCTGAAACGTACAGATATCAAAGCCTGGCTGTAAAGCTCAAAATAATACATCTATGCCCACTTAACTTTAGATTACGAGACCTATCTGTGAGTGAAATCAAAAAGACTAAAACTATGATGATAAACAAAGATAATACTCGAAACCTACAAGTGGATATCTAATTTGAAGGAATAGACCTGTAGGCAGTTGAGACCTACAACTACCTTGGACATACTATAACCAGTGACGGAAAATGTAAAGCTCAAATAAACAAAAGATTAGGAATAGCAAAAAGTAATTTTAATGCCTTGAAAAGTATATTAACATGAAAACAAATAACATCCGGGCTAAAACAAAGAATAGCAAAATGTTATATCTTCTCAATATTCCTGTATAGTGCAGAAACACGGACATTAGATAAGAAAACAGAACAGAAAATTGAAGCCTTTGAAATGTGGATTTATAGAAGAATGGGTAGAATTGGATGGAAAGAAAAGAGAACACAAGATTAAGTTTTAAAACAGCTAAAAATGAAAAGAAAACTACTAAACACAATACAAAGTAGACAAATGAGATTTTGGGGGTAAGTTAAAAGACACAACAGCCTACTAAAAGTAATATTGGAAGGGAAAATACAAAGTAATAGAGGCAGACCAAGACTAACATGAATGAGAAACATCAAAAGATGGACAAGACAGCCTGTGACAACCTGCACCATCAAAGTAAGAGAAAGAGCGGAATGACGTTCCATTGTAGCCAACCTTCGATGTGGAGATGGTACTCGATAATGACGATGATCTGTAAGTGATGTTTTCATGATAATGTTGTAAATAAAAAAATTACTACCATTTAATTATTACATTTGGACTTTTTAAAATAAGTATTTTCTTTGAACTTTTGCTACACAGCTTTGTGTTTACCCAAGCAGAGACATGGGAATTGGAAGCTGTAATCATTTCCTGGGTTACATTAGATTTATGGAATGAAATTCAACTCCATCGTGCTGTGGCTACTGGAGGTGTTATGTTGTCTATTCATGCAGCTGCCGTAAGTCCATGATACCATACACATGTGAACATCTACTCTTTAAAACATCTACCATAGTTTTATGCAGTTGTGACATCAAATACGTAATTCCTTCCCACTAAGTCTAACCAGAATGTTTTTAGCCCACCGCTGCTGGAGAAATTACACCTGGACTATATATTTTATATTATGATCTGCTTAATGCACGACATTTAATCTCTCATATTAATGTTTTTAATCTAGATTTTTGTATACAGCAGTCAAGTTTAATCATTTCTGTGAGTAAAAGTAAATGTCAGAATTTTTTTGACCACTCCAATTTTGTTAAACATGTATCCAGAGAAGATCTATGTTTTTGTGTTCATTAATATTATTTTTTATAATATTTGTAATATTAATAATATTTTACAATCCGCTTAATTCACGACATTTAATCTCTCATATTAACATTTAGAATCTATACTTGTTTATACAACAATACAACCTAATAATTTCAGTGAGTAGAAGTGAAAGTCATAATTTTTGTGACCGCTTCAATTTTGTTAAATTTGCATTTGAAGTTGAAACATAATTTTTGTGCTCGTTGCGTCGGTGAAAGTGAAAGTCATCAACACTGGGCTATTAGGTGGCAGTTGTTATTTTAGCAAATTTGTGAGATGAACTGAAACAACAGACAGGACACTGTTGACAGCATTATATAAACAATTATTATTTTTACAGCAGGAAGGTGGCGGGGAAAGGTCCTGAATGTAGGTTAGAAACAGCGGAATTGTTGTCAGAGGAAGGGTCTCATTTGTGTCATCACTACTTAGGTCATTTCAACTGCAAAGCATGTCCCGAACAGACATACATAGTACTTTTTATGGTGAGCATACTTATGTCTGATCCAAAATCAAGGGAAACAAATCCAATACTCAAGAGTCACTGGAAGTAGTAATTAGGAGGGGGGATGTTTGCAGGCAGCAAGTTGTCAAATTTCAAGACTTTTTATTTTGAGGTGGTAATTTTTACGGCTGTATCATAATATAGGGTTAATGTCTATCTAAGGGGTAAAGGACTGACAGCTCATTTGAGCAATGGGGTAAAAACAAGAAAGAATGAGAAAGAAAGATTGGCGTATGAATAGATGGAAAAAAGTAAGGCAGGTGTTTGAATGTAAGATTTCAAAAGATAGCCAGTGTAGATTTGAGAAAAAAAAACTATCTTTATGACACATATTACCATTGCTGGTGTATGTTGGGGCGGGCTCATGACAGGACTGGAGAGATAAAGGCCGCTTGGCCAAAGCAATCGCCACGATGTGTGAGAATCACAATTTTTATTTCACTCCTGATAGACAAAATCCTTTCTATCTACTGCAGGTATCAAACACAGCACACAGGCTCAGCCAGTGAAATAGTGGATTTTGATGCACAGCCACGTGCTTCTCAGGACTGAATAGGTAAATCTGGAATAGAAAGACAAGGTAGATCAAAGAGAATATTTGTGAGAAATCTAAAAATGTTCTAATTGTTGATGATTACGAATAGACTCAAGATGTAACAAAGCTTGTCAGATCATCAGTCGCATATCACCACTATTGTCCAACATGGAAATAACTCTAGAGGCAAAACGGGCACTCTAAATACAATCTTCATCCCAACGTTGTGCTACCAATGCCAGACCTGGATGTAAGACACAAGAACAATTAGAAAAATAACCTCTATAGAGATGAAATGTGTTGAACAAATGACAGGAAATAGCATGAGAGATAAGATCAGAAATGAAGAACTGAGAAAAAAGCTAGGAATAATTCCCAATAGAGTACATAAAGAAACAACAGATACAATGGCTTGGCCATGCGATATGATAGAAAGACCAAAATACAGCATATCAAGCCTTCAATAAAAATTACAAGAACACAGACCCAAGGGCTGACCTCGAAAAAGATGGATTGATGGAATATTAAAAGCACTGTTAAACTTAACATCATGAGAGACCAACAGAGGAGGAAAAGATGGATTGATGGAATATTAGAAACAATAGGAAACATAACAGCAGGAGAGGCCAACAGAAGAGGAAAAGATGGATTGATGGAATATTAGAAACACTAGGAAACATAACAACAGGAGAGGCCAACAGAAGAGCAAAAGATAGATTGATGGAATATAAGGAACATTAGGAAACATAACAGCAGGAGAGGCCAACAGAAGAGGAAAAGATGAATTGATGGAATATTAGAAACATTAGGAAACATAACAGCAGGAGAGGCCAACAGAAGAGCTAAAGATGGACTGATGGAATATTAGAAGCACTAGGAACATAACAGCAGGAGAGGTCAACAGAAGAGGAAAAGATGGATTGATGGAATATTAGAAACATTAGGAAACATAACAGCAGGAGAGGCCAACAGAAGAGCTAAAGATGGACTGATGGAATATTAGAAGCACTAGGAAACATAACAGCAGGAGAGGCTTACTGAGAGCTGGGGAATCTAAGACAGGATATAATATAAACTGTTAAAATGGATGTCAGCAGAAGTAATTATATCAGAAAAGTGGTGCAAGTTATTCAATAAAATTAATGTCAATTAGGCTGTAGAGGATTGAAGTTTTAAACTTTACCATAAATGTGGGAAATTAGTAGCCTCCGTCAGTCATAGTTGACTATAGTAGCTTCCATCAGTCATAGTTGACCGTAGTAGCCTCTGTCAGTCATAGTTGACTGTAGTAGCCTCTGTCAGTCATAGTTGACTGTAGTAGCTTCCATCAGTCATAGTTGACTATAGTAGCCTCCGTCAGTTATAGTTGACTGTAGTAGCCTCCGTCAGTCATAGTTGATTATAGTAGCCTCTGTCAGTCATAGTTGACTATAGTAGCCTCCGTCAGTCATAGTTGATTATAGTAGCCTCCATCAGTCATAGTTGACTGTGGTAGCCCTTGTCAGTCATAGTTGACTATAGTAGCTTCCGTCAGTCATAGTTGACTGTAGTAGCCCTTGTCAGTCATAGTTGACTATAGTAGCCTCCATCTGTCATAGTTGACTATAGTAGCCTCCGTCAGTCATTGTTGACTATAGTAGCCTCTGTCAGTCATAGTTGACTGTAGTAGCCTCCATCAGTCATAGTTGATTATAGTAGCCTCTGTCAGTCACATTTGATTATAGTAGCCTCTGTCAGTCATAGTTGACTATTGTAGCCTCTGTCAGTCATAGTTGATTATAGTAGCCTCCATCATTCATAGTTGACTGTGGTAGCCTCCGTCGGTCATAGTTGACTGTAGTAGCCTTGTCAGTCATAGTTGACTATAGTAACCTCCGTCAGTCATAGTTGACTATAGTAGCCTCCATCAGTCATAGTTGACTAAGTAGCCTCTGTTAGTCATAGTTGATTATAGTAGCCTATGTCAGTCATAGTTGACTATAGTAGCCTCTGTCAGTCATAGTTGACTGTAGGAGCTTCCATCAGTCATAGTTGACTATAGTAGCCTCCGTCAGTTATAGTTGACTGTAGTAGCCTCCGTCAGTCATAGTTGATTATAGTAGCCTCTATCAGTCATAATTGACTATAGTAGCCTCCGTCAGTCATAGTTGATTATAGTAGCCTCCATCAGTCATAGTTGACTGTGGTAGCCCTTGTCAGTCATAGTTGACTGTGGTAGCCCTTGTCAGTCATAGTTGACTATAGTAACCTCCGTCAGTCATAGTTGACTGAAGTAGCCCTTGTCAGTCATAGTTGACTATAGTAGCCTCCGTCAGTCATAGTTGACTATAGTAGCCTCTGTCAGTCATAGTTGACCGTAGTAGCCTCTGTCTGTCATAGTTGACTATAGTAGCCTCCGTCAGTCATAGTTGACTATAGTAGCCTCTGTCAGTCATAGTTGACTGTAGTAGCCTCCATCAGTCATAGTTGATTATAGTAGCCTCTGTCAGTCATAGTTGACTGTAGTAGCCTTTGTCAGTCATAGTTGACTATAGTAGCCTGTGTCAGTCATATTTGACTATAGTAGCCTCCGTCAGTCATAGTTGACTATATTAGCCTCTGTCAGTCATAGTTGACTATATTAGCCTCTGTCAGTCATAGTTGACTATAGTAGCCTCTGTCAGTCATAGTTGACTATAGTATCCTCCGTCAGTCATAGTTGACTATAGTAGCCTCCATCAGTCATAGTTGACTGTGGATTTTTCAACTGCCCTAGAAATATTATTTTTTCTTTACTTTCTCTGTGGTATTCACTTTTTCTATGAACCTGTCTGCTTTCTGTTTGAGTTGCAAGCTTTAGAGTGTGTTTCCAAAGATTGCGGTCTGCAGGTATGTCTTCCCAGGCTGCATGGTTTATGTCATGTTTACACACATCTACAAATCAAAGTTTTGGGCACCGCCCAGGCCTATTGCCAGTTGTCTGTAGAGTATATATTTTGATATGTGGCCATCTTTCATACGGTGTATGTATGTGTGAAATTAACAACCTTGATTCTTGATCCTACACCTATGTCCATCATCTGTACTTAATTGTCGATGAGATCTTTGGTTGCATGACCATTTCTCATTTCAATATTAGTCTTGAATTCATTCCATTGTACACAGAGTATTTTTCTTAGGCATTTGTCTTCAAAAGCATTTAGTTTTCTCTCAATCTCTTTTGATGTTTTCCAGCTTTCACATGCATAGATAAGTGTTGATAATACGTTTGAGTTGAATATTCTAAATTTGGTTTTCTCGTTTCGTATTTTTTATTTCCATATTTTGTCCAGGATATACATGTATATCTTACATATATCTTAGAGAAGATTATTGTTTGATGTGTATCTTACAGAAGATTCCAGTGACATTGTGTATACCACCAAGGACATGACCAGAATGTTGAGGCAGCTGAGACTGAGGCAGTACTCCCTGTTGCATGTCGCTGTTGTTCATGGGACAATGGGGGTATGTATTAGATAAACAGAAATAAAGTTGGTGTATTTAACTCTAAATAAAATCTTTAGGTAATAACAACCTCTTCGCAATACATTTTTCTTGGAATTGGACACATGCCAGTTCGGGACACGTTCTTTAGCTGAAATGACCTAAGTCACAATGACACAATTAAGCCCTTCCCCTGATAAAAATTCAGAAGTTTCTAACTTACATTCAGGATTGCTGTCTATGCAGCTTTCATTATCTTTTCCCGCCTTTCTGCTATAAAAATAGTTATTGTTTATGTAACGCCACAGACATTGCAGTGTCTGTTGTTTCGGTTCATCTTGCAAATTTGCTAAAATAACAATTGCCATCCTTATAACTCAGTGTTTATGACTGTCACTTTTACTGGCCCTGTGAGCACAACCATATAGTTCAACTTCCAAGACAAATTTGACAAAATTGAAATGGTAAAAAAAAAAATGATGACTTTCACTTTTACTCACAGAAATTATCAAATTATATTATTGTATAAACAAATATAGCTGTTGAGTGTTAATATGAAAGATTAAATGTTGTGAATTAAGCTGATCATAAAATATTATTAAATCAGTTATGGTCACCAGCGCGGCGAGCACAATAGCATAACAAGTTAAAAAAAAAGGTACCCTTTTTCTATGACCACGGCACATTTTTGGATGATGTGGTCGGTATCCTGCCAGGCCACCTATACTTCCCAGAAAGATCTCTGGTATCTATTTTTAGAGGCTGGGTGACTCCCAGAGTCTTGTCAGTCCAAAATAAAATTTGCCACTACTGGTATCAAACCTGAACCATTCTGGTCAGGAAGTGAGCACACTAACCACTCAACCACCAAGGCTCCACAAAAACATAGACCTACTCCAAATACAGGAGCCGCGATAGCTCAGTGGTTAGTGAACTGGACTACAAAGGAAAAGAGGTAGGGTTTGATCCCAGCCGACGGCTTCCGGGTTCTATCTATCTATCTATTGTCCTTTCGAGCTGAAGACGGCACATAGGGCAGAACCACAATCTCAAAAACAGAAACCTTGCGTGCCAAAGTGGCACATATTGCAGAGATCACTGCTCTAAAATGTATGGCGCTGTTTCCATAACAATTCTTTTTACAATGACTTCCGGCTTCACTCAGCCTCAAATGGATACCGGGTTTTTTCTGGGAAAGTAAAGCGGCACAGGCATAATACTGACCACATTACGCCAAAAATAATGTGCTCAAGGTCTGTAAAATTTATGGTCACTAACATCATATTCACTATCCGCCACTTGGCGTGATGGAGGCTCTTTACTTTTACTGACTCCAAATACAAATTCATCAAAATTGAAATGGCCAAAAAAATTATGACTTTCACTTCTACCCACAGAAATTATGAAATTGTATTTCTGTATAAACAAATATAGGTGTTCAATGTTAATGAGATAACATTTGGTGAATTAGGTGGACCGTAATATAAAATATATAGTCATGGTGTAATTTTTCTAGGAGTGGCAGAGTGACAAATATTCTGGTCAGACATTGTAGGAAGGAATTCTGTATTTGACGTCACGGCTAAATAAAACTTTGGTAGAGGTTTTAAAGATCAGGCATTCAGATGTGGATTGTTTATCACTCGCAAATTTTTCCCTCCATTGATTCTGGCGCATGAAGTCAGCTGTGGGCTGCTGACCGTACTTAAGTCAGTTGCTCGATCAGTGTCTTGGCCCCTGTTGATGCATGTAATGTAAAAGTATTAAAGAAAATGAGATGGGGTGGGCACCAAGTTGCTCATCCGGTAATTGAGTTGAGAGCAGACAATTACTGCATCAGGATCAGCAAACAATGGAGCTGATTAAGATCCTACTCCACCCCCCAGTGGTGCTTGTAGAAATAAACTAACCAGTTTGGCCAAGTAAAAAGGGATCAAAGAGGGTAGGCAACCCAGTGCTCAGAAATGCTGTGCTGAGGTCAGATGTGTTAAGCTGAAAGGCACAGATATCAAAGCTTGGCTGTAAAGCTCCAAATAATACATCTATGCCCATTTAACCTTAGATTACGAGGCCTATCTGTGAGTGAAATCAAAAAGACTAAAACTATGATCATAAACAAAGATAATACTCGAAACCTACAAGTGGATATCAAAGTTGAAGTAATAGACCTGTAGACAGTTCAGATCTACAACTACCTTGGACATACTATAACCAACGATGGAAAATGTAAAACTCAAATAAACAAAAGAATAGGAATAGCAAAAAGTAATTTTAATGCCTTGAAAAGTATATTAACATTAAAACAAATAACATCAGGGCTAAAACTTAGAATAGCAAAATGTTATATCTTCTCAATATTACTGTATAGTGCAGAAACACGGACATTAGATAAGAAAACAGAACAGAAAATTGAAGCCTTTGAAATGTGGATTTATAGAAGAATAGGTAGAATTGGATGGAAAGAAAAGAGAACACAGGATGAAGTTTTAAAACAACTAAAAATGAAAAGAGAACTACTAAACACAATTCAAAGAAGACAAATGAGATTTTGGGGGTAAGTTAAAAGACACAACAGCCTACTAAAAGTAATGTTGGAAGGTAAAATACAAAGTAATAGAGGCAGACCAAGACTAACATGTATGAGTAACATCAAAAGTTGGACAAGACAGCCTATGACAACCTGCACCATCAAAGCAAGAGACAAAGCGGAATGACGTTTCATTGCAGCCAACCTTCGATGCGACGGCACTCGGTAATGATGATGATCTGTGAGTGACGTTTTCATGATACCGTTGTAAAAATTACTACCATTTAATTATTACATTTGGATCTTTTAAAATAGTATTTTCTTTGAACTTTTGCTACACAGCTTTGTGTTTACCCAAGCAGAGACATGGGAATTGGAGGCTGTAATCATTTCCTGGGTTACATTAGATTTATGGAATGAAATTCAACTCCATTGTGCTGTGGCTACTGGAGGTGTTATGTTGTCTATTCATGCAGCTGCCGTAAGTCCATGATACCATACACATGTGAACATCTACTCTTTAAAACATCTACCATAGTTTTATGCAGTTGTGACATCAAATACGTAATTCCCTCCCACTAAGTCTAACCAGAATGTTTCTAGCCCGCCGCTGCTGGAGGAAAAATTACACCTGGACTATATATTTTATATTATGATCTGCTTAATTCATGACATTTAATCTCTCATATTAACGTTTTTAATCTAGATTTTTGTATACAGCAGTCAAGTTTAATCATTTCTGTGAGTAAAAGTAAATGTCATAATTTTTTTGACCACTCCAATTTTGTTAAACATGTATCCAGAGAAGATCTATGTTTTTCTGTTCGTTAATATTATTTTATATAATATTTGTAATATTAATAATATTTTACAATCCGCTTAATTCATGACATTTAATCTCGTCATATTAACATTTAGAATCTATATTTGTTTATACAACAATGAAAGAAGTAAAAGTGGCGTATAGGGAAATATGGTAGTGACCCTATATTTTACAGACCTTCAGCACATGATTTTTGGGGTAATGTGGTCAGTATTACGCCCGTGCTGCTTTATTTCCCAGAAAAAAAATCTGGTACCCATTTAAGTGGAAGCCGTCGGTTGGGATCGAACCCTACCCCTTGTAGTCCAGTTCATAACCACTGAGCTATCGCAGCTCCCTTATACAACAATACAACCTAATAATTTCAGTGAGTAGAAGTGAAAGTCATAATTTTTGTGACCGCTTCAATTTTGTTAAACTTGCATTTGAAGTTGAAACATATTTTTTGTGCTCGCTGCGTCAGTGAAAGTGAAAGTCATCAACACTGGGCTATTAGGTGGCAGTTGTTATTTTAGCTAATTTGTGAGATGAAATGAAACAACAGACAGGACACTGTTGACAGCATTATATAAACAATTATTATTTTTACAGCAAGAAGGTGGTGGGGAAAGGTTCAGAATCAGGTTAGAAACAGCAGAATTGTTGTCAGAGGAAGGGCCTCTTTTGTGTCAATGCGACTTAGGTCATTTCAGCTACAGAGCATGTCCCGAACAGACATGCATTATATTTTTTATGGTTGCTACATTTATGTCTGATCCAACATCAAGGGAAACAAATCCAATACACAAGTTTCACTGGAAGTAGTAATTAGAAAAGGGAGGGGGGGATGTTTGCAGGCAGGAAACTGTCAAATTTCAAGAATTTGTATTTTTGAGGTGGTAATTTTTACGACGGTATCATAGTATAGGGTTAATGTCTATCTAAGGGGTATGAAACAGGTAAATGAATTTAAATATTTGGGAACTTTGTTAACCTCAGACGGAAGATGCACGAAAGAGGTGAGATGTAGAATGGCTCAGGCAAAAGCAGCGTTCCAAAAAATGAGGAAATACTATGCAATCCATTTTTGACAATAGAAACAAGAAAAAGAGTTCTTAAATGTTACGTAGAGCCAGTCTTAACATACGGATGCGAATCATGGACAATAGGACAACAGACAAGAAAATCACTGGAGTCTGTAGAAATGTGGTTTTACAGAAGAATGTTGAGAATACCATGGACAGCTAAGAAGAGTAATGAAGAGGTTCTGAGAGAGGTCAAAGCAAAAAGAGAGCTAATTTCCAATGTTAGGAAGAGACAATCATCATTTTTTTTCCCATGTAATGAGAAGAGAACAACTTGAATATATTGTAACAACTGGAAAAATTGAGGGACGAAGAGATAGAGGGAAGCAAAGAGAAAAAATAACAGACAGCTTAAGAGAATGGCTCGGCAGAAGGTCAACAACAGAAATGATAAATAGCTGCCGAGATCGAGTGTTGTGGAGAGACATGATCACCTACGCCACTAGGCCCGGTACTTGATGATGAAGGGGTATGACAGCTCATTTGAGTAATGGGGTATAAACAAGAAAGAATGAGAAAGAAAGAGTGGCATATGGAAAGAAGTAAGGCAGGTGTTTGAAAGTAAGATTTCAAAAGATAGCCAGAGTAGATTTGAGAAAAAAAAAACTATCTTTATGACACATGTTACCATTGCTGGTGTATGTCAGGAAGGGGGGGGCTCATGACAGGACCGGAAAGATAAATGCTGTGCTTGGTCTAAGTAGTCGCTACAACATGTGAGAATCAAAATTTTATTTCACCCCTGATAGAAAAAATCTTTTCTATCTACTGCGAGTTTCAAACACAACACACAGGCTCAGCCAGTGAAATAGTGGATTTTGATGCACAGCCACGTGCTTCTCAGGACTGAATAGGTAAATCTGGAATAGAAAGGCAAGGTAGATCAAAGAGAATATTTGTGAGAAATCTAAAATTTTCAAATTGTTGATGATTACAAATAGACTCAAGATGTAACAAAGCTTGTCAAGATCATCAGTCACATATCACCACTATTGTTCAACATGGAAATAACTCTACAAACAAAACGAGCACTCTAAATACAATCTTCATCCCAATGTTGTGCTACCAATGCCAGTCCTGGACCCTAGATGCAAGATCAATTTTTAAAATAACCACTAAAAATATGAAATGTGTTAGACGAATGACAAGAAACAGCCTGAGAGATAAGATCAGAAACTAAAAACTTAAAAAAGCTAGAAATAATTCCCGCCATAGAATACATAAAGAAACAACAGATAAAATGGTTTGGCCACGTGATAATACAGAAAGACCAAAACACAACATATCAAGCCTTCAATAAACATTGTGAGAACACCAGACCTAAGGGCTGACCATGAGAAAAAATGGATTGATGGAATATTAAAAACACAATGAAACATAACAGCGGGAGAGACCAGCAGAGGAGTTAAAGACCACAAAATATATCTCCCCTGACGCTAAAAGGCAAATGAGGAAGGAAAGAAGAAGATAAAGGTAATGTACAAGACTTGATCTTACTTCGCGAGTTTTCACCCATATGTGCTCGGCCGCCTCCAGAAGTGTTCTGAGACGTCTGGATAATGTCACGTCTGGCATCGAAACTCATGATGAGAGACGGCATTCCTCACCTTACCAGAGTACTACCCTGGTACCCATTTCTGCCAGCGGCAGGGTTAGCCGCAAGGATATTTTTTTCCAACTACAAGTACAATTCACACTGCTTCCAGCAAAAATCGAACACGGGTTGTCCAAACGTCGTTAGCCCAGTCGGGTGGTTTTTCCAAATAGGCTACCGAGGCTCCCTAGAAGAATATGATTTTGAGAAATATGATTCTCAAGGTTCCATGACATTGACACATATCATGACTTGTTTTCACAGATACTGTGGCTACTTCTCTCCCACGGAGCTAATGTGAACATAACGGACTAGAATCATATGTCACCTCTGTCACTGGCTGTAGCCATACAACAACCAGATGTAGTTAAACTTCTTATTGAAGAAGGTCAGTCTATTTCTAACAAATTATTAGAAGAGACAGATCAGATAAAAACAAATGTGTTTTTTTACATGCCAACTTTATATCTCTGAAGTCTACAGGGACTGAATATTTGTATGAATATCACTTTTTCCTATTTCTTCACTCCAGTAGTCATATGCTTTCAAAAATTTGTTGTTTTTTGATAGATTTTGTCCTATCAGTTTAACCCATAAGTAAAAAGAAGTAAAGTACCCCCATCACGCCAAGTGGCGTATAGGGAATATGGTGTTAGTGACCATATATTTTACAGACCTTCGGCACATGATTTTTGGGGTAATGTGGTTGGTATTACGCCCGTGCCGCTTCACTTTCCCTGAAAAAAATCAGGTACCCATTAAAGGCTGGGTGAACCCGGAAGCCGTCGGTTGGGATCGAACCCTACCTCTTGTCCTTTGTAGTCCAGTTCACTAACCACTGAGCTATCGCGGCTCCCAGTTTAACCCATGCAGTGGTTATTTTCAACCTACTCCTTTCTATTGTTCTGTCAATCCATCTTTTTCATGGTCAGTCTTTGAGTTTGGTGTTCTCGCAATGTTTATTGAAGGCTTGTTGTATTTTGAACTTCCTGCCTTATCATGTGGCCAATCCATTTTATCTGTTGGAGACCAATAATAATAAATTAATATTATTATAGAGGGAAACTTCCGAGGCGATAATTCAGGGAATCATAGGAGGAAGAGGTATGTACTACAGCACTCAGATAAAAATGACAAATAAACAACAGAAAAAAAACAAAGAGCAATATATGGTCCGAAGCAGGATCGAACCTGTACTCTATGGCACTACGCCTTGCCACGAGAAGCCGAACACTTAGGAACAATGCCACTCAGCTAACTAAAAAATTAGCTATTGCAGACAATGTCTACTACATGTATGACTACAGCACTGTTGTCATTTTTTTCTGAGTGCTGTAGTACATACCTCTTCCTCCTATGATTCCCTGAATTATTGCATCGGAAGTTTCCCTCTATAATAATATTAATTTATTATTATTTGTCTCCTGTATAAAAACCACTGGATACTACTATTCGTGCAGTTTCGTCCAATAAATGTTTGTCTGCAACACAAGTATTCAGCCCTACTGGGAGATACTTGCCTTAATAGGAAAGTACAGAAATACAATTTATTTCCGATCTGTGATCGTAACCCTATGCTATAGTCATGAGAACGCCTTCACGTAAGACATTGTCCGCAATAGCTAATGTTTTAGTTAGCTGAGTGGCAGTGTTCCTAAGCGTTCGGCTTCTCGTGGCAAGGCGCAGTGCCATGGAGTACGGGTTTGATCCTGCTTCAGACCATATATTGTTCTTTGTTTTTTCTGTTGTTAATTATTTGTCTTTTTTTTTCTGAGTGCTGTAGTACATACCTCTTCCTATGATCACCCCATTTTATCTGTTGTTTCTTTATATATTCTATAGCAGGGATTATGCCTAGCTTTTTTAAGTTCTACATTTCTAATCTTATCTCTCAGGCTGTTTCCTGCCATTTGTTCTTGAGTCCATGTCTGGCATTGGTAGCACAACAATGTTATGTAATTGTCCCATTTTGTACCTCTAGAGTTATTTCTTTGTTGGACAATAGTCATGATAGTTGTCTGATGATTTGACAAGCTTTGTTGCATCTGAGTCTATTTCTGCTGTTTGTGAATTGTCGTTGTGAACAACCGATGTTACAAATGTAAAAATTCTGTCAAATATTATGGTTTTAATTCAAGCATATCTTATACGGGGGGGTCTGGGTGGTGTAGAAGTAAGACCTCAGCCTCTAGACAAGAGAGAAAATGAATGTCCAAGACAAGAATGTCCTGGGTTTGATTAACACTGGCGGTGAAAAGTTTTAAATTAATAAAATGTAATCCATGGCTTTACCCTCCCCTGGTCTCTGGGTAGTGTGATCCGACGTTATGAAATAAAATTAATGTCAATTAGACTTTAGAGGAATGAAGTTTACCATAAATGTGTGACATTAACAACCTTGATTCTTGATCCTACCATCTTCATCCTACAACCTATGTCAATCTTCTTTCCTTAAATGTAGATGAGATCTTTGGTTGCTTGGTCATTTCTCTTATTTCAATATTAATCTTGAATTCATTCCATTGTAGATGAGATCTTTGGTTGCATGGCCATTTCTCTTATTTCAATATTAGTCTTGAATTCATTCCATTGTAGATGAGATCGTTGGTTGCATGGCTATTTCTCTTATTTCTATATAAGTCTTGAATTCATTCCATTGTAGATGAGATCTTTGGTTGCATGGCCATTTCTCTTATTTCAATATTAGTCTTGAATTCATTCCATTGTAGATGAGATCTTTGGTTGCATGGCCATTTCTCTTATTTCAATATTAGTCTTGAATTCATTCCATTGTAGATGAGATCTTTGGTTGCATGACCATTTCTCTTATCTCTATATTAGTCTTGAATTCATTCCATTGTAGATGAGATCTTTGGTTGCATGGCCATTTCTCTTATCTCTATATAGTCTTGAATTCATTCCATTGTAGATGAGATCTTTGGTTGCATGACCATTTCTCTTATTTCTATATTAGTCTAGAATTCATTCAATTATAGATGAGATCTTTGGTTGCATGGCCATTTCTCTTATTTCTATATTAGTCTAGAATTCATTCCATTATTGATGAGATCTTTGGTTGCATGACCATTTCTCTTATTTCTATATTAGTCTAGAATTCATTCCATTGTAGATGAGATCGTTGGTTGCATGGCCATTTCTCTTATTTCTATATTAGTCTAGAATTCATTCCATTGTAGATGAGATCGTTGGTTGCATGGCCATTTCTCTTATTTCTATATTAGTCTAGAATTCATTCCATTGTAGATGAGATCTTTGGTTGCATGGCCATTTCTCCTATTTCTATATTGGTCTAGAATTCATTCCACTGTACACGGAGTATTTTTCTTAGGCATTTGTCTTAAAAAGCTGTTACTTTTCTCTCTTTTGTTATTTTCCAGCTTTCACATACATAGGTAAGTGTTGTTAATACGTTTGAGTTGAATATTCTAAGTTTGGTTTTCTTGCATATCATTTTTGATTTCCATATTTTGTTAACACCACAAGGTTCTACAACGGTTTCCCCACTTATTATCAACAACCTACTATCTATTAAATGAAAGGAACTAAATTATGGAAATGTGAAGAGAAACAAGAGCTGCTCAGACAATTTCTGGGAATTGTTCAGTTGGTATTGTTTGACCATTTCTAAAAAAGTTTCATGAAATTGCAGAAAATAAAACACAGGCTTGAAGAGCTGCAGTTGAAGAGCTAGGAAGTACTTGAATTATCTGATTATCTTTAATTACCTGTCTACTTTTCAGTGATCTTCCTTTGGTCGCCTTCAAATGCGACAAGAACCTGAGAGGCATTCCTCACTCAAACCACAAACACCTAGGTAATTTTCTATATGAACATCGAATTTGCTGAACTTTTGACCATGTGCAGGTGACATATGTGGGCGAGTCTGGACGACACGTGAGTGACAGATTTTGTGAGCATCTTCGTGATGTTGAGCAAAAGACTTGGCAGCCCGGTGTCTGCCCATTTCAACTCTCCAAGCCATAGTGGTAAACCTGACAGGCAAGCCACTGGTATTGCATCGTGTCACTGCAGCAATCACAGTCGGTTTGTCTCTGAGAATCATTACATTGCCCAGTTGGGTTCACTGGCCCCCCCAGGCATGAACATATCGCTCTAATATACATAGGACACCTACCACACATTTCTTACCCTCATGCGCTACCACACCTGTATATGTATGTATATTTGTCTGCATATGTATTAGCACATTTTGACACCTTCTGGTTTTCTTTTGTGTGCATTGTGGTAATATATACACACTTATGCTTGTACGCATGTATGGTTATGTACACATGTTTTTTTGCACATCTGTTCGGTGTGCACACCCACAGTTAGATATACACAGTTTATAGGTATCTTGTACCCACTTCCCCATATCTTTAGAACCCTTCCTTTTTATTTCTTCCCTGACTGCCTGGTTAGTGAGATATATAATTGGTCAGCCCGTCCACCTATTTTAGTTTAGTCAGAGGCTGACCAAGCTCTGGACCACAGGGAAGTGACCTTTTTTTTATTTCCTTTCTTGAGTAACTAGCATAATATCGCCATGTAGTTAAATTTGTGTATGTATCTATCTATCTATCTATTAACCTTTCAAGCTGTAGCTGGCCCATAGGGCGTAGACCAAGATACTCCTTCTCTTATCTGAATTTGTATTCCAGCAGTTTTATTCTAGCAGTTTTCAATTCTTTTAAAGTTATTTTTATCAAATCTCGCCATTTGTCTCTGTTCTGTGCAAGCAGCTTTATCTCATTGAGGGAGCTGATTTCTGCTGCTCATGCCTCTCATCAATGTTCTTCTCAGTGTCTCTCTGGGTCTTCCTGTTATTCTCTTACCTGTTGTTTCCCACATGAGGGCTTGCTTTGCTATTCGATTATTATCTCTTCTCATCACATGTCCAACATATGACCATTGTCTTTTATTTATTACTGAAGATATTAGTGGTTGATTGGCAATTTCTGTAATTTCCTGTTTGTTTTGAATTTGTTCCACGCTATACCAAGTAAGTTTCCTTAGACATTTATTTTCTAATGTGTTCTAATTGTTTCTATATCTCTTGTTGTTTTTCAGCTTTCACACACATACGTAAGGGTTGATAGTACATTTGATTTGAATAGTCTAAGTTTAGTGTTTGTGCTGATGAGTTTGGATTTCCACAATTTTTCAAGGCTTCTGAAAGACATTGCTGCTTTAGCTATTCTGATTCTAATTTCTTTGCTTGTATCCCCTTCTCGATCAATGTGACTTCAAAGATAGATAAAGTGATCGATCTCTTCCACTGGTTTGTTTTCCATGTATATTTTGTCATCTGTTGGAATTAAGCTTTTCATGACTTTAGTCTTTTCATGATTGATCTCAAGCCCAATTTTGCTGGCTATTGATGATAGTTCATTTGTGTTTTCCTGCATCGTTTTTATCTGACTGCTGATGAGAACTATGTCATCAGCAAAGTCGAGGTCCTCCAAATGGTCTCCTTGTATCCATTTGATGCCTTTATTACCAGTGCAGCATTTCTTCATTATGAAGTCCATAACAACTCCAAATAACAAGGGCGATAAAATACATCCTTGTTTAACCCAGTTTCTATTGGGAAACATTCGCTCAGTCCTTCCTCTGTTCGAACTGCACATGTGTAACCATCATACATGTCTATAATGATATTTATAATTTTTGATGGTAAGCCATATTGCTTCAGAATTTTCCACAAAGAATCTCTATGATTTGTGTACTTATATATGATATGTGTATATCCTTATATATATTTTTGTGTTGTTGTTTGTTGTTCCAGCTGAAGGCTTACTTGTCTGAAATGCCAACTTTTGTTTTGAACTCACCTACGTAAAGCTGTTACCATACCACATTTTAAAAATATTTGTCACTTTAATTATCTGCCTTCTGCAATAATTTCATTCTCATTAATGGGTTTGTTTATTTCTGGAATCATCGCAGGCCATTCAAAATTTGGTGGAAGAGATGAAGAAGCTACTGGGATCTCTCACAGCTTTGTTTCTCTCTAAAGTGTTTGGAGGCTGCTGTCTTAGGAATTGACCAATTCCTTTCTATATAAACACATACACACATGAGCTGACACACAGGCACTTACACAACTACACGCACTCATTCTCACACATAAATCAAGGGAAGTAATCATACAATAAAAGAAAACAAAATGTTTCAGTTTTAAATTGTTGAATTTATTCTTGTTTATGTTCAGTCTTCTATATTTTCTTCCTCTTTGTCTTCTCTTTCTTCTGTTGTTGATCTTTCTATATCTGCTTCTCTGCTTTTTACTTCTTCTTCTTCTGCTTTTTATTATTATTCTTCTGCTTCCTCCTCTCTCTTTTTCCTTCGTCCACTTTTTCCTCTATTTCATCTTCTCCTTTATCCTCATCTTCTTCTGTTTCTACTTCTTGTTCTACTTGTTTATTTTGTCCTCTTCTTCATCTCCTTCTTCTGTTTCAGCTTCTACGTCTTCTACCCTGTTCCTACTTCTATTACTACTATTTATTTGTCTTCTTCCTCTGTTCCTACTTCTATTACTACTATTTATTTTTCTTCTCCCCTGTTCCTACTTCTATTACTACTATTTATTTTTCTTCTTCCTCTGTTCCTACTTCTATTACTACTATTTATTTGTCTTCTTCCTCTGTTCCTACTTCTATTACTACTATTTTTTTTCTTCCTCTGTCCCTACTTCTATTACTACTATTTATTTTTTTTCTTCCCCTGTTTCTAGTTCTATTACTACTATTTATTTGTCTTCTTCCTCTGTTCCTACTTCTATTACTACTATTTATTTTTCTTCTTCCCCTGTTTCTAGTTCTATTACTACTATTTATTTTTCTTCTTCCTCTGTTCCTACTTCTATTACTACTATTTGTTTCTTCTTCCTCTGTTCCTACTTCTATTACTACTATTTATTTTTTTCTTCCCCTGTTTCTAGTTCTATTACTACTATTTATTTTTCTTCTTCCTCTGTCCCAACTTCTATTACTACTATTTATTTTCTTCTCTTCCTCTGTTCCTACTTCTATTACTACTATTTGTTTTTTTCTTCCTCTGTTCCTACTTCTATTACTACTATTTATTTTTCTTCATCCTCTGTCCTACTTCTATTACTACTATTTATTTGTCTTCTTCCTCTGTTCCTACTTCTATTACTACTATTTATTTGTCTTCTTCCTCTGTTCCTACTTCTATTACTACTATTTATTTTCTCTTCCTCTGTCCCTACTTCTATTACTACTATATTTTTCTTCCTCTGTTCCTACTTCTATTACTACTATTTATTTTTCTTCAACCTCTGTCCCTACTTCTATTACTACTATTTATTTTTCTCCTCTTCCTCTGTTCCTACTTCTATTACTACTATTTATTTGTCTTCTTCCTCTGTTCCTACTTCTATTACTACTATTTATTTTCTTCTCCCTCTGTCCCTACTTCTGTTACTACTATTTATTTTTCTTCCTCCTCTGTTCCTACTTCTATTACTACTATTATTTTTCTTCTTCCTCTGTTTCTAGTTCTATACTACTATTTATTTGTCTTCTTCCTCTGTCCCTACTTCTATTACTACTATTTATTTGTCTTCTTCCTCTGTTCCTACTTCTATTACTACTATTTATTGTCTTCTCTCTGTTCCTACTTCTATTACTACTATTTATTTTTGTTTCTTCCTCTTTTATTCTTCTTCATTCCATAACCTTGGGGATCGTTGGGTCACACTGACAGACCTCGTCAACATTGTCCATTTTCTCTATCTCTGATCATTCTTTGAGACTGAAAGTTGAGACCTGC
Organism: Megaustenia siamemsis; assembly: GCA_032433765.1. Lineage (NCBI taxonomy): Eukaryota > Metazoa > Mollusca > Gastropoda > Stylommatophora > Ariophantidae > Megaustenia > Megaustenia siamemsis. The sequence continues at coordinate 86,578,491 of JAVIAB010000124.1, read as the reverse complement.
CATTATTCATGTTACTTTCCCATCTCTACCTCCAATCTTTCTTTGAGACTGAAAGTTGAGACCTGTCTATTGTTTCATGTATCTTCCCATCTCTATCTCCAATCATTCTTTGAGACTGAAAGTTGAGACCTGTCTATTGTTTCATGTTACTTTCCCATCTCTATCTCCAATCTTTCTTTGAGACTGAAAGTTGAGACCTGCCTATTGTTTCATGTTACTTTCCCATCTCTACCTCCAATCATTCTTTGAGACTGAAAGTTGAGACCTGCCCATTGTTTCATGTTACTTTCCCATCTCTACCTCCAATCATTCTTTGAGACTGAAAGTTGAGACCAGTCTATTGTTTCATGTTACTTTTCCATCTCTATCTCTGATCTTTCTTTGAGACTGAAAGTTGAGACCTGCCCATGTTTCATGTTACTTTCCCATCTCTATCTCTGATCTTTCTTTGAGACTGAAAGTTGAGACCTGTCTATTGTTTCATGTTACTTTCCCATCTCTATCTCCCGTGGTTCTCCCTTAACAATCATATTATTAACATGGAAACCCTGGTGGTACGAATGGAAGCTGATGAGGTGACCAGGGACAGGTTGATGACATAGCTCGAAGTTTAGTTTGATTGCAGCCTGTGTTTCAGGGACCATGACGACCATGTGATAACAAAAATCCCACAAAAGATTAGATGTCTTAAGGTCATGGCAGCTGCCAACATCGAGCAGGGGCTACCTACCCGTCTATTCCAGTGACAAGTCCTCGCACTAATTGTGTACACCTTAGCAATTCTTACTGTCAGTACAACATAAATTGACAGGCTGGGGAAAATACAGAATGAAGCTATGTGCTTTATCTTGGGGATGTACGAGGGACACTCCCTGTGTAGCAATGAGGTATCTTCTTGACTTTCCAACCATGGATGGCAGGATCAAGTTCTGGTGGGAAGGAGCATACCTGAAAATAAGTGCAGATAAGGAGCATCCATTGCACACGAGCTCACACAGGGAAAGGTGTCAGGCTAAAAAGAGACAAATCATGGGTGGGCCGACAGAAGATATCATCAAAAGGTCTGTGGGTTTGCCAATAGCAACGCTGGTGAGAAGTGGACATAGGTGCCTACACCATTCAGGGGATCATTCTCGTGTATTATCACACTTGACAGGAAATGTAGGGAATAGAACTCAGTCGTGGTCAATACGGAAGTCATATGGGATAACACTGATAAAAAGGATGCAGTCATCTATACAGAGGATCTGTAATACGACACCAAAGGAAGTGCATGGGCATTTACAGCACGCTCGGCAGGCAGAATAGTTCAAGGAAGACAGTGGTGCATACGTCATGACCACGATAGCATGACAATGGAGACGATGGCAGTGACCAAGGCATTCAAATGGTTAGAGTCAAAAGACTACACCCACGCATTTATACTGAGTGATTCGATGAGCATGATAAAAAAGTGGAGCGGGCTCTTACGCATGCAATGGGTAAAGTCGTTGCAGAATCCAAAATACGTAAGGTCAGCTTGTCTATGTCCCTGGACATGCGGGAGTACGGGGAAATGAAAGAGCGGACAGGTTGCTAGCTGCGCTTTCGTGAGGACGGGCAACCAATGGATCGGGCAGATATCGTCAATGCCTCCGAGATGTGGGAAGAGCACATGACTTCGACAGATACAGATCCACGTAACTTCTTCGGATGAAAGAGATGGGAGTTAAGATGGGCACAGCCAGAAATGAGAAACTTAGTGCGCGTGTTTGAAGACTTATCAACCATCACAGAACTGGAGTCGTCAACCGCTGGACACTGAGTTGACTGAGGGAATTGCTGTGGAGGGGATCTGAGCACCTATGGACATGTTCGGAGTGCAATGATGATGACCCGCAAATAACTAAATAAATAAATTAGCATTATTAACTGTTCTTCTTTAAAATAGACTTTAAAATGTATCTCTTTCATACTAAGATTTTTACTGCTTTTATCTTCATACTAGTATTTTAAATTGTCTTCTGGTCATTCTATGATTCATAAGGTTAACTTTGATGATCTGCAAAGAAATATAATAATTCTTTGAAAAATAATATTTAAATGTTGCATAAATATTTACAGGCACGGTTCGTTCTAACATATCAAACTTATGACAAAAAAAGGTTTACTGTGAATTGTTGATGAAAATGTTAATATTAACTTTATTGTGAAGAAAAAATAAAAGTTATCTTGATTAATTATAAGGGAAGCAACCAAATTATATCAATAGTTAAGAATTCTTTATACGTCGATATATTGTAATTGTAAATTGTCAAAACTTTAAATTATGCATATTGTTTACCAGAACAAAAAAAGGTTCTCATAAAATGTGCAAGCTCTTAAAAATTTTCAATAGCAAATGGCACAAAGTGCTAAAGTATAAAGTTAAAGACATGTACCTAATCCTAATTTGTGGTTGCAAATATTAATTATTTATAATTTCTCTCAAAAAATTAAAAGTTATCTTCCTTGATCACAGAAAAGTCAACTTGAGTTTAAAAAGAAAACGAGGCTGTATAAAGTCCGATGCGGTGAACATATTTTGAAATTACGTGAAATTGTACATAAAATTTGTGTTATTCATCTAGATACTACTGCTGTTGGCTGGCTTGTATTAGGTAAAGAAGCTGTTCACGCGATGAAGCTGTGTTTACAGCATGTGTTCAAAATATCCAGCACAGGGCTCAAGATATTCTGAGACTTGTCTCTTACTATTTCGAAAACCTTCTGGATCTATATACCTATCTTTCGTTCGCCTGAAGTATTGTCTATAACTGCAATGTCGTTTCTTGTATAAATGTTACCGTTTTTTCTCATTCTACAGTGGTGCATATAGTCTTGTCTGTAGTGTTGTATTAATGGTATAAGTGGACTTTCCTCACTCTGCCATATTCAGTGCATTCTTGAAATATGCGTTCCGCTGTCTGGGCGCCTGTCCACATGTACATGTAGTTGAGGCACCAATATTGAATTTTGTAGACACGTGACTGTGGAGTCAATTGTGTCATGTTCTAATGCGTATAATGATAAACTTGTTCCCAACTATTCATGTAATGAAATGCATCCTGATTTGGAGCATTTGGTCTTCTGATTGATTTGATTATCTGTATCTTATGATGGTATGTAACCGGCGCATCTGGTTGTGTGTCTGTTGCACCAATTTTGAAAGCTGATATCTGCTCTCTAGTTTCCTGGTATTCCATAGTGTGATGTGGATCCACTGCAGGCAATCCTATGGTGTTTGTAGAGTTCAGTCAATAAGTTTGCAGATGTAGCAACTTTTTGGATTGCACTGCCTGGAGCACTGATCTTGCATTTGTCAAAAGCTCTACAGGCTGTGGGCTAAGATTACTGTTCAGCAGTTTTTTTCTATTGCCAACTTTTATGCTTGCTTTTCTGCATCGTAATTGTGATAATATTTCGCTGTTGCTATTTTTCCATATCCTAGTGTTATTTTTTGGGTACTCTATGTAGAAGAAGCATGGCTAAAAGAGAATGCAAAGAAATCGAATTGCAACAAAAAGGAGATACAAAAGCTATATACAAACAAATTGAGGAATAACAGGAAGAAAACGCAATCAAAAATGGATGTTTAAAACAAAGGAAGGATCAACTTGTTGATTGATCAAGAAAACATAAGGGAACCATGGACATAATACATACGGATCTTTATAATGATGAACGAACGGAAGTAAATATTAAGGATAATGGAGAAGGACCAGAAATACTAAGAGAAGAAGTGGAAGACGCCTTGCGCAATATGAAAGCAGGCAAAGCTCCTGGAACCAGATAATATAAATAAAGAAGTGATTGAAGAAATGGGTGATTTCTCATAGAAAAAAATAACAAAAATATTGAATGATATCTACAATGAGGCATACATACCAGACGACATGCTCAAAATCAATATCATAGCCATACAAAGAAATCGGGAGATTGATTGCGATGAGTCATCGCACAATAATCTATTGAGTATATGACTTAGATGTTACTAAGAATCATCATGCAAAGAGTGCGAAACAAAAGCAGTCCAGAAATGAGCGTTGAACAGTGTGGTTGATTGTAGAGATAAAGGAAACAAGCAATGCCATATACATAAGATCTTTAGAGAAAGAGCCATAGAGGTGAAAAAAGATCTATCTCCTATGTTTCATAGATTACACCAAGGCTATTTAACAAGTAAAGCACAAGAAATAATCAATATTTTGGAAAAGCATAAACGAGACAGCAAAGATCTAAGAATAAGAAGAACATATACTGGTAACAAACAGCGGCCATAAGACTAGAAACCAATTGGAATGTTTCAACAACATAAAAAAGGGTAATTAGACAAGGTTGTGTGTGTACCAGATTTGTTTAATATCTTATTAGTGAGATTATTTTAAGATCCGTAAGGGGCAATGCTGGAATAACAATTGGAGGTCATAATATAAATAATCTAAGGATGCTGATATACAGTATTAATCGCTAAGAGTGAAAATAAGTTACAAGAAATGTCGGGACAGTAGGAAGGAAACAAAAAATAAAGGACTCAGCCTTAATAGCAAAAAGACAGAGGTAATGGTAACAACAAAGAAAAAAGACATAACTTCAGTGTAAAACAAAAGACAAGTGGAACACTATAAAAACAGAAGTAAATGAATTTAAATATTGGGGAAACGTGTTAACCTCAGACGGAAGATGTACAAAAGAGGTGAGATGCAGAATGGTCAGGCAAAGCAGCTTTCCGAAAAATGAGGAAAATACTATGCAATCCATTTTGACAATAGAAACATAAAAAAGAGTTCTTAAATGTAAGTAGAGCCAGTCTTAACATACGTATGCGAATCATGGGACAATAGGACAACAGACAGAAAATCACTGGAGTCTGTAGAAATGTGGTTTTACAGAAGAATGTTGAGAATACCATGGACAGCTAGGAAAAGTAATGAAGAGGTTCTGAGAAAGGTTTAAGCAAAATGGGAGATAATTTCCAATGTTAGGAAGAGACAATCATCATTTTTGGCCATGTAATGAGAAGAGAACAACTTGATTATATTGTAACAACTGGAAATATTCAAGGACGAAGAGATAGAGGGAAGCAAAGAGAAAAAATAACAGACAGCTTAAGAGAATGGCTTGGCAGAAGGTCAACAACAGAAATGATAAATAGCTGCCGAGATCGAAATTTGTTGGAGAGACATGATCACCTACGCCACTAGCCGGGTACTTGATGATGATGATGATGTAGACCCCTGCTCATCTTTTCTTTCTATGTATTGATCGAGTCAGCGAACAGAGACAATATACACCCTATATAACACTTGTTACTACAAGTTTTATAAACTATTCAGAACTTTATTCTCAATTAAAAAATAAAAAGAAGAATGACTATCCCTCTATTTTAATGCTTGAGATGTAATTGTCTATCGCTATTTTCATAACAGGATTTCAAGCTGCTTTCCTTTCATATTAGCATTATTATCTGTTTCTTTCTCAATAGTAGGACTTTTAAATGTATCTCTTTTCATACATCAGATTTTAAACTGCTTTTATCTTCATGCTAGTATTTTAAATTGTCTCTCTGGTCGTTCTAGCATTTTCATAAGGTTAACTTTTGATGCTAGAAATATAAACTCTCTCAACTCTCTTAACTCCTACATTTTAATCTCTATCTATTAATGCTAGAAATGTAAAATGCCTCTCTCTAATCTCTCTTTCTTTTATCTATATCTTAATGTTAATAATATACTGCCTCTCTCTCCTCTCTCTCTCTCTCTCTCTTAATGTTAGTCTTTTAAACTGCCACTCTCTCTCTCCGGTGACACGAATTATGTTCAATTGTCTATCTCCCCAACTCCTCTCCCTTTTTCTACTAAATTTTGAAATTTAAACTGCATAGTATATTAATAGTTTTTGTTTTTTTATAACGCCCTCTCTCTCTCTCTCTCTCTCTCTCTCTCTCTCTCAACATTATCTCTTCTAGAGTGAAGTGATGAGACGGAAATTAACTTCTTTGGACCTGTGATCTATAAACATGTTTAGAAACTTGAAACAGTTGATTATCTGATTAGAAATAAAATAATTATTTGAAGAATATATATTTCAGTTTTGCATTAATTTTCAGCATTGTTCGCTCTAACATATCAAAATTAAATGCAAAAAAAGTGTTCTACCGTTGAATTGCTAATTAAAATGTTAATATTAACTTATATTCTTAAAATTAAAAGTGTTCGAGATTTAATTAAAAGGGAAGTAACCCAGATATGTTAATAGTTAAGAATTCTTTATACGTCGATATATTGTAATTGTAAATTGTCAAAACGTTACATATATGCATATTATGTCCAGAAAATAATGTTATCATAAAATATGCAGATATATGAAAAATTCTATAAGAAATTGCAAACTCTTAAGTATCAATTAGAAAAAGTACCTTTGCTTAATTTGTGGTTGCAAATATTAATTATATAATTTCTCTCAAAAATTAAAGTTCTCTGCCTTAGCTCACTGAAAGGTCAACTTCTGTCTTAAATAAGAAAACGAGGCTGTATAAAGTCCGGTGCAGTGAACATATTTTTGAAATTACGTGAAAATTGTATATAAAATTTGTGTCTAGATACTACTGCTGTTGGCTGGCTTGTATTAGGTAAAGAGCTGTTCACGCGATGAAGCTCTGTTTACAGCTATGTGTTCAAAATATCCAGCACAGGCCTCAAGAAATTCTGGGACTTGTCTCTTACTATTTTCGAAAACCTTCTGGATCTATATCTATCTTTCGTTCGCCTAAAATTGTCTATAACTGCAATGTCGTTTCTTGTATAAATGTTACCGTCTTTTCTCATTCTTAAGTGGTGCATATAGTCTTGTCTGTAGTGTTGTATTAATGGTATAAGCGGACTTTCCTCAGTCTACCATATTCAGTGCATTCTTGAAATATGCGTTCCGCTATCTGGGCGCCTGTCCACATGTACATGTAGTTGAGGTACCGATATTGAATTTTGTAGACACGTGACTGTGGAGTTAGTCATTTGTGTCCTGTTCTAATGCTCATAATGATAAATTATTCCCATCTATTCATGTAATGAAATACATCCTGATTTGGAGCATTTGTTCTTCTGATTGATTTGATTATCTGTATATTATGAGTATGTAACCGGCGCATCTGGTTGTGTGCCTGTTGCACCTTTTTATGAAAGCTGATCTGCTTTCTAGTTTCCTGGTATTCCATAGTGAGATGGGATCCACTGCAGGGCAATCCTATGGTGTTTGTAGAGTTCAGTCAATAAAGTTTGCAGATGTAGCAACTTTCTGGATTGCAGTGCCTGGAGTACTGATCTTGCATCTGTCAAAAGCTCCACAGGCTGTGTGCTAAGATACTGTTCAACAGTTGTCTATTACCAACTTTATTGCTTGCATTTTTGCATCGTAATTGTGATAATATTTCCCTGTTACTATCTTTTCATATCCTAGTGTTATTTTTTGGGTACTCTATGTAGAACCCTGCTCCACCTTTCTTTTCTATATATTGATCATGTCACAGCACAGAGACATTATAAACACCGATATAACACTTGTTACTACAAGTTTAATAAACTATTCAGAACTTGATTCTCAATTAAAAAATAAAAAAACAATGACTATCTCTCTATTTTAATGCTTGAAATATAATTGTATATCGCTATTTTCATAACAGGATTTTAAGCTGCTTTCATTTCCATATTAAGCATTATTATCTGTTTCTTTTTTAATAGTAGGACTTTTAAATGTATCTCTTTCATACTTAGATTTTAAACTGCTTTTATCTTCATGCTAGTATTTTAAATTGTCTCTCTGGTCGTTCTAGCATTTTCATAAGGTTAACTTTTGATGCTAGAAATAAAACTCTCTCAACTCTCTAACTCTACATTTTAATCTCTATCTATTAATGCTAGAAATGTAAAATGCCTCTCTCTAATTCTCTTTCTTTTATCTATATCTTAATGTTTAATATATATAACTGACATCTCTCTCTCTCTCTCTCTCTTAATGTTAGTCTTTTAAACTGCCACTCTCTTCTCTCTCTCTTAATGTTAGTCTTTTAAACTGCCACTCTCTCTCTCTCTCTCCAGTGACACGAATTATGTTCAATTGTCTATCTCCAACTCCTCTCCCTTTTTCTACTACAATTTTGAAATTTAAGCTGCATAGTATATTAATAGTTTGTTTTTTTATAACTCTCTCTCTCTCTCTCTCTCTCTCTCTCTCTCTCTCTCTCTCTCTCTAACATTATCTCTTCTAGAGTGAAGTAATGAGACGGAAATTAACTTCTTTGGACCTGTGATCTATAAACATGTTTAGATACTTTAAACAGTTGATTATCTGCTAAGAAATAAAATAATTATTTGAAGAATATAAATTTCAGTTTTGCATTTAATTTTCAGGCATTGTTCGCTCTAACATATCAAAATTAAATGCAAAAAAGTGTTCCACCTTTGAATTGCTAATTAAAATGTTAATATTAACTTATATTCTTAAAAATTAAAAGTATTCGTGATTTAATTAAAAGGGAAGTAACTCCAGATATGTTAATAGTTAAGAATTCTTTATACGTCGATATATTGTAATTGTAAATTGTCAAAACTTTTACTTATATGCATATTATGTCCCAGAAAATAATCTTATCATAAAATTTGCAAGATATATGAAAATTCTATAAGAAATTGCAAACCCTAAAGTATCAAATTAAAAGAAAAGTACCTTTGCTTAATTTGTGATTGCAAATATTATTATTATAATTTCTCTCAAAAATTAAAAGTTCTCTGCCTTAGCTCACAGAAAGGTCAACTTCTGTCTTAAATAAGAAAACGAGGCTGTATAAAGTCCGGTGCAGTGAACATATTTTTGAAATTACGTGAAATTGTATATAAATTTGTGTCTAGATACTACTGCTGTTGGCTGGCTTGTATTAGGTAAAGAAGCTGTTCACGCGATGAAGCTGTGTTTACAGCATGTGTTCAAAATATCTAGCACAGGCCTCAAGATATTCTGAGACTTGTCTCTTACTATTTTCGAAAACCTTCTGGATCTATATATCTTTTCGTTCGCCTAAAGTATTGTCTATAACTGCAATGTCGTTTCTTGTATAAATGTTACCGTCTTTTCTCATTCTTAAAGTGGTGCATATAGTCTTGTCTGTAGTGTTTGTATTAATGGTATAAGCGGACTTTCCTCAGTCTACCATATTCAGTGCATTCTTGAATATGCGTTCCGCTATCTGGGGCGCCTGTCCACATGTACATGTAGTTGAGGTACCGATATTGAATTTTGTAGACACGTGACTGTGGAGTCAGTCATTTGTGTCCTGTTCTAATGCTCATAATGATAAATTATTCCCATCTATTCATGTAATGAAATACATCCTGATTTGGAGCATTTGTTCTTCTGATTGATTTGATTATCTGTATCTTATGATGGTATGTAACCGGCGCATCTGGTTGTGTGCCTGTTGCACCTTTTTATGAAAGCTGATCTGCTTTCTAGTTTCCTGGTATTCCATAGTGAGATGGGATCCACTGCAGGGCAATCCTATGGTGTTTGTAGAGTTCAGTCAATAAAGTTTGCAGATGTAGCAACTTTCTGGATTGCAGTGCCTGGAGTACTGATCTTGCATCTGTCAAAAGCTCCACAGGCTGTGTGCTAAGATTACTGTTCAACAGTTGTTCTATTACCAACTTTATTGCTTGCATTTTTGCATCGTAATTGTGATAATATTTCCCTGTTACTATCTTTTCCATATCCCTAGTGTTATTTTTTGGGTACTCTATGTAGACCCCTGCTCCACCTTTCTTTTCTATATATTGATCATGTCACCGCACAGAGACATTATAACACCCGATATAACACTTGTTACTACAAGTTTAATAAACTATTCAGAACTTGATTCTCAATTAAAAAATAAAAAAACAATGACTATCTCTCTATTTTAATGCTTGAAATATAATTGTATATCGCTATTTTCATAACAGGATTTTAAGCTGCTTTCATTTCCATATTAGCATTATTATCTGTTTCTTTTTTAATAGTAGGACTTTTAAATGTATCTCTTTTCATACTTAGATTTTAAACTGCTTTTATCTTCATGCTAGTATTTTAAATTGTCTCTCTGGTCGTTCTAGCATTTTCCATAAGGTTAACTTTTGATGCTAGAAATATAAACTCTCTCAACTCTCTTAACTCCTACATTTTAATCTCTATCTATTAATGCTAGAAATGTAAAATGCCTCTCTCTAATTCTCTTTCTTTTATCTATATCTTAATGTTTAATATATATAACTGCATCTCTCTCTCTCTCTCTCTCTTATGTTCTTTTAAACTGCCACTCTCTCTCTCTCTCTTAATGTTAGTCTTTTAAACTGCCACTCTCTCTCTCTCTCTCCAGTGACACGAATTATGTTCAATTGTCTATCTCCAACTCCTCTCCCTTTTTCTACTACAATTTGAAATTTAAGCTGCATAGTATATTAATAGTTTTGTTTTTTTATAACTCTCTCTTCTCTCTCTCTCTCTCTCTCTCTCTCTCTCTCTCCTCTCTCTACATTATCTCTTCTAGAGTGAAGTAATGAGACGGAAATTAACTTCTTTGGACCTGTGATCTATAAACATGTTTAGATACTTTAACAGTTGATTATCTGCTAAGAAATAAAATAATTATTTGAAGAATATAAATTTCAGTTTTGCATTTAATTTTCAGGCATTGTTCGCTCTAACATATCAAAATTAAATGCAAAAAAGTGTTCCACCTTTGAATTGCTAATTAAAATGTTAATATTAACTTATATTCTTAAAAATTAAAAGTATTCGTGATTTAATTAAAAGGGAAGTAACTCCAGATATGTTAATAGTTAAGAATTCTTTATACGTCGATATATTGTAATTGTAAATTGTCAAAACTTTTACTTATATGCATATTATGTCCCAGAAAATAATCTTATCATAAAATTTGCAAGATATATGAAAAATTCTATAAGAAATTGCAAACCCTAAAGTATCAAATTAAAAGAAAAGTACCTTTGCTTAATTTGTGATTGCAAATATTAATTATTATAATTTCTCTCAAAAATTAAAAGTTCTCTGCCTTAGCTCACAGAAAGGTCAACTTCTGTCTTAAATAAGAAAACGAGGCTGTATAAAGTCCGGTGCAGTGAACATATTTTTGAAATTACGTGAAATTGTATATAAAATTTGTGTCTAGATACTACTGCTGTTGGCTGGCTTGTATTAGGTAAAGAAGCTGTTCACGCGATGAAGCTGTGTTTACAGCATGTGTTCAAAATATCTAGCACAGGCCTCAAGATATTCTGAGACTTGTCTCTTACTATTTTCGAAAACCTTCTGGATCTATATATCTATCTTTCGTTCGCCTAAAGTATTGTCTATAACTGCAATGTCGTTTCTTGTATAAATGTTACCGTCTTTTCTCATTCTTACAGTGGTGCATATAGTCTTGTCTGTAGTGTTGTTTAATGGTATAAGCGGACTTTCCTCAGTCTACCATATTCATTGTATTCTTGAAATATGCGTTCCACTATCTGGGGCGCCTGTCCACATGTACATGTAGTTGAGGTACCGATATTGAATTTTGTAGACACGTGACTGTGGAGTCAGTCATTTGTGTCCTGTTCTAATGCTCATAATGATAAATTATTCCCATCTATTCATGTAATGAAATACATCCTGATTTGGAGCATTTGTTCTTCTGATTGATTTGATTATCTGTATCTTATGATGGTATGTAACCGGCGCATCTGGTTGTGTGCCTGTTGCACCTTTTTATGAAAGCTGATCTGCTTTCTAGTTTCCTGGTATTCCATAGTGAGATGGGATCCACTGCAGGGCAATCCTATGGTGTTTTGTAGAGTTCAGTCAATAAAGTTTGCAGATGTAGCAACTTTCTGGATTGCAGTGCCTGGAGTACTGATCTTGCATCTGTCAAAAGCTCCACAGGCTGTGTGCTAAGATTACTGTTCAACAGTTGTTCTATTACCAACTTTATTGCTTGCATTTTTGCATCGTAATTGTGATAATATTTCCCTGTTACTATCTTTTCCATATCCCTAGTGTTATTTTTTGGGTACTCTATGTAGACCCCTGCTCCACCTTTCTTTTCTATATATTGATCATGTCACCGCACAGAGACATTATAAACACCCGATATAACACTTGTTACTACAAGTTTAATAAACTATTCAGAACTTGATTCTCAATTAAAAATAAAAAACAATGACTATCTCTCTATTTTAATGCTTGAAATATAATTGTATATCGCTATTTTCATAACAGGATTTTAAGCTGCTTTCATTTCCATATTAGCATTATTATCTGTTTCTTTTTTAATAGTAGGACTTTTAAATGTATCTCTTTTCATACTTAGATTTTAAACTGCTTTTATCTTCATGCTAGTATTTTAAATTGTCTCTCTGGTCATTCTAGCATTTTCATAAGGTTAACTTTTGATGCTAGAAATATAAACTCTCTCAACTCTCTTAACTCCTACATTTTAATCTCTATCTATTAATGCTAGAAATGTAAAATGCCTCTCTCTAATTCTCTTTCTTTTATCTATATCTTAATGTTTAATATATATAACTGCATCTCTCTCTCTCTCTCTCTCTCTCTCTTAATGTTAGTCTTTTAAACTGCCACTCTCTCTCTCCGGTGACACGAATTATGTTCAATTGTCTATCTCCAACTCCTCTCCCTTTTTCTACTACAATTTTGAAATTTAAACTGCATAGTATATTAATAGTTTGTTTTTTATAACTCTCTCTCTCTCTCTCTCTCTCTCTCTCTCTCTCTCTCTCTCTCTCTCTCTCTAACATTATCTCTTCTAGAGTGAAGTGATGAGACGGAAATTAACTTCTTTGGACCTGTGATCTATAAACATGTTTAGAAACTTTAAACAGTTGATTATCTGCTAAGAAATAAAATAATTATTTGAAAAATATATATTTCAGTGTTGCATAATATTTACAGGCATTGTTCGCTCTAACATATCACAATTAAATGCAAAAAGTGTTCTTCCGTTGAATTGCTAATGAAAATATTAATATTAACTTACATTCTTAAAAATTTAAAGTGTTCTTGATATAATTAAAAGGGAAGCAACTCCTGTTGTATTAATAGTTACGAATTCTTTATACGTCGATATATTGTAATTGTAAATTGTCAAAACTTTTTACTTATTTGCATATTGTTTCCTAGAAAATAATGTTATCATAAAATTAATTTCCGTCTCATCACTTCACTGTAGAGCCTAGAAGAGATAATGTTAGAGAGAGAGAGAGAGAGAGAGAGAGAGAGAGAGAGAGAGAGAGAGTTATAAAAACAAACTATTAATATACTATGCAGTTTAAATTTCAAAATTGTAGTAGAAAAAGGGAGAGGAGTTGGAGATAGACAATTGAACATAATTCGTGTCACCGGAGAGAGAGAGTGGCAGTTTAAAAGACTAACATTAAGAGAGAGAGAGAGAGAGAGAGAGTGAGCGAGAGAGAAAAGCAGTTATATATATTAAACATTAAGATATAGATAAAGAAAGAGAATTAGAGAGAGCATTTTACATTTCTAGCATTAATAGATAGAGATTAAAATGTAGGTGTTAAGAGAGTTGAGAGAGTTTGTATTTCTAGCATCAAAAGTTAACTTATGAAAATGCTAGAACGACCAGAGAGACAATTTAAAATACTAGCATGAAGATAAAAGCAGTTTAAAATCTGATGTATGAAAGATACATTTAAAAGTCCTACTATTGAGAAAGAAACAGATAATAATGCTAATATGGAAATGAAAGCAGCTTGAAATCCTGTTATGAAAATAGCGATAGACAATTACATCTCAAGCATTAAAATAGAGGGATAGTCATTCTTCTTTTTATTTTTTAATTGAGAATAAAGTTCTGAATAGTTTATAAAACTTGTAGTAACAAGTGTTATATAGGGTGTATATAATGTCTCTGTGCGCTGACTCGATCAATACATAGAAAAGAAAAGATGAGCAGGGGTCTACATCATCATCATCATCAAGTACCTGGCCTAATGGCGTAGGTGATCATGTCTCTCCACAACATTCGATCTCGGCAGCTATTTATCATTTTTGTTGTTGACCTTCTGCCAAGCCATTCTCTTAAGCTGTCTGTTATTTTTTCTCTTTGCTTCCCTCTATCTCTTCGTCCTTGAATTTTTCCAGTTGTTACAATATAATCAAGTTGTTCTCTTCTCATTACATGGCCAAAAAATGATGATTGTCTCTTCCTAACATTGGAAATTATCTCTCATTTTGCTTTGACCTTTCTCAGAATCTGTTCATTACTCTTCCTAGCTGTCCATGGTATTCTCAACATTCTTCTGTAAAACCACATTTCTACAGACTCCAGTGATTTTCTTGTCCGTTGTCCTATTGTCCATGATTCGCATCCGTATGTTAAGACTGGCTCTACGTAACATTTAAGAACTCTTTTTTATGTTTCTATTGTCAAAAATGGATTGCATAGTATTTTCCTCATTTTTTGGAAAGCAGCTTTGCCTGAGCCATTCTGCATCTCACCTCTTTTGTACATCTTCCGTCTGAGGTTAAACAACGTTCCCAAAATTTAAATTCATTTACCTGTTTTAGTAGTGTTCCACTTTGTCTTTATTTTACACTGAGGTGATGCCTTTTTCTTTGTTGTTACCATTACCTCTGTCTTTTTGCTATTAAGGCTGAGTCCTTTATTTTTGCTTTCCTTCACTACAATGTCCAACATTTCTTGTAACTCATTTTCACTCTTAGCGATTAATACTGTATCATCAGCATACCTTAGATTATTTATATTATGACCTCCAATTGTTATTCCAGTCATGCCCCTTACGGATCTTAAAATAATCTCACTATTAATATTAAACAAATCTGGTAACAGCGCACAACCTTGTCTAACACCCTGTTTCATTTGTTGAAACATTCCCAATTGGTTTCCAGTTCTTATGGCCGCTGTCTGTTGCCAGTACATGTTCTTTATTATTCTTAGATCTTTGCCGTCCACGTTTATGCTTTCCAAAATATTGATTATTTCTTGGTGCTTTACTTTGTCAAATGCCTTGGTGTAATCTATGAAACATAGGTATAGATCTGTTTTCACCTCTATGGCTCTTTCTACTAAAGATCTTATGATATAAATGGCATTGCTTGTTCCTTTGTCTCTAACAAAACCACACTGTTCATCGCTAATTTCTGGACTGCTTTTGTTTCGCACTCTTCGCATGATGATTCTTAGTAATACCTTAGTCATATGACTCATAATGCTTATTGTGCGATGATCATCGCAATCAATCGCACCCGATTTCTTTGGTAGGGCTATGAATATTGATTTGAGCATGTCGTCTGGTATATATCCGCGGTTGTAGACATCATTCAATATTTTTGTTATTATTTCTATTCCAAAATCACCCATTTCTTCAATCTCTTCTTTAGTTATATTATCTGGTCCAGGAGCTTTGCCTGCTTTCATATTGCGCAAGGCGTCTTCCACTTATTCTCTTAGTATTTCTGGTCCTTCTCGATTATCCTTAATATTTACTTCCGTTCGTTCATCATTATAAAGATCCTTAATGTATTCTGTCCATGGTTCCCTTATGTTTTCTTGATCAATCAACAGTTCTCCTTCCTTTGATCTTAAACATCCAGTTTTTGATTGCGTTTTTCTTCCTGTTAATTTCTCAATTTGTTTGTAAATAGCTTTTGCATCTCCTTTTTGTTGCAATTCTTTTTCTTTGCATCTCTCTTTTAGCCATGCTTCTTCTACATAGAGTACCCAAAAATAACACTAGGGATATGGAAAGATAGCAACAGGGAAATATTATCACAATTACGATGCAGAAAAGCAAGCAATAAAGTTGGCAATAGAAAAAAACTGCTGAACAGTAATCTTAGCCCACAGCCTGTAGAGCTTTTGACAAATGCAAGATCAGTGCTCCAGGCAGTGCAATCCAGAAAGTTGCTACATCTGCAAACATTATTGACTGAACTCTACAAACACCATAGGATTTACCTGCAGTGGATCACATCACACTATGGAATACCATAAACTAGAGAGCAGATCAGCTTTTAAAAGTGGTGCAACAGGCACACAACCAGATGCGCCGGTTACATACCATCATAAGATACAGATAATCAAATCAATCAGAAGACCAAATGCTCCAAATCAGGATGCCTTTCATAATATGAATAGTTGGGAACAAGTTATCATTATACGCATTAGAACAGGACACAATTGACTCCACAGTCACGTGTCTACAAAATTCAATATTGGTGCCTCAACTACATGTACATGTGGACAGGCGCCCCAGACAGCGGAACGCATATTTCAAGAATGCACTGAATATGGCAGAGTGAGGAAAGTCCACTTATACCATTAATACAACACTACAGACAAGACTATATGCACCACTGTAAGAATGAGAAAAAGACTGTAACATTTATACAAGAAACGACATTGCAGTTATAGACAATACTTCAGGCGAACGAAAGATAGGTATATAGATCCAGAAGGTTTTCGAAAATATAAAGAGACAAGTCTCAGAATATCTTGAGGCCTGTGCTGGATATTTTGAACACATGCTGTAAACACAGCTTCATCGCGTGAACAGCTTCTTTACCTAATAAAAGCCAGCCAACAGCAGTAGTATCTAGATGAATAACACAAATTTTATGTACAATTTCACGTAATTTCAAAATATGTTCACCGCATCGGTTTATACAGCCTAGTTTTCTTACTTAAGACTCAAGTTGACTTTTCTGTGATCAAAGGAAGATAACTTTTAATTTTTGAGAGAAATTATACATAATTAATATTTGCAACCAAAAATTAGGAATAGGTACATGTCTTTAACTTTATACTTTAGCACTTGCAATTTGCTATTGAAATTTTCAAAGAGATTTGCACATTTTTTGAGACCCTTATTTTCTGGGAAACAATATGCATAAGTTTTAAAGTTTTGACAATTTACAATTACAATATATCGACGTATAAAGAATTCTTAACTATCAATATAATTGGAGTTGCTTCCCTTATAATTAAATCAAGATAACTTTTATTTTTCTTCACAATAAAAGTTAATATTAACATTTTCATCAACAATTCAACAGTAGAACACTTTTTGCATTTAAGTTTGATATGTTAGAACGAACCGTGCCTGTAAATATTATGCAACATTTAAATATATATTTTTCAAAGAATTATTATATTTCTTAGCAGATAATCAAGTGTTTAAAGTTTCTACACATTTTTTATAGATCACAGGTCCAAAGAAGTTAATTTACAAAAATTAGCTGATGCCGTCTCATCACATCACTGTAGAGTCTAGAAGAGATAATGTTGAGAGAGAGAGAGAGAGAGGTATAAAAAACCCTAGGAAAATATTATGCAGTTGAAATTCAAAATTGTAGTAGAAAAAGGGAGAGGAGTTGGAGATAGACAATTGGGCATTATTCATGTCACTGGAGAGGCAGAGTGGCAGTTTAAAAGTCTTTATTGATCAGCATTAATCTTTATTGAAAAGCAGTAATATAAAGAGATTAAAATGTAGGAGTTGAGAGAGTTTATATTTCTAGCATCAAAAGTTAACCTTATGAAAATCATAGAATGACCAGAGAGAAAATTTAAAATACTAGAATGAAGATAAAAGCAGTTAAAAATCTTAGTATGAAAAGAGATACATTTAAAAGTCCTATTATTAAGAAAGAAACAGTTAATAATGCTAATTTATTTCTTTAGTTATTTGCGGGTCATCATCATTGCACTCCGAACATGTCCATAGATGCTCAGATCCCCTCCACAGCAATTCACTCAGTGTCCAGCGACTGACGACTCCAGTTCTGTGATGGTTGATAAGTCTTCAAACACGCCACTAAGTTTCTCATTTCTGGCTGTGCCCATCTTAACTCCCATCTCTTTCATCCGAAGAAGTTACGTGGATCTGTATTTGTCGAAGTCCTGTGCTCTTCCCACATCTCGGAGGGCATTGATGGTATCTGCCAAATCCATTGGTTGCCGTCCTCAACGAAAGCGCAGCTAGCCAACCTGTCCGCTCTTTCATTTCCCCGTACTCCCGCATGTCCAGGGACATAGACAAAGCTGACCTTACGTATTTTGGATTTCTGCAACGACTTTACCCATTGCATGCGTAAGAGCCCGCCTCCACTTTTTTATCTTGCTCATCGAATCACTCAGTATAAATGCGTGGGTGTAGTCTTGTGACTCTAACCATTTGAATGCCTTGGTCACTGCCATCGTCTCCATTGTCATGCTACTCGTGGTCATGACGTATGCACCACTGTCTTCCTTGACTATTCTGCCTGCCGAGCGTGCTGTAAATGCCCATGCACTTCTTTGGTGTCGTATTACAGATCCGTCTGTATAGATGACTGCATCCTTTTTATCAGTGTTATCCCAGATGACTTCCGTATTGACCACGACTGAGTTCTATTCCCTACATTTCATGTCAAATGTGATAAATACACGAGAATGATCCCCTGAATGGTGTAGGCACCTATGTCCACTTCTCACCAGCGTTGCTATTGGCAAACCCACAGACCTGTTTGATGATATCTTCTGCTCGGCCCACCCATGATTTGTCTCTTTTTAGCCTGACACCTTTCCCTGTGTTGAGCTCATTGTGCAATGGATGCTCCTTATCTGCACTTATTTTCAGGTATGCTCCTTCCCACCAGAACTTGATCCTGCCATCCATGGTTGGAAAGTCAAGAAGATACCTCATTGCTACACAGGGAGTGTCCCTCGTACATCCCCAAGATAAAGCGCATAGCTTCATTCTGTATTTTCTCCAGCCTGTCAATTTATGTTGTACTGACAGTAAGAATTGCTAAGGTGTACACAATTAGTGCGAGGACTTGTCACTGGAATAGACGGGTAGGTAGCCCCTGCTCGATGTTGGCAGCTGCCATGACCTTAAAGACATCTAATCTTTTGTGGCATTTTGTTATCACATGGTCGTCATGGTCCCTGAAACACAGGCTGCAATCAAACTAAACTTCGAGCTATGTCATCAACCTGTCCCTGGTCACCTCATCAGCTTCCATTCGTACCACCAGGGTTTCCATGTTATAATATGATTGTTAAGGGAAAACCACGGGAGATAGAGATGGGAAAGTAACATGAAACAATAGACTGGTCTCAACTTTCAGTCTCAAAGAAAGATCAGAGATAGAGATGGGAAAGTAACATGAAACAATGGGCAGGTCTCAACTTTCAGTCTCAAAGAAAGATTGGAGATAGAGATGGGAAAGTAACATGAAACAATAGACTGGTCTCAACTTTCAGTCTCAAGAAAGATCAGAGATAGAGATGGGAAAGTAACATGAAACATGGGCAGGTCTCAACTTTCAGTCTCAAAGAAAGATCAGAGATAGCGATGGGAAAGTAACATGAAACAATAGATTGGTCTCAACTTTCAGTCTCAAATAATGATTGGAGATAGAGATGGGAAAGTAACATGAAACAATAGACAGGTCTCAACTTTCAGTCTCAAAGAATGATTGGAGGTAGAGATGGGGAAGATACATGAAACAATAGACAGGTCTCAACTTTCAGTCTCAAAGAATTATTGGAGGTAGAGATGGGGAAGATACATGAAACAATAGACAGGTCTCAACTTTCAGTCTCAAAGAAGATCAGATATAGAAATGGGAAAGTAACATGAAACAATGGGCAGGTCTCAACTTTCAGTCTCAAAGAAAGATCAGAGATAGAGATGGGAAAGTAACATGAAACAATAGACTGGTCTCAATTTCAGTCTCAAAGAATGATTGGAGGTAGAGACGGGAAAGTAACATGAAACAATAGGCAGGTCTCAACTTTCAGTCTCAAAGAAAGATCAGAGATAGAGATGGGAAAGTAACATGAAACAATAGACAGGTCTCAACTTTCAGTCTCAAAGAATGATTGGAGGTAGAGATGGGAAAGTAACATGAAACTATGGGCAGGTCTCAACTTTCAGTCTCAAAGAATGATTGAGGTAGAGATGGGAAAGTAACATGAAACAATGGGCAGGTCTCAACTTTCAGTCTCCAAGAATGATCAGAGATAGAGAGAAATGTACAATGTTGACGAGGTCTGTCAGTGGTGACCCAACGATCCCCAAGGTTATGGAACGAAGAAGAAGAAAAAGAGAGGAAAAAAAATTGTAGTAATAGAAGTAGGAACAGAGGAAGAAGAAAAATAAATAGTAGTAATAGAAGTTGGGACAGAGGAAGAAGAAAAATAAATAGTAGTAATAGAAGTAGGAACAGAGGAAGAAGAAAAATAAATAGTAGTAATAGAAGTAGGAACAGAGGAAGAAGAAAAATAAATAGTATTAATAGAAGTAGGAACAGAGGCAGAAGAAAATAAATAGTAGTAATAGAAGTTGGGACAGAGGAAGAAGAAAATAAATAGTAGTAATAGAAGTAGGAACAGAGGAGGAAGAAAAATAAATAGTAGTAAAAGAAGTAGAAACAGAGGAAGAAGAAAATAAATAGTAGTAATAGAAGTAGGGACAGAGGAAGAAGAAACATAAATAGTAGTAATAGAAGTAGGGACAGAGGAAGAAGAAACATAAATAGTAGTAATAGAGGTAGGAACAGAGGAAGAAGAAAAATAAATAGTAGTAATAGAAGTAGGGACAGAGGAAGAAGAAAAATAAATAGTAGTAATAGAACTAGAACAGGGGAAGAAAATAAATAGTAGTAATAGAAGTAGGGACAGAGGAAGAAGAAACATAAATAGTAGTAATAGAAGTAGGGACAGAGGAAGAAGAAACATAAATAGTAGTAATAGAGGTAGGAACAGAGGATGAAGAAAATAAATAGTAGTAATAGAGGTAGGAACAGAGGATGAAGAAAAATAAATAGTAGTAATAGAGGTAGGGACAGAGGAAGAAGAAAATAAATAGTAGTAATAGAAGTAGGGACAGAGGAAGAAGAAAAATAAATAGTAGTAATAGAAGTAGGGACTGAGGAAGAAGAAAAATAAATAGTAGTAATAGAAGTAGGGACAGAGGAAGACAAAAAATAAATAGTAGTAATAGAAGTAGGAACAGAGGAAGAAGAAACATAAATAGTAGTAATAGAAGTAGGGACAGAGGAAGAAGAAATATAAATAGTAGTAATAGAAGTAGGGACAGAGGAAGAAGACAAATAAATAGTAGTAATAGAAGTAGGGACAGAGGAAGAAGAAACATAAATAGTAGTAATAGAAGTAGAAACAGGGGAAGAAAAAAAATAAATAGTAGTAATAGAAGTAGGAACAGAGGAAGAAGAAACATAAATAGTAGTAATAGAAGTAGGAACAGGGGTAGAAGACGTAGAAGCTGAAACAGAAGAAGGAGATGAAGAAGAGGACAAAATAAACAAGAAGAACAAGAAGTAGAAACAGAAGAAGATGAGGATAAAGGAGAAGATGAAATAGAGGAAAAAGTGGACGAAGGAAAAAGAGAAGAGGAGGAAGAAGAATAATAATAAAAAGCAGAAGAAGAAGAAGTAAAAAGCAGAGAAGCAGATATAGAAAGATCAACAACAGAAGAAAGAGAAGACAAAGTAGAAGAAAATATAGAAGACTGAACATAAACAAGAATAAATTCAACAATTTAAAACTGAAACATTTTGTTTTTCTTTTATTGTATGATTACTTTCCTTGATTTATGTGTGAGAATGAGTGCGTGTAGTTGTGTAAGTGCCTGTGTGTCAGCTCATGTGTGTATGTGTTTATATAGAAAGAATTGGTCAATTCCTAAGACAGCAGCCTCCAAACACTTTAGAGAGAAACAAAGCTGTGAGAGATCCCAGTAGCTTCTTCATCTCTTCCACCAAAAATTTGAATGGCCTGCGATGATTCCAGAAATAAACAAACCCATTAATGAGAATGAAATTATTGCAGAAGGCAGATAATTAAAGTGACAAATATTTTTAAAATGTGGTATGGTAACAGCTTTACGTAGGTGAGTTCAAAACAAAAGTTGGCGTTTCAGACAAGTAAGCCTTCAGCTGGAACAACAAACAACAACACAAAAATATATATAAGGATATACACATGTCATATATAAGTACACAAATCATAGAGATTCTTTGTGGAAAATTCTGAAGCAATATGGCTTACCATCAAAAATTATAAATATCATTATAGACATGTATGATGGTTACACATGTGCAGTTCGAACAGAGGAAGGACTGAGCAAATGTTTCCCAATAGAAACTGGGGTTAAACAAGGATGTATTTTATCGCCCTTGTTATTTGGAGTTGTTATGGACTTCATAATGAAGAAATGCTGCACTGGTAATAAAGGCATCAAATGGATACAAGGAGACCATTTGGAGGACCTCGACTTTGCTGATGACATAGTTCTCATCAGCAGTCAGATAAAAACGATGCAGGAAAACACAAATGAACTATCATCAATAGCCAGCAAAATTGGGCTTGAGATCAATCATGAAAAGACTAAAGTCATGAAAAGCTTAATTCCAACAGATGACAAAATATACATGGAAAACAAACCAGTGGAAGAGATCGATCACTTTATCTATCTTTGAAGTCACATTGATCGAGAAGGGGATACAAGCAAAGAAATTAGAATCAGAATAGCTAAAGCAGCAATGTCTTTCAGAAGCCTTGAAAAATTGTGGAAATCCAAACTCATCAGCACAAACACTAAACTTAGACTATTCAAATCAAATGTACTATCAACCCTTATGTATGCGTGTGAAAGCTGGAAAACAACAAGAGATATAGAAACAAAGTTGAACACATTAGAAAATAAATGTCTAAGGAAACTTACTTGGTATAGCGTGGAACGAATTCAAAACAAACAAGGAAATTACAGAAATTGCCATTCAACCACTAATATCTTCAGTAATAAATAAAAGACAATGGTCATATGTTGGACATGTGATGAGAAGAGATAATAATCGAATAGCAAAGCAAGCCCTCATGTGGGAAACAACAGGTAAGAGAATAACAGGAAGACCCAGAGAGACACTGAGAAGAACATTGATGAGAGGCATGAGCAGCAGAAATCAGCTCCCTCAATGAGATAAAGCTGCTTGCACAGAACAGAGACAAATGGCGAGATTTGATAAAAATAACTTTAAAAGAATTGAAAACTGCTAGAATAAAACTGCTGGAATACAAATTCAGATAAGAGAAGGAGTATCTTGGTCTACGCCCTATGGGCCAGCTACAGCTTGAAAGGTTAATTTAAGGTGATAATTTCTGTGAGTAAAAGTGAAAGTCATCATTTTTTTTTTACCATTTCAATTTTGTCAAATTTGTCTTGGAAGTTGAACTATATGGTTGTGGTCACAGGGCCAGTAAAAGTGACAGTCATAAACACTGAGTTATAAGGATGACAATTGTTATTTTAGCAAATTTGCAAGATGAACCGAAACAACAGACACTGCAATGTCTGTGGCGTTACATAAACAATAACTATTTTTATAGCAGAAAGGCGGGAAAAGATAATGAAAGCTGCATAGACAGCAATCCTGAATGTAAGTTAGAAACTTCTGAATTTTTATCAGGGGAATGGCTTAATTTGTGTCATTGTGACTTAGGTCATTTCAGCTAAAGAACGTGTCCCGAACTGGCATGTGTCCAATTCCAAGAAAAATGTATTGCGAAGAGGTTGTTATTACCTAAAGATTTTATTTAGAGTTAAATACACCAACTTTATTTCTGTTTATCTAATACATACACCCATTGTCCCATGAACAACAGCGACATGCAACAGGGAGTACTGCCTCAGTCTCAGCTGCCTCAACATTCTGGTCATGTCCTTGGTGGTATACACAATGTCACTGGAATCTTCTGTAAGATACACATCAAACAATAATCTTCTCTAAGATATACGTAAGATATACATGTATATCCTGGACAAAATATGGAAATAAAAAATTCGAAACGAGAAAACCAAATTTAGAATATTCAACTCAAACGTATTATCAACACTTATGCATGTGAAAGCTGGAAAACATCAAAGAGATTGAGAGAAAACTAAATGCTTTTGAAGACAAATGCCTAAGAAAAATACTCTGTGTACAATGGAATGAATTCAAGACTAATATTGAAATAAGAGAAATGGCCATGCAGCCAACGATCTCATCTACAATGGAATGAGTTCTAGACTAATATTGAAATAAGAGAAATGGCCATGCAACCAAAGATATCTACAATTGAATGAATTCTAGACTAATATTGAAATAAGAGAAATGGTCATGCAACCAAAGATCTCATCTACAATGGAATGAATTCTAGACTAATATTGAAATAAGAGAAATGGTCATGCAACCAAAGATCTCATCTACAATGGAATGAATTCTAGACTAATATAGAAATAAGAGAAATGGCCATACAGCCAACGATCTCATCTACAATAGAATGAATTTAAGATTAATATTGAAATAAGAGAAATCGCCATGCAACCAAAGATCTCATCGACAATTAAGTACAGATGATGGACATAGGTGTAGGATCAAGAATCAAGGTTGTTAATTTCACACATACATACACCGTATGAAAGATGGCCACATATCAAAAGATATACTCTACAGACAACTGGCAGATGGCAAAAGGCCTGGGCGGTGCCCAAAACTTTGATTTGTAGATGTGTGTAAACATGACATAAACCATGCAGCCTGGGAAGACATAGCTGCAGACCGCAATCTTTGGAAACACACTCTAAAGCTTGCAACTCAAACATGAAGCAGACAGGTTCATAGAAAAAGTGAATACCACGGAGAAAGTAAAGAAAAAATAACATTTCTAGGGCAGTTGAAAAATCCACAGTCAACTATGACTGATGGAGGCTACTATAGTCAACTATGACTGACGGAGGCTACTATAGTCAACTATGACTGACGGAGGCTACCATAGTCAACTATGACTGACAGAGGCTACTATAGTCAACTATGACTGACGGAGGCTACTATAGTCAACTATGACTGACAGAGGCTAATATAGTCAACTATGACTGACAGAGGCTAATATAGTCAAATATGACAGACGGAGGCTACTATA
Organism: Megaustenia siamemsis; assembly: GCA_032433765.1. NCBI lineage: Eukaryota > Metazoa > Mollusca > Gastropoda > Stylommatophora > Ariophantidae > Megaustenia > Megaustenia siamemsis. The sequence continues at coordinate 86,553,413 of JAVIAB010000124.1, read as the reverse complement.
GTCAACTATGACAGACGGAGGCTACTATAGTCAACTATGACAGACGGAGGCTACTATAGTCAACTATGACTGACAAAGGCTACTACAGTCAACTATGACTGACAGAGGCTACTATAATCAACTATGACTGATGGAGGCTACTACAGTCACCTATGACTGACAGAGGCTACTATAGTCAACTATGACTGACGGAGGCTACTATAGTCAACTATGACAGACTGAGGCTACTACAGTCAACTATGACTGATGGAGGCTACTATAATCAACTATGACTGACGGAGGCTACTATAGTCAATTATGACTGATAGAGGCTACTATAATCAACTATGACTGACGGAGGCTACTACAGTCAACTATAACTGACGGAGGCTACTATAGTCAACTATGACTGATGGAAGCTCCTACAGTCAACTATGACAGACAGAGGCTACTATAGTCAACTATGACTGACATAGGCTACTATAATCAAATATGACTGACAGAGGCTACAATAGTCAACTATGACTGACAGAGGCTAATATAATCAACTATGACTGACAGAGGCTACTATAATCAACTATGACTGATGGAGGCTACTACAGTCAACTATGACTGACAGAGGCTACTATAGTCAACTATAACTGACGGAGGCTACTATAGTCAACTACGACAGATGGAGGCTACTATAGTCAACTATGACTGACAAGGGCTACTACAGTCAACTATGACTGACGGAGGGTACTATAGTCAACTATGACTGACAAGGGCTACCACAGTCAACTATGATTGATGGAGGCTACTATAATCAACTATGACTGATGGAGGCTACTATAATCAACTATGACTGACGGAGGCTACTATAGTCAACTATGACTGACAGAGGCTACTATAGTCAACTATGACTGACGGAGGCTACTATAGTCAACTATGCAGTCATAGTACAAAGGCTACTACAGTCAACTATGACTGACAGAGGCTACTATAGTCAACTATGACTGACGGAGGCTACTATAGTCAACTATGACAGACGGAGGCTACTATAGTCAACTATGCAGTCATAGTACAAAGGCTACTACAGTCAACTATGACTGACAGAGGCTACTATAATCAACTATGACTGATGGAGGCTACTACAGTCAACTATGACTGACAGAGGCTACTATAGTCAACTATGACTGACGGAGGCTACTATAGTCAACTATGACAGACGGAGGCTACTATAGTCAACTATGCAGTCATAGTACAAAGGCTACTACAGTCAACTATGACTGACAGAGGCTACTATAATCAACTATGACTGATGGAGGCTACTACAGTCAACTATGACTGACAGAGGCTACTATAGTCAACTATGACTGACGGAGGCTACTATAGTCAACTATGACTGATGGAGGCTACTACAGTCAACTATGACTGACAGAGGCTACTATAGTCAACTATGACTGACGGAGGCTACTATAGTCAACTATGACAGAAGGAGGCTACTACAGTCAACTATGACTGATGGAGGCTACTATAGTCAACTATGACTGATGGAGGCTACTATAGTCAACTAGGACTGACGGAGGTTACTATAGGCAACTATGACTGACAAAGGCTACTACAGTGAACTATGACTGACGGAGGCTACCACAGTCAACTATGAATGATGGAGGCTACTATAATCAACTATGACTGAAAGAGGCTACAATAGTCAACTATGACTGACAGAGGCTAATATAATCAACTATGTCTGACAGAGGCTACTATAGTCAACTATGACTGACGGAGGCTACTATAGTCAACTATGACAGATGGAGGCTACTATAGTCAACTATGACTGACAAGGCTACTACAGTCAACTATGACTGACGGAGGGTACTATAGTCAACTATGACTGACGGAGGGTACTATAGTCAACTATGACTGACAAGGGCTACCACAGTCAACTATGATTGATGGAGGCTACTATAATCAACTATGACTGACGGAGGCTACTATAATCAACTATGACTGACGGAGGCTACTATAGTCAACTATGACTGACAGAGGCTACTATAATCAACTATGACTGACGGAGGCTACTACAGTCAACTATAACTGACGGAGGCTACTATAGTCAACTATGACTGATGGAAGCTACTACAGTCAACTATGACTGACAGAAGCTACTACAGACAACTATGACTGACGGAGGCTACTACGGTCAACTATGACTGATGGAGGCTACTACAGTCACCTATAACTGACGGAGTCTACTACAGTCAACTATGACTGACGGAGGCTACCACAGTCAACTATGACTGACAGAGGCTACTACAGTCAACTATGACTGATGGAGGCTACTACAGTCAACTATGACTGACGGAAGCTACTATAGTCAACTATTACTGACGGAGGCTACTAATTTCCCACATTTATGGTAAAGTTTAAAACTTCAATCCTCTACAGCCTAATTGACATTAATTTTATTGAATAACTTGCACCACTTTTCTGATATAATTACTTCTGCTGACAACCATTTTAACAGTTTGTATTATATCCTGTCTTAGATTCCCCAGCTCTCAGTAAGCCTCTCCTGCTGTTATGTTTCCTAGTGCTTCTAATATTCCATCAGTCCATCTTTAGCTCTTCTGTTGGCCTCTCCTGCTTTTATGTTTCCTAATGTTTCTAATATTCCATCAATCCATCTTTTCCTCTTCTGTTGACCTCTCCTGCTGTTATGTTCCTAGTGCTTCTAATATTCCATCAGTCCATCTTTAGCTCTTCTGTTGGCCTCTCCTGCTGTTATGTTTCCTAATGTTTCTAATATTCCATCTTTCCTCTTCTGTTGGCCTCTCCTGCTGTTATGTTTCCTAATGATCCTTATATTCCATCAATCTATCTTTTGCTCTTCTGTTGGCCTCTCCTGTTGTTATGTTTCCTAGTGTTTCTAATTTCCATCAATCCATCTTTTCCTCTTCTGTTGGCCTCTCCTGCTGTTATATTTCCTATTGTTTCTAATATTCCATCAATCCATCTTTTCCTCCTCTGTTGGCCTCTCCTGCTGTTATGTTTCCTAGTGTTTCTAATATTCCATCAATCCATCTTTTCCTCCTCTGTTGGTCTCTCATGATGTTAAGTTTAACAGTGCTTTTAATATTCCATCAATCCATCTTTTTCGAGGTCAGCCCTTGGGTCTGTGTTCTTGTAATTTTTATTGAAGGCTTGATATGCTGTATTTTGGTCTTTCTATCATATCGCATGGCCAAGCCATTGTATCTGTTGTTTCTTTATGTACTCTATTGGGAATTATTCCTAGTTTTTTTCTCAGTTCTTCATTTCTGATCTTATCTCTCATGCTATTTCCTTTCATTTGTTCAACACATTTCATCTCTATAGAGGTTATTTTTCTAATTGTTCTTGTGTCTTACATCCAGGTCTGGCATTGGTAGCACAACGTTGGATGAAGATTGTATTTAGAGTGCCCGTTTTGCCTCTAGAGTTATTTCCATGTTGGACAATAGTGGCGATATGCGACTGATGATCTGACAAGCTTTGTTACATCTTGAGTCTATTCGTAATCATCAACAGTTAGAACATTTTTAGATTTCTTACAAATATTCTCTTTGATCTACCTTGTCTTTCTATTCCAGATTTACCTATTCAGTCCTGAGAAGCACGTGGCTGTGCATCAAAATCCACTATTTCACTGGCTGAGCCTGTGTGCTGTGTTTGATACCTGCAGTAGATAGAAAGGATTTTGTCTATCAGGAGTGAAATAAAAATTGTGATTCTCACACATCGTGGCGATTGCTTTGGCCAAGCGGCCTTTATCTCTCCAGTCCTGTCATGAGCCTGCCCAACATACACCAGCAATGGTAATATGTGTCATAAAGATAGTTTTTTTTTCTCAAATCTACACTGGCTATCTTTTGAAATCTTACATTCAAACACCTGTCTTACTTTTTTCCATCTATTCATACGTCAATCTTTCTTTCTCATTCTTTCTTGTTTTTACCCCATTGCGCAAATGAGCTGTCAGTCCTTTACCCCTTAGATAAACATTAACCCTATATTATGATACCGTCGTAAAAATTACCACCTCAAATAAAAAGTCTTGAAATTTGACAACTTGCTGTCTGCAAACATCCTTCCTCCTAATTACTACTTCCAGTGACTCTTGAGTATTGGATTTGTTTCCCTTGATTTTGGATCAGACATAAGTATGCTCACCATAAAAAGTACTATGTACGTCTGTTCGGGACAAGCTTTGCAGTTGAAATGACCTAAGTAGTGATGACACAAATGAGACCCTTCCTCTGACAACAATTCCGCTGTTTCTAACCTACATTCAGGACCTTTCCCCGCCACCTTCCTGCTGTAAAAATAATAATGTTTATATAATGCTGTCACAGTGTCCTGTCTGTTGTTTCAGTTCATCTCACAAATTTGCTAAAATAACAACTGCCACCTAATAGCCCAGTGTTGATGACTTTCACTTTCACCGACGCAACGAGCACAAAAATTATGTTTCAACTTCAAATGCAAATTTAACAAAATTGAAGCGGTCACAAAATTATGACTTTCACTTCTACTCACTGAAATTATTAGGTTGTATTGTTGTATAAACAAATATAGATTCTAAATGTTAATATGAGAGATTAAATGTCGTGAATTAAGCGGATTGTAAAATATTATTAATATTACAAAGATTATAAAAAATAATATTAATGAACACAAAAACATAGATCTTCTCTGGATACATGTTTAACAAATTGGAGTGGTCAAAAAAATTATGACATTTACTTTTACTCACAGAAATGATTAAACTTGACTGCTGTATACAAAAATCTAGATTAAAAACGTTAATATGAGAGATTAAATGTCGTGCATTAAGCAGATCATAATATAAAATATATAGTCCAGGTGTAATTTCTCCAGCAGCGGTGGGCTAAAAACATTCTGGTTAGACTTAGTGGGAAGGAATTACGTATTTGATGTCACAACTGCATAAAACTATGGTAGATGTTTTAAAGAGTAGATGTTCACATGTGTATGGTATCATGGACTTACGGCAGCTGCATGAATAGACAACATAACACCTCCAGTAGCCACAGCACGATGGAGTTGAATTTCATTCCATAAATCTAATGTAACCCAGGAAATGATTACAGCTTCCAATTCCCATGTCTCTGCTTGGGTAAGCACAAAGCTGTGTAGCAAAAGTTCAAAGAAAATACTTATTTTAAAAGTCCAAATGTAATAATTAAATGGTAGTAATTTTTTTTATTACAACATTATCATGAAAACATCACTTACAGATCATCGTCATTATCGAGTACCATCTCCACATCGAAGGTTGGCTACAATGGAACGTCATTCCGTTCTTTCTCTTACTTTGATGGTGCAGGTTGTCACAGGCTGTCTTGTCCATCTTTTGATGTTTCTCATTCATGTTAGTCTTGGTCTGCCTCTATTACTTTGTATTTTCCCTTCCAATATTACTTATAGTAGGCTGTTGTGTTTTTAACTTACCCCAAAATCTCATTTGTCTACTTTGTATTGTGTTTAGTAGTTTTCTTTTCATTTTTAGTTGTTTTAAAACTTCATCCTGTGTTCTCTTTTCTTTCCATCCAATTCTACCCATTCTTCTATAAATCCACATTTCAAAGGCTTCAATTTTCTGTTCTGTTTTCTTATCTAATGTCCGTGTTTCTGCACTATACAGGAATATTGAGAAGATATAACATTTTGCTATTCTTTGTTTTAGCCTGGATGTTATTTGTTTTCATGTTAATATACTTTTCAAGGCATTAAAATTACTTTTTGCTATTCCTAATCTTTTGTTTATTTGAGCTTTACATTTTCCATCGCTGGTTATAGTATGTCCAAGGTAGTTGTAGGTCTCAACTGTCTACAGGTCTATTCCTTCAAATTAGATATCCACTTGTAGGTTTTAAGTATTATCTTTGTCTATGATCATAGTTTTAGTCTTTTTGATTTCACTCATGGATAGGTCTCGTAATCTAAAGTTAAGTGGGCATAGATGTATTATTTTGAGCTTTACAGCCAAGCTTTGATATCTGTACATTTCAGCCTAACACATCTGACATCAACACAGCATTTCTGAGCACTGGGTTGCCTACCCTCTTTGATCCCTTTTTGCTTGGCCAAACTGGTTAGTTTATTTCTACAAACACTACTGGGGGTGGAGTAGGTTCTTGATCAGCTCTGTCATTTGCTGATCCTGATGCAGGAACTGTCTGCTCTCAACTCAGTTACTGGATGAGCAACTTGGTGCCCACCACCATCTCATTTTCTTTAATACTTCTACATTACATTCGTCAACAGGGCCCAAGACGTTGATCCAGCAACTGACCTAAGTACGGAAAGTGACCCACAGCTGACTGCATGCATCAGGATAGACAGAGGGAAATATTTGCGAGCGACAATTTGTCCACATCTGAATTGTTGCTCTTAAAACTACCACAGTAGTTTTATTCAGCCGTGACGTCAAATACAGAATTCCTTCTGCAAAGTCTGACCAGAATATTTGTCTAGTCTGCCACTCCCAGAAAAGTTACACGATGACTATATATTTTATATTATGATCTGCCTAATTCACATTTAATTTCTCTAATTAACATTGAACACCTATATTTGTTTATACAGAAATACAATTTCATAATTTCTGCGTGTAGAAGTGAAAGTCATAATTTTTTTGGAGTAGGTCTATGATTTTGTGGAGCCTTGGTGGTTGAGTGGTTAGTGTGCTCACTTCCTGACCAGAATGGTCCAGGTTTGATCCTCAGCAGTGTCGGGTTTTATTTTTGACTGACAAGGCTCCAGGGTTCACCAGCCTCTGAAAATGTATACCAGAGATCTTTCTGGGAAGTAAAGGTGGCCTGGCAGGATACCGACCACATTGCCCAAAAATGTGCCGTAGTCATAGAAAAATGTGGTCACTAACACCATATTCTCCAAATGTCTAGCAAGGCATGGAAGGAACCTTTACTTTTTGTGTTTTATACTTGTTACGCAGGTGACCATAAGTGATTAATAATATTTTATGATCAGCTTAATTCGCAACATTTAATCTTTCATATTAACACTGAACACCTATATTTGTTTATAAAGTAAAAAAAAGTAAGTAAAGTACCCCTGTCACTCCAAGTGGCGGCATATAGGGAATATGGTGTTCTATCTATCTATTGACCTTTCGAGCCGTAACCGGCCCATAGGGCGTAGACCAAGATACACCTTCTCCTATATGAATTTTTGTTCTAGCAGTTTTCTTTTAAAGATATTTTATTAAATCTCGCCATCTGTCTCTGTTCTGTGCAAACAGTTCTATCTCATTGAGGGAGCCGATTCCTGCTGCTCTTGCCTCTCTCATCAATGTTCTTCTCAGTGTCTCCTGGGTCTTCCTCTTTTTCTTTTACCTGTTGTTTCCCATATGAGGGCTTGCTTTGCTATTCGATTATTATCTCTTCTCATCACATGTCCAACGTATGACCATCGTCTTTTCTTTATTACTGAAGATATTAGTGGTTGATTGGCGATTTCTCTAATTTCCTCGTTTGTTTTGAATTCGTTCCATTCTATACCAAGTATTTTCCTTAGACATTTTATTTTCGAATGCGTTCAACTTTGTTTCTATATCTCTTGTTGTTTTCCAGCTTTCACACGCATACGTAAGGGTTGATAGTACATTTGATTTGAATAGCCTAAGTTTTGTGTTTGTGCTAATGAGTTTTGATTTCCACAACTTTTCAAGGCTTCTGAAAGACATTGCTGCTTTAGCCAGTCTGATTCTAATTTCTTTGCTCGTATCCCCCTTCTCGATCAATGTGACTTCCAAGATAGATAAAGTGATCGATCTCTTCTACTGGTTGTTTTCCATGTATATTTTGTCACTTGTTGGAATTAAACTTTTCATGACTTTAGTCTTTTCATGATTGACCTCAAGCCCAATTTTGCTGGCTATTGATGATAGTTCATTTGTGTTTTCCTGCATCGTTTTTTATCTGACTGCTGATGAGAACTATGTCATCAGCAAAGTCGAGGTCCTCCAAATGGTCTCTCTTGTATCCATTCGATGCCTTTATTACCAGTGCAGCATTTCTTCATTATGAAGTCCATAACAATTCCAAATAACAGGGCGATAAAATACATCCTTGTTTACCCCAGTTTCTATTGGGAAACATTCGCTCAGTCCCTTCCTCTGTTCGAACTGCACATGTGTAACCATCATACATGTCTTTGATAATATTATGATTTTTGATGGTAACCATATTGCTTCAGAATTTTCCACAAAGAATCTCTATGAATACTATCAAATGCTTTTTTGAAGTCGATGAAGTTAAGTACAAAAGGTTTTTGCTTTCCAATGTTTCCTCCAATTAAGTCGTAGAGTGAAAATGTGGTCAAGACAGCTTCTCCCTTTTCTAAACCCAGCCTGTTCTTCACGCATTACTGTATCTATTGAATCCTTTATTCTATTTAGGATGATTTTACAGAATAACTTTTGAGGCAACTGACAAAAGTGTCACGCCTCTCCAGTTGTTACAATCTCTAAGATTGCCCTTTTTGGGATCTTAACAATGATTCCTTTTTTCCATTTATGAGGCGTCTTCTCTGTTTTCCAAATGATGTTGAACATTTTTTGGAGATGTATTAAATTATGGCTATCAATTGCCTTGAGGATCTCAGCTGTTAACTTATCCTCTCCAGCACCTTGTTATTGGTCATTAGCTTTAAGGTGGTTTCTATTTCACTCAAGGTGAAGTCATCTAAATTTACATTTAATTCTGCTGCTGGTGTTTCAGCTTCAAAATCTATTAAACTGTGAGGTAGTGGACGGTTAAGAATTTCTTTGAAGTGTTCTGCCCAACGGGCTTTTATGTCTGCGCTTGTTGTTAGCATTAATCCAGATTTGTCTAGAATTGGTGTTCCACTGGATGTATAGGTGTTTGTCAGCATCTTTTGTACTGTATAGAGAGTTCTGCTGTCTCCTGTAATTGCAGCTGTCTCTGCTTTCTCTGCCAAGTTGTCTATATAAGCTCTTGTATCTCTTCTTGCCGAACTTTTCACTTTGTTGTCTAATTCTTTGTATGTTGCTTTTGCCAGAACCTTTCCAAGATCTGTCTTTACATTAGTCATGGCTCTCTTGTGCTTCTCTTCTTTCTTTGATGTATTTCCATGTGTGTCTGAGATCCAAGCTCGTTTTTCCATTTTCTTCAGTCCGGCACTTGCTTCTGCTGCTGTCATTAGTATTTTGCTCTGTGAGTCCACATTTCATTGATATCTAAGTCTATTCACCGAGTGCTGAATAACAATTACTTAGCTCTATGTTAAACTTTTCCTTTATGGCTTCATCTTTCAGTTTATGACTATCAATTTTATGTGTAATTGACCTCTTCTGTTGGTTTCTAAATTTTAATCTTATTTTTCCCAATGCACAGGTTGTGGTCACTATTAACATCAGCACCTCTGTAAGCTCTTACATCTATTAATGATGATCTGAATTGTTGTTTAATACATAGGTGGTCAATTTGATTTGATGTTCTATCGTCAGGAGATATCCATGTTGTTTTGTGAATATTTTTGTGTGGAAATAATGTCCCACCTATAACTAAATTTTCTATTAAACATAATTCTATTAATCTTTCTCCATTCTGACTTGTTGTATTACAGCCTTCTCTCCCCATCACATGTTCCCTCCTTGCTTATCTTGTCCTACTTTGGGCGTTGATATGGTGTTTAGTGACCATAAATTTTTACAGACCTTCGGCACATTTTTTGGAGTAATGTGTCGGTATTATGCCCATGGCACTTTACTTTCCCAGAAAAAAAATCCAGTACCCATTTAAGGCTGGGTGAACCCGAAGCCGCCGGTTGGGATCGAACCCTACCCCTTGTTTATATTATAGCCATGACTGAAACTTCAGCAATGACTTTTATCTTTTTTTCCTCTACATTTCAACTCCCTGTGGAGCATAGGTCTTCAACAAACATTTCCAAAACAACCTGTTTCTTGCCATTCTTTTAAGATCATTCTATGTCTTCCCCACCATCTTCATCTCTGCTTCAACTGTCTTCTCAAAGAATATTTTGGTCTTCCTCTTTGTCTCTTTCCTTGGGGATTCCAAAAAAGAGCCTGTTGTGTAATACTCTCAGTTGTTTTTCCGCAATAAATGTCCAATCCAGCGCCATCGTCTTTGCTATATCTCTGTATCTACTGGTACTTTTCTATAATTCTATGTTAGTGATTTTGTCCTGCCATTTCTATCCTTTTATTCTGTGCAAGCATTCATTAATGAAAGACTGTATCTTCATGATTGTCATGTTTGTTGTTCTCCATGTTTCTCAGCCATATAATAGGATTGACTTAATATTGGAGTTGAAAATTTTTTTTCTGTATTTAACCTAATTTCTTTGATTTCCATATGTTTCCCAGTGCAATGAATGCTCCTCTTGCTTTTGATTTTTTTTTTTTATATACTTATTTTGGTATCATTCTCGGCTCCTCCCACTTTGTCTATATTACAGCCCAGATATATGTAAGATTGTACGTCTAGTAGAGGTATCTCTCCTATTGCTATTTGTTACTGCCAGCAGCATGATCTTAATGGATTGTGATATAATCCATCACCATCTATAGAAGTAAACCTGGGGGCTGAAAGGAAACCTCAGAAAATCTCGCAATTGAAAAATGACATTTTTAGCTTATTAATTCTATAAGTGGCTGCAATTTCACCATATGTATTAATATAATCTGGTGAGAGCACATACATTTACCTAACACATTGTTTTATTTGTTGAAACATTCCTGTTTCCATTTCTCACGACTGTTTTCTGCTGCCGGTACATCTTATATACTTTTCTGAAATCTTTGCTACCTACGTTTAAAATGATTATTTTTCTAGAAGATCTTAATATGCCAAATGAGGACTTCCAGTCAATATGGCAGATAGGTGGCAAAAACTGTTGAGGCTCTGTTTGAAAAGTGTTCCCTGTTGCAGTTTCCTCAAATTCCAAGTCTAGCTATTGAGTTTAGTGTTCTGAGCACACTGTAAGCTATATTTTTCATCTGAATCATGTTTCAATATTCTGATTCTTACAATGAATGATATTGTATGAGGAAGGACAGTTTGGCTGTGTTCACTTTCAGTGCGGCTGCACCTTATATCTTTTGGCGTGTGTTGTGGCTGCTATGAGGGGGACTGCAGCTACCTTTATTTTTCTGGATCCTTCAATGAGATGAGATGTTAATTCAGATGATTCCACTGGCACGGGCGGTTGAGCACTTATGTATTTAAATTTGTTTGCAGTGATACCGGGGCCTTCGACTTACTACAACTACAACTGGCGGTCTATGTTCTCTTGACCTCTACCTTACTACAACTACAACTGGTGGTCTATGTTCTCTTGACCTCTACTTACTACACTGGTGGTCTATGTTCTCTTTACCTTACTACAACTACAACTGGCGGTCTATGTTCTCTTGGCCTCTACCTTACTACAACTACACACTGGCGGTCTATGTTCTCTTGACCTCCCCTACCTCGTTTCCTAGTGTTTCTAAAAATTCAATCTCTTTCATTGTCAGGCCTCTGATCTGTGTTCTCATAGATTTATTGAAGGCTCATTGTATCATATATTGATATGTCTTACCACAACACAAGGACAAACCTTTTTATAATTGTTTCTTTATCTATTCAATGTAGAAATTATTTCTAGCTTTTTTCTTAATTCTTCACTTCTAATTTTATCTCTCACTGTTACTTAACTATTACAAAATGTGGACACAACTCAAAAGAACAAAATTAGTATAAATAGCTGCTTTATAGAATTACTGGATTTGTGTGTTCTGTGATGGCTCTCTTGCAGTACTTTCTAACCATAGCATATGCATCATGAGACAGACAACAATCCTGGACATGCAACTGCTGAAATGAAGAGCACCTATAAGCAATCATCACTATTCCTTGTCTATTGTTGCATCACATGACTTCATCTCAAGTTTATGTAGATTTGGACAGTGCATAGATAAGGCATACACTCCATCAGTTGTCACATTTACCTATCTCCAACGAGCGAAGTCTTGAGCAGTTTTGTGCCAGAAAATCTAAGCCAGTGTCTGAGATATCCTTACAGCCCTGAACGTTGAGGTAGCATAGCTTGTTGTAGTTCTTAGTAATGTGGATGACCCCTTGGTCTGACACCTTGGTAAACAAGGAAACATTTGTAAAAAGTTTATAACAGGCTTTTGTGAGCAATTATATATGTAAATGTTTGTAAATAGTACTAACATACTTTCTAAAATGTGTAAATATTAAAAAAATGGTAGATATATAAATATCTGTCAACAATTATAATATGCTTCTGTAAATATTGAAACATTGTACATAAACATAACAACACTAGTAAACATGTATAAATTAAACTCATCATCCCTTTTGATATATGGAGGAATAATGGTGTTAGTGATTACATTTTTTTATGACCATCATAGCTTTTATATAATGTAATGGCCAGAATCAATGCTTCACTACCTGAAGACTGTTCAGAGCTACAACTACTTGGACATACTATAACCAGTGATGGAAAATGTACAACTAAAATAAACAAAAGAATAGGAATGGCAAAAAAGTAATTTTAACTCTTTCCGTACGGAAGCTTTCTATCGATGCAATGGAAGAGATTTCTGAGACAAATTTTGTCATGGTTTTAAGAATCAACCTACATATTTATATTTATCTAACATATAACATATTAGATATGAATTTGTAGATAATTGAACAGGGTATTAGATTTCACCAATACCAGGATGATACAAGACATGTAAAAGAATATGGTTTGATGACGGTTTACACTAATCAATTTGAGTGACACAATATGTGGTGAAATGTACGCGGCCGAAATCGGCGTGACGCACAGTACGGCGAAACGTATGGAAAGAGTTAATGCCATGAAATATACTAACATCAAAATAAATAAAGCCAGGTCTAAAACTAGAATAGCAAATTATTATATCTTTTCCACATTCCTGTATGGTGCAGAAACATGGAAATTAGACAAGAAAACAGACAGAAATTGAAGCTTTTTTGAGATGTGGATTTATAAAATAATAGGAAGAATTGGAAGGAAAGAAAGAAAACAAATGATGAAGTCTTAAAACAACTAAAAATGAAAAGAGAACTACTAAACACAATTCAAACAAGACAAATGAGATTTTTGGGCAGGTTAAAAGACACAGCAGTCTATTAAAAGTAATCTTGGGAGGGAAAATGCAATGTAAAAGAGGCAGAGGTAGACCAAGGCTAATATGGACAAGTAACATAAAAGATGGACAAATCAGCCTATGATAATCTGCATCATCGAAGCAAGAGACAGAGCAGAAAGGTGCTCCATGGTAGCCAACTTTGGATGCGGAGACAGCACTCAATAAATGAATGAATGACAAATGAAAATGTCATATAAAATTTATACTTAACTCTCTAAAGAAACAATTTTAAACTGATATGCTGTGAAAGTCTGTATCGGCACTGTAAAAGTTTTATCAAATGTATTGTTTCCAATGTAAAGAAAGATTTTTTTTTGCTCTGCCAAAATGTGTCAGAACAGAAGCTATAAGCTGTGATTGAAATTCTCACAGTGGAAAGTTTTGAGCCTAAAGCAATTCACAATTCTCTGTGGAATTTGCTTGAAGAGGAAGTTTTCAATCTCAAGTTATGCCAGTCTCGAGCCAGAGAGGTTGTGAGTTTAAATCCGACTGCACCAGTTGAGATTGTTATTTGTGATTTCTCTCTGCAGCAACCACCCCTGGTCTCAACAGTGAGGTCCGGCTTGAAACGTCAATTACACATCAACAGAAAAACTATGAGTACCTCCGAAATGGAGATCTACCTGGGTGGCGAGGGGCCCCTGTGTACATGACTGCCAAGGTAAAATGAATTAACATGCAAAATTCAGTTCCTAGGCTATAGGGACTTCGCCTTAGGTGAATGGTGGTGAACGCAGAGAAAAAATATTAGTCTATACTGTACTTGTTGTGTTAATGTAGTAAATCATTTTAAAGAAAAAATATTAGTCTATACTGTACTTGTTTTAATGTAGTAAATCATTTTATAGTAAAAATATTAGTCTATACTGTACTTGTTGTGTTAATGTAGTAAATCATTTTAAAGAAAAAATATTAGTCTATACTGTACTTGTTTTAATGTAGTAAATCATTTTATAGTAAAAATATTAGTCTATACTGTACTTGTTGGGTTAATGCAGTAAATCATTTAAAGAAAAAATTAGTCTATACTGTACTTGTTTGTGTTAATGTAGTAAATCATTTTATAGAAAAAATATTAGTCTATAGGTACTTGTTGTGTTAATGTAGTAAATCATTTTAAAGAAAAAATATTAGTATATACTGTACTTGTTTGGGTTAATGTAGTAAATCATTTTAAAGAAAAAATATTAGTCTATCTGTACTTGTTTTAATGTAGTAAAATCATTTTATAGTAAAAATATTAGTCTATACTGTACTTGTTGGGTTAATGCAGTAAATCTTTTAAAGAAAAAATATTAGTCTATACTGTACTTGTTTGTTAATGTAGTAAATCATTTTATAGAAAAAATATAGTCTATACTGTCTTGTTGTGTTAATGTAGTAATCATTTTAAAGAAAAATATTAGTATATACTGTACTTGTTGGGTTAATGTAGTAAATCATTTTAAAGTAATAATATTAGTCTATACTGTACTTGTTGGGTTAATGTAATAAATCATTTTAAGAAAAATATTAGTCTATACTGTACTTGTTGGGTTAATGTAGTAAATCATTTTAAAAGAAAAATTATTAGTCTATAATGTACTTTTTGGGTTAATGTAGTAAATCATTTTAAAGAAAAATTATTAGTCTATACTGTACTTGTTGGGTTAATGTAGTAAATCATTTTAAAGAAAAAATATTAGTCTACACTGTACTTTTTGGGTTAATGTAGTAAATCATTTTAAAGAAAACATATTAGTCTATACTGTACTTGTTGTGTTAATGTAGTAAATCATTTTAAAGAAAAAATATTAGTCTATACTGTACTTGTTGGTTTAATGTAATAAATCATTTTAAAGAAAAAATATTAGTCTATACTGTACTTGTTGGTTAATGTAGTAAATCATTTTAAAGAAAAATTATTAGTCTATACTGTACTTTTTGGGTTAATGTAGTAAATCATTTTAAAGAAAAATATTAGTATATACTGTACTTTTTGGGTTTATGTAGTAAATCATTTTAAAGAAAAAAATCTGAGTACAAATGTTTGCAGTGATAAAAATAGCATAATACACATTACACGTAGATCAACATTTTTTGTTACAAATATTTGGCTGTTAAACTTGTAGATGCAGGCGGTTGGTGAGTTGGTACAAGATGGCTGCTTACTCACATCAAATTCAGGACTAGTGGTTTTTTCAAGGTGGTGTCTTTTCAATAATAGCTATACTACCTTGGATTTACACTTTTCTTCAAAGTTGAGTACGGTAGAATTTTAGCAAAGATTGAGAAGCTCGGCCAGAATATGGACATATGACAAGGTACACCAAAAACCCTGTGTGGTATCTGATGGCACTGCAGGGCATTAGAGGTAAGACAGTCATGGAAATATATGGGTACTAACATACTTTCCCAATACCCCACAACTTTTAAAAATAAAGAGGCATTAGAATGTATAATCCTCCATTACCTTTTTACATTTGGCCACTCTGAGGTAACGTAGTCTCACATAATTTGGCCGCTCTTGCATGCCTAGTTCAGTTACACTTTTGCAATCTCTCAGTCTCAATTCACATCAGCCTGTCGAATAAATAATTTTATTAAATTGTTTAATGGCCTGACATAAAGAGGCTTTAATTAAAATTACAAAGAAAACACGTTTTAAACAGTTAAACCAATACACTGAATATTTATTTATTTTATGCTCCAGGTGAATGCAAATCTATAACAGGTGATATATACCAGATGGCCTATTAAAATCAATATTCATAGCCTTACTAAAGAAATCTTGTGCGATTGCATGTGATGATCATCGCACAATAAGCCTTATGAGTCACACGTCTAAGATATTACTAGGAATCATCATGCGAAGAGTGCGAAACAAAAGCAGTCTAAAAATTAGTGATGAACAGTGAGGTTTTGTTGGAGGTAATGTATGAACAATGCTATATACATCATAGGATCTTTAAAAGAAAGAGCCACAGAGGTGAAAACAGATCTGTTTCATAGACTATACCAAAATAAAGTTGCCAGCAAAGATTAGTAACTTAAAGTAAGTATTATTATTTGTAATATTAGAATGACATTATAATAATATTGATATATAATTTTTACCTGCGGCAAACTTAATTCTTATTTAATTAGAATCATGCCAAGACAATGAATAATAATGAATAAATATTAATTCATTTGCACTATTTGAAGTGCCTTGACTTAAACTGTGGCAATACTATTTATAGAACTCATTTTAATCACTTCTTGAGGATATTCTAAGTTGTTTTGTTCCAGAACCTGAAATGTGATGGTGTCCAATGTTCCTGAAAATATGATTTGATTGTGACCACCTACCCTGCATTTTGTGTGATGATAAGAGGAAAATAAAATATCTCGTTTATATAGGCCGCCATCATGAAAAGAAATGTGGAGTTCTTGTTGAATTTATGCACACTGTATAATTGTAAATTGCTACCATTTAAAAAAAATAATTTCCTATATTTTGCATAAACATTTAAAAGCACATTTATTTTTAGCATTAATTTAAATCTATATGCATTGCTAAACATGTCTAATAATTAATATTTTACATAACATTATAATAACCAAAGAAAATAATACTTGTAAAAACTATCCAAAAAGATCTATACCTGTGTTTTATAGATTATACCAAAGCATTTGATAAAGTAAAGCACAAGAAATAATAACAAATTGTATATGGCATAAATATTGATAGCAAAGATCAAAGAATAATTAGAACATGTACTGGCAACAAACAGCAGCCATAGACCTGGAAATCCAAGAAGACAACAACAATTACACATATGTTCAATTTATGAAGCAAAAGTAACTTACACTTTTAATTTTGGATGACAATCTCGGTCTAATATAACGTGAAAGACTTCGTCTGAAGCTAAACCGATTATGCCTGGCCAAGAAGTGGGCAAAACCTGCAAGACAAAAACAGAAACATTACACATAGTTTGCTGGGAATCTCTATCAGAGAGACATACAGAGAGACATACACACATATGTATTACTAATATTTGTAATAAATTATTGTGTAACATAACAAATGTTTAGAATCACTAATTTGACACTATTTAGAGTGAAATATAGCATAAAGTTGTGAGAGATCATGGTAGCTTCTTCATCTTATCAACCAATTTTGAAGGTCCTTATATGATTTGAAATTAAAAGATCATAAATGATGAGTGAAATTATTACAGAAGAAAGATTTGTAAAAGTATTACGCAGCTCTTCAACAAAGCAGATGATTAATTTTCTGCAATTTCAGGATACATTTTTTTAGAAAAAGTAAACATACCTACTGAACAATTTCAATAAATCGTCGGTAGAGCTATTTTTTTTTTCACATTGGCATAATTATATATATTTTTCCCTTTAAAATTCAACCTTAGCTTCCATTTATTTGCTCCTCACCACTGCTGTAAATCTACCATCAAAAGTTAACATTGTACCCAAGTATTTGAATTCTTTCATATTTTAAACTGTCAATTTAATGTAATTGATGGCAGGTTTAATTTCACACATATAAGGTGAAGTTTAAAACTTCAATTTAACAGCTTGTATTATATCCTATTTTAGATTCTATAGCACTCAGTAAACTCCACATGGAACAATTTTCTTGTTTTTTTATTTTATTTTTAATAATGCTGTCCTTAATCAATGCACTGTGTGATTGTCAAACCAAATATGATTGTGAGAAACTTTATTAAAAAACCAACGTTTAGAATTAATAATTAAATTAACATACTGTCTGTTATCTAACAAACAAAGAGAACAGTTTATTGTCTTGTACTAAAATTATTTTATCTTAATTTTTCAAGAAAGGTTTCTCTATTATTTGTACTCTAGCTATAACTTAATAAGAATGTCTATTAAGGTACAACTTGTAATCCATTTTTATCCAGAACTGTATTTTATTGTGACTGCAAAAATAATGTGTGTGTGAGAGAGCAATTAATATTAATGATCTCGTTTAATTTGATTAATTTAAAAATAACAATTGGTAGCTTAAGGTAATTCTGATTATTATTTGTAATATTAGAATGATATTATAATCGTATATATAATCGTTGTATAAATATATATAACTTTTGCCTGCGGCAAACTTACTTAATTCTTTTGTAAGTTAGATTCATAAAAAATAAACAATGATTAATAATGAATGAATATTCATTCATTTTAAATAAAAAGATTGAAGTACCTTGAACTGTGCAAATTTATTTATAAAATTCATCTTAATCAGCACTTGAAGATATTCTAAGTTATTCTGTTTGAGAACCTGAAATGATATGGCCTCGATGTTCCTGAAAATATAATTTAATTTTGACTACCCACTCTGCATTTTGTGGAGATAAGATGAAAATAAAATATATATATTGTTTACATGCCACACTATTTTTATTGAGAACAATCGTGGATTTCTTGTTGAATTTTATGCATACTGAATAATTTTAAATTGCTACCATTTAAAAACAAATTAATTTTCAATAAGTTGCACAAAACGTAGAAGCACATTTATTTATGGCATTAATTTAAATTGCTAAACATGATTGTCTAATGATTAATATATTGTTTACAAACTGGGCGCCATTTTGAGAAGAATCGTTGAGTTCTAATTGAATAGTATGCATACTAGATAATTTGTAATTGCTAACATTTAAAACAAATTAATTAAATATAATTTGCACAAAACTTAGAAGTACATTTATTTATCGCATGAATTTAAATCTATATGCATTGCTAAACATGTCTAATAATTAATATATTGCAGAATGCCATTAACTGTCTAAAAAGTTAAAGGAATTACCCCTACGAACACTAACTTGTACTTTACGAAAAATTAAATTTTTGCAGTGACTTCCCCCAATAAAAAAAGAAAATAATGCTTTTTAAAAATGCATATAAAATAATATTTCCCATTTGCATCGTAAATTAAAGGCACATAAACTTTGATTGATAATATTTAATCCTAGTGCATTTTGAGACACATTGTATAATAGTTTTTTTGTTATATTTAATCATACGTACTTTTAAGAAAATGTTCTTTTGAAATGATATGCAAACTTATGGTACTCTTATAATATTACACTAGCAAGTGCTTTATATAATATTTATTAGTTTTATGGCATTCTAGTGGCCGCCCTCTCAGAACTGCTAGTGCAGATTTTGAGAAGGAACTGTCTGATTGTTGCCAATGATTAAGACGTGACTGCTCGTGTCATCCTAGGTTCAGCTCCTGTGTTGCCTGCTCTAGCAGCACAGACTGTGTCATGTCGGCTACATGGCATAGTAGTCTTTGGGTACTGTGCTGATACCTCCCATTATGTCATTGTTTGAACGCAACATCAGAGGGGTGGAAGATGCGTGGTCGGACTAGGGTAACACCCGATGTTCTTAGTGCCGAGATTGCAATCGCGCACGGCTGTGTGCTGTTGAATCTGGGCTAGTTTCCACTAGCTAGGCAGCTCGAGGAACCTAGAGCATCAGTCCTAGTGAGGTGGGATCCTGGGGACAGCAGCCCTTCCATTTACACAAATGACATGAATGGTTATCCCCTTAGCTTCTGTTCCCCACATTTACTCTGGAGTTATTGATTATTTGCGGGTCATCATCATTGCACTCCGAACACGTCCATAGGCGGTCAGATCCCCACAAATAATGCTGTAGGAGGACTGGAGGCTATAGAAATATAGTTTTACAAAGAATGTTGAGAAAACCATGGACAGTTAAGAATTGTAATGAAAACGTTCTGAAAGAGGCCAAAGCAGAAAGAGAGCTAATATCCAATATTAGGAAGAAACAATTATCATTTTAATGCCATGTAATGAAAGGGAACAGCTGGAATATATTGTAACGACAGGAACAATTGAGGGAGGTAAAGTGAAAAGATACCAGACTGCTTGGCAGCATATCAACAAACAGAAATGATGAATAACTGTGAAGTTGTGAAGAGACATGATCACTTACGCCAGCAGGCATGGTTCTTGACGAAGAATTTGTTTATTGAATCTGACACCGCACACATTTTACAAATAAATCTTGTGGAGTTCTTTCTTCTGCATACCTCAAGGTTAATATTTGTTTCGCACTTTCCAACGTTTTTTCTCGGACTCTGATTCTAAAAAAAATATGGACTAGATATAAATATCAAAAAGACTAAAACTATGATCATAAACAAAGAAAATACTCAACCCCCCCCCCCCCCCAGTGGATATCAACATTGAAGGAATAGACCTGGAGACAGTTCATAACTACAACTACCTTGGACATACTATAACCAGTGATGGAAAGTGTATAACTGAAATAAACAAAAGAATAGGAAATGACAAAAAAATAATTTTAATGTCATGAAGAACATGCTAACATCAAAACAAATAACACGAGTGCTAAAACTAAGAATAGCCAAATGTTATGTTCTCTCAACATTCCTATATGGTGCAGAAACATGGACATTAGACAAGAAGACAGAACAGAGAATTGAAGCCTTTGAAATGTGGATATATAGAAGAATAGGTAGAATTGGATGGAAGGAAATGAAAACAAAAGATGAAGTCTTAAAACAACGAAAATGAAAAGAGAACTAATAAACACAATTCAAACAAGACAAATGCGATTTTTGGGCCATGTAAAAGACACAATAGCCTACAAAAGTAATCCTGGAGGGGAAAATACAAGGTACAAGAGGCCGAGGCAGACCAAGACTAACACGGACGAGTAACATCAAAAGAAGGTCAAACCAGCCTATGACAACCTGCACCATCAAAGCAAGAGACAGAGCAGAATAGCGCTCCATAGTAGCCAACCTTCGTTGCGGAGATAGCACTCGATGATAACTGATTCTAACCTTCTTCTTATGAACGCAGACACTTCATCTCGAACAGGTCTGAAATGCTATATCCCTTAGTTCTTGATTTTTCGTTAAGTGAGCTACATTTTTTTTCTATATTTTCTATCCATTCTCTAATTTTCGATGGTTCTCCTTTGAACGTGGCAGTGCGATTGCTTATATTTGGATGGTTCATTGCTATCCTGAACTCACCTACCGTTTTAGTTGCAAGTCTCATCGCTTCATTGCTATCCTCAACTCACCTACCGTTTTAGTTGCTAGTCTCATCGCTTCATTTCTATCCCAACTCACCTACCGTTTTAGTTGCAAGTCTCATCGCTTCATTGCTATCCTCAACTCACCTCCCGTTTTAGTTGCAAGTCTCATCGCTTCATTGCTATCCTCAACTCACCTACCGTTTTAGTTGCAAGTCGCATCGCTTCATTGCTATCCTCAACTCACCTACCGTTTTAATTGCAAGTCTCATCGCTTCATTGCTATCCTCAACTCACCTACCGTTTTAGTTGCAAGTCTCATCGCCTCATTGTCGGGATCTAAGTTTGTTGCCATGGTTTACCGTGTTAACCTTAGCACTAATACAATTTCTCACTTCGATCGATTGACACGGCTATAAAAAAAGTTTTCTATTATCTGCTAATATCTAACTGTTGATTCTATATGTGCAAGAATTTGTTTCATTCCATTTTTATATAATTATGCAATTAAGATTTGCCTTTTGTGTTCTGTCACAATGTGCATGAAGCGATTGATAATTTAATATAATTTAACAACGTATATTCAATTCATAATACAACGGTCTTGGTTCGTCTCTCCGGAAGGAAAACAAAGTTTTCAGACTTGCTCTGAACAAATTTCAATTCCTTTTTTTTTAAACTTGAAAATATATTTCAATTAAATACTATTTTATAACACTTGTATTCTACCAAACAATACAGTAAGTTCCATTTCAACAATCAATTCAAAAGGAGAATCAATTCATAAATATAATTAACTAAGTAATTCATCCTTAATAATCCTTGGAAAATTAAACAACACACGCGACGTTTATGCTTCTTGAGACAGAAGTAGGTTACACTCACACGGTCACGTGATTGCACGGATGTATCTCCAGACACTACGTTTTAAGTTCGACGATCTCACAATGTCACACTGTTCCTAGTTAACCAGGATTTGTTGTACGCTAATTGACAATTGACGATTTCAATCTTGAATGTTCTGTGTTGTCTTGCAATATTCGGGAGTTTCTCGTGAAACGACGCTCTGAAGTAGCTCGAATCTCTAGTTGTTAACTTCTTGTTTACATCAATTTGACTTTTCTCGACAACTTGAGCATGCTTTGTCTTGAGCTATCATAATAACTTGCTATTTTGAGTTATTGATCAGTTAACTTGGATATAAATGTATATAACTTGCTTATTCCTTGCATTGAACGTGACTCTTTTTTGCTACTTGATTTACTTCGTAAGCGTAAGTTAGATACAATATCAGACTTTATACTGTTAATATAGTTCGAGAATAGACGTACACAGAAGGTTTGACACAGGAGTTAGAGTTGGTTTAGCTCGAGAAGAGACTCACGCTAAAGGTTTGACACAGGAGGTAGAGTTAGTTTAGCTCGAGAAGAGACCAACACTGAAGGTTTGACACAGGAGGTAAAGTTTGTTTAGCTCGAGAAGAGACTCACGCTAAAGGTTTGACACAGGAGGTAGAGTTGGTTTAGTTCGAGAAGAGACGCACGCTGACGGTTTGACACACGAGGTAGAGTTGGTTTAGTTCGAGAAGAGACGCACGTTGAATGTTTGTTTGACACATGAGGTAGAATTGGTTTAGCTCGAGAAGAGACGCACGTTGAAGGTTTGACACAGGATGTAGAGTTGGTTTAATTCGAGAAGAGACGCACGTTGAAGGTTTGACACATGAGGTAGAATTGGTTTAGCTCGAGAAGAGACGCACGTTGAAGGTTTGACACATGAGGTAGAATTGGTTTAGCTCGAGAAGAGACGCACGCTGAAGGTTTGACACAGGAGGTAGAGTAATTTTAGCTCGAGAAGAGACGCACGCTGAAGGTTTGACACAGGAGGTACAGTAATTTTAGCTCGAGAAGAGACGCACGCTGAAGCTTTGACAAAGGAGGTAGAGTAATTTTAGCTCGACAAGAGACGCACGCTGAAAGTTTGACAAAGGAGGTAGAGTAATTTTAGCTCGAGAAGAGACGCACGCTGAAGGTTTGACAAAGGAGGTAGAGTAATTTTAACTCGAGAAGAGACGCACGCTGAAGGTTTGACACAGGAGGAAGAGTAATTTTAGCTCGAGAAGAGGCGCACGCTGAAGGTTTGACAAAGGAGGTAGTGTTCGTTTAGCTCGAGAAGAGACGCACGCTGAAGCTTTGACAAAGGAGGTAGTTTTCGTTTAGCTCGAGAAGAGACGCACGCTGAAGGTTTTTGACAAAGGAGGTAGTTTTCGTTTAGCTCGAGAAGAGACGCACGCTGAAGGTTTGACGTTTAGCTCGAGAAGAGACGCACGCTGAAGCTTTGACAAAGGAGGTAGTTTTCGTTTAGCTCGAGAAGAGACGCACGCTGATGGTTTGACACAGGAGGTAGATTTGGTTTAGCTCGAGACGAGACGCACGCTGAAGGTTTGACACACGAGGTAGATTTGGTTTAGCTCGAGAAGAGACGCACACTGAAGGTTTGACACAGGAGGTAGATTTGGTTTAGCTCGAGAAGAGACCAACACTGAAGGTTTGACACAGGAGGTAAAGTTTGTTTAGCTTGAGAAGAGACGCACGCTGAAGGTTTGGCAATCGTGTCGAATATTGAACCTTTGTGACCCTTGTCGGATGACGGATCTTGCACGAGACAATGAAAAGGCCATCAACAGTTTTCAACAGCTGGCAGCAGAGGCTAAGAGAGAGCGGTGGATTCGGTTCATGAAGGAGGTGGCAGCACAAAACTCTATACGTTTGGTCTCTCTATGCTCGCATGAAGATAACATCATGCCCTAGAACTAACGATGTCATCAATGAGGCCTGAGTCTACTCACAGATGAGCAAAGAGGCACCAGAGACACATCTATCCGTTCAATGAGGTACTTACTTGACTTACCGTGGATTAGAGTGCGACATAGCTCTACTCAGGTCCGGAGTTATTTGAAAGGAAGGAAAGACAATAAATAATCGCTTGCATTCAAATTGCGTGCTGTTATAGGCTTACCGCCTTGATGGCTTGTAACAACGTGCAATCAATCAACCAGTTATCATCAACTGAATAGCAACTTTATTTACATGACTGTCGACCTGGCTGTACAAAGTATGATATCATTCACATTACATGGCCGTCGTACAAAATATGGTTATTACTCACAGTTCTTTCATATGAAAACGTCGAAATGAATGTATAAAATGTTTATATCATTCACATAAACTGTCGACCTGGTTGTACAAAATATGTTGATCTCATTCTCAATTCTTCCACATAAACTGTCGACCTGGTTGTACAAAATATGTTGATCTCATTCTCAATTCTTCCACATAAACTGTCGACCTGGTTGTACAAAATATGTTGATCTCATTCTCAATTCTTCTACATAAACTTTCGACCTGGTTGTACAAAATATGTTGATCTCATTCTCAATTCTTCCACATAAACTGTCGACCTGGTTGTACAAAATATGTTGATCTCATTCTCAATTCTTCCACATAAACTGTCGACCTGGTTGTACAAAATATGTTGATCTCATTCTCAATTCTTCCACATAAACTGTCGACCTGGTTGTACAAAATATGTTGATCTCATTCTCAATTCTTCTACATAAACTTTCGACCTGGTTGTACAAAATATGTTGATCTCATTCTCATTCTTCCACATAAACTGTCGACCTGGTTGTACAAAATATGTTGATCTCATTCTCAATTCTTCCACATAAACTGTCGACCTGGTTGTACAAAATATGTTGATCTCATTCTCAATTCTTCCATATGAAAACAAACCATCAATTGGTAACAGTCTATCACTCTTGGCGACCAGCGGGAGAGAGAGAGAGATTTCTCTCTCTCAACCATTTATACCTCAGTCTCATTCGCTATGAAACAGGGTATAGCAGCAATAAGTTAAGTGAGTTAGAGGGGAGCTAAATGGTAAACAAAGGGGGAGATAAAGAGGTGTGAATGATAGGTGTTAAGGTGTGCATGAAATAGGTGAACGAAGCAAAAGAGCACGAGAAACAGAAGGAAGGCGGGAGAAATGGGAAACAAAGGATAGGTTGAGAAACAAAGGGGGAGAACAAATCAGTAGTAAACGAGTAGTGGTCCGATGCGGACGTCTGTAGAAATACTGTCGGTACCGTGAACTGGAGGAGTTAGTTTAGAAAGTTAGTAGTTACGTTAGTAGGAGGGTGACAGCCACTCAATATGGTTGTGTGAATTTCCTGAGATGTGACAATTAGGTGTGATTAGTTGTGATACTAGGTTAAGCAGGGCACAGTAGAGCTGTACTATGAATGGAAGATAAATGTTCATGTTACAATATTTGCAAGGACTTGATTGTGAATCAGGTGGGTACAGCATTATGAGATTTAGGAGATCATGTGTGATCGCCTACTTCGGAAGACTTAATATAAATTGTTCCACAGAGACATTTGCAGAGCTTGGATAGCTCACACCATGTGTAGAGACGTTATTACGATCCTGTGTGATCGCCCACATCGGAATACTGAATATAAGTTGTTTCACAGAGACATTTAGCAGAGCTTGGAGAGCTTACCATATGTGTAGCACATTATTCAGATCCTGTGGGATCGTACACAGACGGAGACTTAGTGTAAGTCTGAATAGACAGTCATACAGTTATTATAGTGGAAACCAGTACAACGCAAGTAGCCTAGCTTAGTGATTTGGTGCTGGCATGAAACTGTGTGTCAGCTGAATCTGACATAGGTGAGGGAGGAAGACAACATGGTCTTGCAGCTCTGCGGGTAGAGGAGCAGGGCAGGAGCTAAATAATGTTGGTTCTTATGCTGTGTATTTGTGAATGGTGATGGATGAACCGAAAATGTTTCATGCGACAATTAAACTGTTCTGTGTGCAACTCATAGGTGTTGAGAGTACATTGCAGAATCCTGATAGCACTAGCGATGAACGAATACAGGGGTCGCGGAGAAATAAAGATATCACAACGTGAAGTCAGTGAAGAATCGATCACGTGCAAGCGAGTGAGGCAGTGCACGGAATTTGGCTATCAATCCTTCATGAAGGCCAACTGATGAGGGCTCGGCCATTGCGAGCTTTCACACAAGAGGTTGAGTGCTGAATAAGGGCACTCCGGCCATCAATAAGATCTGCGCACGCTGGGGGACAACTCAGCTGGCTCAAGGAGCAGTAACAAGGCGGCAAGGCTGTCTTTGGTCTGGTGGGAGACTAACCTGCCATTGGTCCTCTACCTGTCACTCATCAGCAAGTTAGAACACCAGCAGGAGGCTGGCCAACCCGGGTATGGCTGGGCTCCGTGAGTGAGTCAGGGGCAACGTGGCAGAGGCGGCGGATCAGCAGACGGGTTGCCAAGTTCATAACCCAGCTGTCACAGCATGTGGTCTGTGGCGTCATGTCAAGTTATCAGATCTTCATGTCATGGCATCATAGTGTATATTAGAGGATACGACGTTTACATTATAGCCACAATATAAAACGATACAGTAGAGAAACGGGAAATGAAGATATTACAGCAATCCCAGAATCCTCTGTAACCAATCATTTTTAATCTACCCCTTGTTTACTATGCATACTTAATACGTCACACCTAGAATCTTCCAGGTCCCTTTGTCTTCGTTCACAATTAACCTTGACCCTATCTAGGTCTGTTTCTAGCATAATGGCCCACCTCAGTGCCCTTCATGCTTGCCATTAACTGCACGCTCTCTTGGCGATACAGCCTATAGTCTATTTCTATCATACCTCGTCCCCCGCCCCGCCCCAATTGCACTCAACTCTTGCCTACTTGGTCTTTTACTATATTTAGCAACTTAACTGTACAAAAGATGATTACATATCAACAATGGCCAATTACTATTATAATTACATTTCAACACTTTGGCCAATTACTATTACATTTCCTCCCTTGGCCTTTAGTTTTTTTTCTTTCAACTAACACCTGTTAACAAAAAAAAACTTCTAACTTAACGTAATAGTAACAGTTGTTATCTCTTTGACAATTGTCTCAACAATTTTCATTCGTCCCTCTTGGTGTCTAGCCACCACACCAGGATACCTGAACCCAGGCCACCCATGGTATTTCACACCTAACACCATAGTGCCTCCATTCCGCTACTATGCCGTCTGAACCCATATAACACAACATGTCTAATTACAGACAATAAACATGTCTAATCACATATGTCCAATTACTCTTGTGTCCTTATACACATGTTTCATTCCACACATGTTTAATTACACATGTCTCATGACATACATGTTTCATGCCACACATGTTTAATTACACATGTCTCATCCCATACATATCTCATTACACACATGTTTAATTACACCTATCTCATCACACACATCTCATCACACTCATCTCCAGGGACTACAATGACCCCATTTAGTCAATTAATACAGAACATCCTATATCGATATTTGTTCTATTTCTCTTCTTTACTCGAATAGCCCTTACTATTCTGTAATCCCTTCCAAACTACTATTACCTATCTCCCTTCTCTTATTACTCGGTGTCTCATCCGATGACAATTCATATGGTCTTTTAGTAACCCGCTCCCTCATTTCATCACCAGTCTTATAATGATCTGATGACTGTGGCATTTCAGTTTCGTCATCACTTGATGTGGTTGACTCACTTCCATACTGATAATATGCCGCTGGTTGTCCTTGACCTATCCGTTTTCGTTCCGGACGTGTGTCTTGGTCGTAGGATGAGTATTTCCTCACCCTCTTTACTCCTAATCTACCAGTTCCTGACTCTCCAGTTTGTACTTCGGTTTGTATAGCTGTTTCTCCCCTATTTTATTGCACCAATCTCGCTTCTCTATCCGCTAAACGTTGTCTTCGTTCCGGGATAGGTACATCGCTTTCATTAGATGAGTGGGTTCTTACCCTACGTAGTCTTCTTTTTTTAGTTCCTCTCTTTTCCTACTGGCTAATCTCGTGTTCTGAAACGGAGCTTGCGTTTCCGCTTCTTCTGATGACTCTGGTAAAGTGGAATCTTCTATAACTAACTGTTCTGGTTCGTCTGATGACTCTGGTAAAGTGGAATCTTCTATAACTAACTGTTCTGATTCGCCTCTTGAATAATATTGACTGCTCGTCACTTCATTTCGTCCTATAAACTCACTATCATTTGTTCTGGGAGCAGCATAGGTAGTTTGACGTGGTTCCCTAACTGTATTGTTTTCACCGATCATTCCATATCTCTGTATCCGCTTTCAAGGATTTAACATGAGTTCTGATGACTTTATTACCTAGTTGGTGTTTTATTACATAACTAGCTGGTCCTGTTTTCTTGAATACTCGGTATCCTTCCTCCGAACGAGATTCTAAATTTGAACTTGTATGTGTTTTCCTCTACAACACTTTCTCACCCACCTTAAAAGTAGGTGTTTGCTTTACCTTTGACTGTTTATCTCTTTTCTCTTCTGCACTTTTTAGATTGGCCCTGCGCTCATTGGTCAACACTATGTTATTTGACAAACCCCCATTACGATTAGTCTTATTATTATCCACATTTGTTGAATTAGTCCAACATCGTTTATAACATCTACATTGACTGTCAATCCATAGGTCGTGTGTGTATTCTTCAACCAAGAAACTGAAAGTGGTTGTTTTACGCTGTTGACTATTCTATTCCTGCTTGTCGAGTATTTCTTTCACTTCTGTTCGTATTTGTATTGACAATCCAGATTCCTCTGTTAAGGGAGTCTGTTCCACTATGGGCCGTAGAATGTTAACAACGCACGATATATCTGTATTTGTCTACAAATACCTTCTGGATAATTACCGGTACTGTTGGCTCAGGGTAACGATTTCTGTCTTCAAGTCATTATCTGTCATCAAAATATTTCATAAACTTTTTTTTCAGCTCACCCCACAGATAATAATTAGTTGGGGTTATTTTAAACTGTCTCTCTGATCATTCTAGGTTTTTTAAATGGATAACTTTTTATGCTAGAAATATAAACTATCTCAACTCTCTTAACTCTTCCATTTCAATCTCTATCTATTACTGCTAGAAATTTAAACTGCATCTCTCCTTCTTGCAGTGGTCTATCTCCAACTCCCCTCCCATTTTCTACTACAAATTTGAAATTTCAACTGCATAGTATTTTCTTTGTGTTATTGATACGTCTCTCTCTAACAAATTATCTCTTCTAGACTCTACAGTGAAGTGATTAGACAGCGTCGGTTACTTCTTTTGCACCTGTAATGTATAAAAATGCTAAGAAACTTTAATCAGTTGATCATCAGCTAAGAAAACAAATAATTATTTGAAGAATATATATTCAAATGTTGCGTCTAATATATTCAGTGCATTCTTGAAATATGCGTTCCGCAGTCTGGGGCGCCTGTCCACATGTACATGTAGTTGAGGTGCCGATCTTGAATTTTGTATACACGTGACTGCGGAGTTGATTGTGTTGTGTTCTAATGCGTATACTGATAACTTGTTCCTATCTATTCAAATATTATGAAAAGTATCCTGATTTGGGGCATGTTGTCTCCTGATTAATTTGATTATCTGTATCTTATGATGGTATGTAACCGGTGCATCTGATTGTGTGCCTGTTTCACCTTCATTTGCCATCTGATCTGCTCAATCGTTTCCTGGTATTCTACAGTGAGGTGGGACCACTGCCGGGCAATCCTGTGATGTTTGCAGAGTTCAGTCAATAAATTCTGCAGATGTGGCAATTTTCTAGATTGCAGTGCTTGCAGTACTGATCTTGTATCTGTCAAAAAACACTACAGGCTGTGAGCTAAGATTACTGTTCAGCAGGTTTTTTCTATTGCCAACTCTATTGCTTGAATTTCTGCATCGTAATTGTGACGATATTTCCTTGTTGCTATTTTATACATATCACTAGTGTTATTTGGGAGCCGCGATAGCTCAGTGGTTAGAGAACTGGACTACAAAGGACAAGATGTACTGTTCGATCCCAACCGACGGCTTCTGGTTCACTCAGCCTTTAATAGGTAGCTGATTTATTTCAGGGAAAGTGAATCGGCACGGGCGTAATACCTACCACATGACCCCAAAAATTATGTGCCGAAGGTCTGTCAAATATATGGTCACTAACACCATATATATATATAAGAAAAAGAGTTCTTAAATGTTACGTAGAGCCACTCTTAACATACTGATGCGAGTCATGGACAATAGGACAACAGACAAGAAAATCCCTGGAGTCTGTAGAAATGTGGTTTTACAGAAGAATGTTGAGGATACCATGGACAGCTATGAAGAGGTTTTGAGAGAGGTCAAAGCAAAAAGAGAGCTAATTTCCAATATTAGGAAGAGACAATTATCATTTTTATGCCATGTAATGAGAAGAGAACAACTTGAATATATTGTAACAACTGGAAAAATTGAGGGACGAAGAGATAGATGTGATAGAGATAGTGCAAAGAGAAAAAATAACAGACAGCTTAAGAGAATGGCTTGGCAGAAGGTCAACAACAGAAATGATAAATAGCTGCCGAGATCGAAAGTTGTGAAGAGACATGATCACCTACGCCACTAGGCCCGGTACTTGATGATGATGATGAACACCATATTCCCTATACGCCACTTGGCGTGACGGGGGTACTTTACTTTTACCTTTACTAGTTCTTATTTGGGTATTCTATGTTTGCACCTGCTCAACCATTCTTTACTGCATTCTGCACTGACCCATCTGTGTACACACGAATCCATAGGTCTTGTGGGTATTCTTCATCCAAGAAACTGAGAGTTATTGTTTTACGCTGCAGGTTTTTCTGTTCACCTTGTCAGGTATTCCTTTCACTTCTGTCCGTGTTTGTTTTGACAATACTGATTCCTCTGTTAAGGGAGTCTGTTCTGGTATGGGCAGTAGGGGTTTAACAACTCTTGGTATGCCTGGTGTTTGTCCACAAAAACCTTCTGGATAATGACCGGTGATATTTGTTGTCTCTGGGTGACGATTTCTGCCTTCAGGTCATTATCTGTCTTCAGAATATTTGATAAACATTTCTTTTCAGCTCACCCCCCACAGATAATAATTAGGTG
Organism: Megaustenia siamemsis; assembly: GCA_032433765.1. Lineage (NCBI taxonomy): Eukaryota > Metazoa > Mollusca > Gastropoda > Stylommatophora > Ariophantidae > Megaustenia > Megaustenia siamemsis. The sequence goes on along the minus strand of JAVIAB010000124.1, from coordinate 86,522,083 downwards.
GAGTTAGGTATGGTAATAATTAGGCGGGGTTAGGTCTGGTGAACGAGCAGGCCAGATTACAAGTGAAATAATGCGATTTGCAAATACGCTTTCCTAATAAGTAAGTGATGCTGTTGCGGCTGTGTGTGCTGTTGCGGTTGTGTGTACTGTTGCCCCATCCTGCCGAAGCCGAGCTTCTTTAATTTCCCGCTCTGTAGGTGGGCTATGAATGATTCCAGCATTAAAGTACGGTCATGTTCTGCGTTGATTTTTGCATTGAAAAATGTTTCCCAATTATCCGCATACGACTTTCCGAACGTAAAGCGGTACTTGATGTAATTCATGCGGGTTTATTTTTTTACTCCACTGCATACGGTTGTTCTTACTTGTTGACGCAACCGGAGAGATGAAACCGTGCCTCATCAGTGAAGAATGCCACGTCATGAACTTCATCACCTTGTTCATAGATAAGGTTCTGAAACCACATGCAGTAGTTCAATCGGGATTCACAATCTCTTGCATGGAATTAAGACGATTCAATTAATCTGTAAGGACGATAGTGCAGCTAACACTTCAGAACCTTGTGGACGGTATTCATTGGAAAAGTTTGCATGTTGAGACAACCACCTTAAAGATTTATTAGGGCTCATTGTAATTCTGGTTTGCATATCAAGTTCTGTGTCTTCTGAAGTTGAAGGCCCTCCAGATCCGTGCATCTACAACACTATCCGTAGCACGAAACTTGTCAATCAAAGTCATAGCCTCATTGCGGTGGGAGACTTGTGAGTCTGGACATTTCAACACAAATTGTTGAAAAACTTCTTCTCTATATTTGCTATCATTACCGAAGACGTATTAAAAAAATATCCTGTTTCCGTTGTATAACAGCATTTCCCTTCAGCAATGAAACCGTGAATATAATAGCGACTTACTGTGTTATGTTTATGACGGGATTGTGGACACAGAATGTGATGTCAATTTCATCAATCGGTGATTTTATTTCAAGAATATTGATCAAGTCACTCTATAGCGACATTATAAACACCCCATATTACACTTTATTCTACAAGTTTGATCAATTATTCTGAACTTGATTCTCAGTTTAAAAATAAAATAAAAAAGACTGACGATCTCTCACTACTTTAATGCTTGAGATGTAATTGTCAATCTCTCTTTTCATAACATTATTTTAAGCTGCTTTAATTTTTCTTTTTAGTATTTCTAACTGTTTCATTATTAATAGAGGGATTTTTAACTGTATCTCTTTTCATACCAATATTATAATCTACTTTTCATATCGTACTTGTATTTTAAATTGTCTCTCTGGTCATTCTAGAATTTTTAAATGGGTAACTTATGACGCTAGAAGTATAAACTTTCTCAACTCTCTTAACTCCTTCATTTTTAATCTCGATCTCTTATATTACTGCTAGAAATTTAAACTCTCTCTCTCTCTCTCTCTCTCTCCTCTCTCTCTCTCTCTCTCTTCTATCTATATCTTATTGTTTAATATATTAAACTGCATCTCTTTCTTTCGCGCGCTCTCTCTCTCTCTTAATGTTAGGATTTTAAACTGCCTCTCTCTTTCTCTCTTAAAGTTACGATTTTAAACTACCTCTCTCCCTCTCCAGTGACATGAATTTCGTGTGCCTACGCGATGAGATAGCGCTGCGGTGCCACTGGCTCTTGAGTTTAGTAGAACGGTAACAGGCCTCGGCCTTGCCTTGGTACGGGGTGTATGATTTCTCTGTTTTCGAGCAAAAACACACAAATACACAACCGCTCACACATCTTTATACCCCCAGTCATTTTTATGGCTACGCCTATGAAATCACTAAAAATAGTAAATTTACACGCTAGACCAACACCAAAATTCATATTAGACATCCTCACATAAAGATTTTGAATAAAAAATTATTTTTATGAGTTTTACCACCAGCCATTTTTTATGGATATGACTATGAAATCACTAAAAATAGTAAATTGACAGGCTAGGCTTTCGCCAAACTTCACATTAGACATCCCCTTAGCAAGATTTAGAATAAAAATCACTTTTATGAAATTTACCCCAGCCATTTATATAGATACGCCTATAAAACTGTTTTTAAAAAATAAAATGTAACCTCTCGGCTTACCTCTATCTTCATATTAGACTTCCTCATATAAAAAATTTACTTCAAAATCACTTTTATGAATTTTTAACCTTTGATCATTTTTTTAGAAATACGCCTATGAAACTGTTAAAAATTAATTTAACTCTAGGCTTTCCCAAAACTTCATATCAGATATCCCCGTAGCAAAATTTTGAATAAAAATCACTGTTATGAATTTTGTCCCAGCCATTTTTTTCATGGATACGACTAAGAAAACACTAAAAATAGTAAATTTACTCTCTAGGCCTATTTCAAACTTCATATTAGACATTCTCATAGCAAGATTTTGAATAGAAAAAAAAACTTTTATGAATTTTACATCAGCCATGTTTAAGGGATACGTTTATGATACTGTTTTTAAAAAATACAATTTTACCTCTGGGTTTACATAAACCTTTATTTTATGCATCATCGAAGCAAATGTTTACTTAAAAATCACTTTTATGAATTTTATCCCCTGACCATTTTTGAGGGATACGCCTATGAAACTGATAAAAAAATAAAATTTAACCTCAAAGCTTAACTCAAACTTTTTTTTAAGCATCCCAGTAGCAAAAAAAAATTACTTGAAAATCACGTTTATAAATTTTACCTATGGCAATTTTTGAGGGATATGCCTATCAAACTGTTTGAAAAATAACATTTGATCTCTAGGCTTACCTCAAACTTTATATTAAGCATCCCGGTAGCAAAAATGTACTTAAAAATCACTTTTATGAATGTTTACCCATTGATCATTTGTAGGGATACGCCTTTCAATAAAATTAACCTCTGGGCTTTCCCAAAACGTCATATTAGACATCCCTGTAGCAAGATTTTAAATAAAAATCACTTTTATGTTTTTTTACTTCCCCCACTCCCCTCACCCCCAGCCATTTTTTATGGATATGGAAACTACCTTTAAATCACTAAATAATTGTAAATTTACACTCTAGGTCTACTTCCAACTTCATATTAGACATCCTCATACAAGATTTTGAATTTTAAAAATCACTTTATGAATTTTAACCCCAGTCATTTTTTCAAGGACACGCCTGTGAAACTCTTTAAAAAAATAAATTTAAACTCTAGGCTGTCCCAAAACTTCATATTACACATCCCAGTAGCAAGATTTTGAACAAAATATCACATTTATGAATTTTCTCCAGCCAATTTTTTTAAGGATCAACTTTATTTTAGGCATCCCCGTAGCAAAAATTACTTTAAAATCACTTTTATTAATTTTTACCCAATCACTATTTTTCATGGATACGCATATGAAGCTGTTAAAAAAAATAAGTTAACCTCAAGGCTTACCTCAAACTTTATTTTAGGCATCACCGAAGCCAAAATTTACATAAAAATCAATTTTACGAATTTTATCCTTACCATTTTTGAGTGATACGCCTAAGAAACTGTTTCAAGAAATAAAATTTAACCTCTAGGCTTACCTCAAACTTTATTTTAGGCATCCCCGTAGCAAAAAATTATTTGAAAAGCACGTTTATAAATGTTACACCCTGACAATTTTTTAAGGGATACGCCTATGAAACTGTTTGAAAAACCATGTAACCTCTATGCATACCTATACTTTATTTTAGGCAACCCCGTAGCAAAAATTTACTTAAAAATAAACCACCTTTATTAATTTTTCCCTTGACCATTTTTTAAGCATACGCCTATGAAACTCTTTAAAATATAACATTTAACCTCTAGGCTTACCTTAACCTTCATATTAGACATCATCGTAGCAAAAATTTATTTAAAAATCACTTTAATGATTTTTTACCCCTTCATCATTTTTTAGGCATACAACTATGAAACTGTTTTAAAAACTAAATTTAACCTCTAGGCTTTTCTTAAACTCCATATCAGACATCCCTGTACCAAGATTTTGAATAAATGTCACTGTTATGAAATTTACCCGCAGCCATTGTTTTAAAGATACGCCTATGAAACTGATAAAAAAATAAAACTTAACCTCTAGGCTTACCTCAAATTCTATTTTAGGCATCCCCGTATCAAAAATTTACTTAAAAATCACTTTTATTAAATTTTACCCCGCCCCCCCTCCACTATTTTTGATGGATACGCACATGAAGCTGTTAAAAAATAAGTTAACCTCAAGGCTTACCTAAAACTTTATTTTAGGCATCCCTGTAGCAAAAATGTATTAAAAATAAACCACTTTTATTAATTTTACCCATGACCATTTTTTAAGGATACGCCTATGAAACTCTTTAAAATATAAAATATAACATCCTAGGCTTACCTTAACTTTCATATTAGACATCATCGTAGCAAAAAATTACTTAAAATCACTTTAATGATTTTTTACCCCTTCATAATTTTTTTAGGCATACACCTATGAAACTGTTTTTAAAAATAAATTAACCTCTGGGCTTTTCTTAAACTCCATATCTGACATCCCTGTACCAAGATTTTGAATAAAAGTTACTGTTATGAAATTTACCCGCAGCCATTGTTTTAAAGATACGCCCATGAAACTGATAAAAAATAAAATTTAACCTCTAGGCTTACCTCAAACTTTATTTTAAGCATCACCGAATCAAAAATTTACATAAAATCAATTTTATGAATTTTATCCCCACCATTGAATGTGATGTGATGAGACGTGAGAGTGGGAGGGGAAAAAAATAAGTCACTTGATTAGATGAGAAGTCGGATGAGATTGGGAGGTAATAGTAATAGGTGTGGAAAACGATCAAGAATGAAACGGGTATCAGTCGAAGATATAGAAGTGTGTACTATGAAGTCAGAACATGAGCAAGCAAAGTGACTCAAGAAACAGAAGATGGGGGGGGGGGGGTAAATGTGGCGTATTAGGGAGATCATGGAGGACTGGCGTAAACACGGGGTGCGATATACGAGGAGTGATAGGATGGTAGTGTATCTGACAAAAGTAGTACATTAACAGCCACATGGAGATGGGATTACAAGACAGAAGTGTAAGAGAGTAAAGGTCGAACTAGAATATAAGAAAAACGGATTGATACGGTTTATAAATATAAGTAGAGAATAGGCAAATAATAGCAGTGCTGCTGTAATTATAACAATGGGCATAATGAATGGAAAGAAGAGCAGCAAAAAACCAAGAGCAAAAATATTGAAAAGTTTATCCAAATGCCATAATAAAATATCACCGACTGAAAATGTGACACGCATTAAAGACCCACAAATGATCGCCTGATAATGAAGCCTATCTTGTAGTCTCAGATTCTGAACTTCAATACCAACAAGTTTTATTTTCGATGGTTTATCACGTCAGATGTCGGAGGAGGGCAACAAATGTTACTGAGGAAAGAGGGTAGTGTTAAAAAGTTGTTCAGTTTTGTGTAGCATTTTTAAAATTTGAAATCATTACCATTAAATTAGATATAATTTAGTTGCAGGTAATGACATGTTCTTTTTTCTTCTCTCTTCCCTTCGGGTGTCGAGATGGATATAACGTTCTGGATCTCGCACTTATGGAGGCTTCACACATTGTCAGCTGATATATTTTTCTCTCATGATGACGGTCCATCATATTCTTGGTCTGACTCTTCACTTCTTTAAATATATGTCTTGAATGGTAATGAATCGTATGTCATTCTTCCTAGATCGGAAAATCATTTTATTTGTTGCTTCTGCATGTAGTTAATGACTGATTCAATGCTCAATGTTTTTCTATCGCTAAATTTTAAAATGATCTCTTCACCTTGTAAACTTCGTAACTATTTAGTAGAAACTTGCCTGTACACCATTGTCAGTATCTACAAATAAAGTTGGCATACTTCATACAACAACACTTTTTGTATTGGAATTCTGACTTGTATGTGTAGAGTTTATTTGTGTGTGTGCGCGCGCGTGCGTGCGTTTGTGTGTGTGTGTGTGTGTGTGTGCGTGCGTGCGTGCGTGTGTGTGTGTTATGTGTGTGTAACCTTATCTGTTTGTTGTACTGTACACTGTTATTCTTCCCTATTTGATCCTGACTTGGTAATAATCCTCATCAGATGAAATGCTCACAAATGTCATCGATCATGCACCTACACACCTTGATTTACCTGTTCCACTTATTCTAGATGTAGTAGAGTTTATCTTTATTTCGTTGTTCGTTTGTGTTGTTCTTGTTTTCTGAGAAAGGCCACATATAGGCCGAAACGACAGTATTTTGTTGCTGTCCTCTTTTATAAAGCTGTCAGCATACCATTTGTAGGAGTGCACGTTAACTCCACAACTTGCTCCTACACATACGTTTTACCTCGATGTTTCCTACATATAAGTTATACTGTTGACCTCCTTCCACGTCATATCTAGTATTTTCTACAGCTGTCTTCCTCTGTTAGAAGATTTTTATATCTACCCTGCCTATTGTTACGGCTTTTTCCAGTTTGTATATTCTCATGGCATTGTAGTAGTCTTTTTACGTTCTAGGACATTTACAAGGGCAATTAGTAGCACTCTTACAAAGACACTTACTAAGGAAGAAAATTACCATAGCACTTATTAGAGTATTCAATAGAGCACTTACAAGCTAACTTACTAAGAGGTTTGTAAAAGTACTTAATAAAGTACTCACTAGAGCACTTACTTGGACACTAACTACAGCACTTACTGGGACACACACTAAGACACTCACTAGATCATATATTAGGATCCAAATAGAGCACTTACTACGACACTCAATAAAGCAATTACTGAGACACTCACTAGAGCACTTACTGAGATATTCACTAAAGCACTTACTGGAACATACACTAGAGTATATACTAGGACACTCACTAGAACACAACGGTAGAGCAAACACTATAACATTCATTAGAACACTAACTAGAACACTCAATAGGACACTCACTAGAGCACTCCCTCGAAGACTCACTAGAGCACTCCCTAGAAAACTCACTAGAGCACTCACTAGAACATTCACTAGAGCACTCACTAGGACACTCACTAGACCACTCACTAGACCACTCACTAGACCACTCACTAGTGCACTCACTAGAACACTCATAAGAGTACTCAATAGAACACTCAATAGGACACTCGGTAGAAGACTCACTAGAACACTTGCCAGAACACTTGCTAGAGCATTCACTAGAACACTCTCAAGAATACTCATTAAAACACTCACTAGGACATTCACTAGTGCACTCACTAGTGCATTCACTAGAGTACTCATTAGAAAACGCATTAGAGCACTCACTGGGACAATCAATAGTGCACTCATAAGAGCATTCAAAAGAGAACTCACTAGAGTACTCACTAGGATACTCACTAGAACACTCACTAAGACACTCAAAAGAACATTCACTGGAGAACTCACTACGATACTCACTAGAGCACTCAATAGGACTTTCACTAGAGGCACTCAACAGAACACTCAATAAGACACTCACAGGACACTCAATAAAACATTCACTAAGACACACAATAGGAGACTCAAAAGAGCACTCACTAGGACACTCAATAGGACTTTTATTAGAGCACTCACTAGGACACTCACTGAGAAAGTCGATAGAACACTCAATAGGACACTCACCAGAGCACTGACTAGGACACTCAATAGATCACTCACTAGTGCACTTGCTGCGACACGCACTAGAGCCCTTACTAGAACACTAGTTAGGATACTCATTAAGACTCTGACTAGAGCATTTGCTGTGTCATTCACTGGAGCACTCACTAGAACACTCAATATGACACTCAATAGAACACTCACTAGGCCACACAATAGGAGACTCGCTAGAGCACTCACTATGACACTCACTGAGACACCCACTAGAGCACTCACCAGGACACTCACTAGTGAACTGACTAGGACACACACTAGAGCACTCATTAGGACACTGACTAGAGCATTTGCTGGGACACTCACTAGGACACTCACTAGAGCACTCACTAGGATACTCACTAGAGAACTGACTATGACACTCACTATAGAACTTACTAGGACACTCAGTAGAGCACTCACTAGGACACTCACTAGGACACTCACTAGAGCACTTGCTGGGACACTCACTGGGATACTCACTAGAACACTCAATAGGACACTCACTAGAGCACTCCCTCGAAGACTCACTAGAGCACTCTCTAGAAGACTCACTAGAGCACTCTCTAGAACATTCACTAGAGCACTCACTAGGACACTCACTAGACCACTCACTAGACCACTCACTAGACCACTCCCTAGTGCACTCACTAGAACACTCATAAGAGTACTCAATAGAACACTCAATAGGACACTCAGTAGAGCACTCACTAGGACACTCACTAGAGCACTTGCTGGGACACTCACTGAGATACTCACTAGAGCACTCAATAGAACACTCACTAGAGCACTCACTAGGACACTTACTGGGACACTCACTAGAACACTCAATAGAATACTCACTAGAGCACTCACTAAGACACTCACTAGTGCACTTACTGGAGCACTTGCTGGGACACTCACTAGAGCACTCAATAGATCACGCACTAGGACACTCACTAGAGCACTCAATAGAAAACTCACTGGAGTACTCAGTAGGAAATTCACTGGACACTCACTAGAGCACTCACCAGCACACTCACTAGAGCACTCAATAGAACACTCACTAGAGCACTTACTGGTACACTCATGAGAACACTAGTTAGGAAACTCATTAAGACTCTCACTAGAACACTCACTAGAACACTCATTAGGACACTCACTGAAGCACTTGCTGGGACAATCACTAGAGCACTCAATGGGACACTCACTAGAGAACTCAATAGAACACTCAATAGAGCACTCACTAGGACACTCACTAGAACACTCACTAGGACACTCACTAGAGCACTCAATAGAAAACTCACTGGAGCACTCAGTAGGAAACTCACTGGGACACTCACTAGAGCACTCACCAGGGCACTCATTAGAACTATCAACAGAACACTCACTAGAGCACTTGCTGGGTCACTCACTAGAGCACTTGCTGGTACACTCACGAGAACACTAGTTAGGAAACTCATTAAGACTCTCTATGACATTTACTAGAGCACTCATTAGGACACTCACTAGAACACTTGTTGTGATATTTTTATATCTGCCCTGCCTATTGTTACAATGTTTTCCAGTTTGTATATTCTCATGGCATTATAGTAATATTACTACGTTCCAGGACATTTACAAGGGCAATTACTTATTAAGAAATTACCATAGCACTTATTAGAGTATTCAATAGAGCACTTAAAAGCTAAATTACTTAGAAACTTATTTATGTACTTAATAAAGCACACACTAGAGCTCTTACTGTGACACCAACTACAGCACTTACAGGAAAACACACTAAAACACTCCTTATAGCATATACTAGGACACTTAATACATCACTTACTGAGACATTCAATAGAGAACTTACTGAGACATTTAATAGAAAACTTACTGGAAGTATATACAAGAACGTAACAGTAGATCTCTCACTAGAGCATTCATTAGGGCCACTAACAAAAGCACTCAATAGGACACTCACTAGAGCACTCACCAAGACCCTTACTAGAGCACTCACTAGCACACTCACAAGAGCAATCAATAGAACACGCACTAGAGCACTCACTAGAGCACTCACTAGAACACTCACTAGAACACTCACTCGAGCACTCACTAGAACACTCACTAGAGCACTCACTAGAACACTCACTAGAACACTCACTAGAGCACTCACTAGAGCACTCACTAGAACACTCTCTATAACACTCACAAGAGCACTCACTAGAGCACTCACTAGAACACTCAATAGAGCACTTACTAGAGCACTCATTAGAGTGCACAACAAACACCCTTTAGCAGTAAGAACATTGATTTAAAAAAAGGATCTTGAGTATAGTCCTACTATTTAATTTCTCTTTCCCACTTTTGATTTTCAGCGTCGATGGAGATATAATCTGCGATCTATTGCTCTTCTATTGACCTCTGCTGCTTTTATGTTTCCTAGCGTTTTTAATATTCGTATATTTTTTCGTTGTCGACCCTTAAATCTCGTGCTCTCACGTTTATTAGACACTAGTTGTGTTTTGGTTATTCTGTCATACCATGTGGCCTAACCATTTTATCTATTGTGTCTTTAAATATTCTATGTCAGGAACTATTCTCAGCTTTTTTCTCAGTTCTTCATTTCTGATCTTATTTCTCAAGTTATTTCCTGTCACTCGTCTCGCACAAAAACCCTGTAGGAGTTTCTACCTGCCTGACTGTTTGGCTACCTCCATGCCTGCACGTCCGTCATTCCTTTGACGTCTGTGTGTTTCATCCTTTTTGGTATTCCTATTGATTACGATTAATGGTGATATCGTATGACGGGGAATAGATGTGTTCACTTTCTGTGCAGTTTCGCCTTATGTCTTTTGGCGACTGCTGAGACTGCAATGATGGGGACTACAGCATTCTTTCTTTGTATGGAAGATGAGATATTAATTAGGATGACTCCACTGGTACGGGCGGTTTAGCAATTATGGATTTACATTCGTTTGCAGTAATACCAGGCCTTCTATAACTATAACCGTCAGTCAGTCCATCCGTCCGCAAGTCCACCCATCCATAGAAACTATTTCTTTGCACAACAGGCCGTCCACCATTTCTCGGTGAGTTATCTGAGAGATCGTGGCCAGTTTTCCTGAAGTGCGTTTCATTGCCTCAGTGGCTCCAAAGGCAAAGTTGCATTACTTCCTGTTGAGTTCAATGATTACTTTCGATGCCCTCATTTTGTCGGTCTATTCCTCTACCCAATCGTTGCCAGCCTTATTGTCATCAGATCACATACACTCTCTATAGACACTCAGCTTCCGCCATCAAGGATTTTTCGCTCATGAGACTGCCTTTCATTGCTCCTAGTTTTGATCAAAAGTAAAATTCCAGCCACCACTTATGGCGTATGGAGAACATCGTGTAAGGCTAAAATGCGCAAATACGTATCACAACTCTACTGCGAGCCACAACAGAACGTATTTCTGCCTCCTTCTATGGACGGTAGAACCAATTCCTTTAGTAGTCAGCGGGTGAATGCAAGAAAGAAAAAGACAAGACAACAACTTAGGCTGCACAGCTTACAAACTTTTGAAAGTTAAATATATCTCGTCTGCGACGTTACATTGCAGAATTTATAGGATACAAGATACATGTTGGCAAAGATTGGTCAAAGTGGGGAAATAACTCCAGAAATAATAAATTTGAACAACTTTTTGTTTGCATTATTCCCATTCTATTTTACTTTCTATTTCATCATTGCTCTTCAAAGGGTAGTGTGATTTTATAAAATCCTATTTATATTTTGTTACTTTAAGATTTTTGGCTGGGTAATGTACTTTCAGATCTCCTGTGCATTTATTTCGACGCTTTTGTGTCGTATACATTGTATGTTGTTTGTTCTGCTGTTTTTGCCTTCATAGTCAGGCATTATGATAAGATCAGATAGCAGATAATTAGCTAAAAATATACAAAAATCTTGAATGTTGAGAATTACCAAAAACTGGATGCATACAGTTACATTGCATACATCGATTCACTCCGTCCCATTTTCACGAGGTGAGCCAATTCCTTAACCTGTAGTTAATTTAACCGGTGGGCAGAAGTTAACATCGCTCAATGAAACCACAAAACTATGACGATATGAAACAAATACAAAGTAGCCACCGCCAACATTTGTCAAATAAAAAAATTAGTAACTGCTATAGTTTTGTTGTGGATTTGTCATAGATCCAGACGGGGCAGCAAAAAAACTGAAAATTAAAAAAAAATCATTTAGAAGGAAGCATCACCATCAGGTGACTAGAAGAAAACAGAGAAACAACCTACATAAACATCTATGTAACGTGTAATATGAACGAAAAAGCCAATAAATTTGTTAACACGACGAGCAAAACCAACGACATGTTAGTGATGGGAGACTTTAGCGGAAGGCTTGAGAGACGTAACAAAGAGAATAGAGAAATCACGAGAACCTTCGGTGATAACACAGCACAAAGAAATGACAAAGGAAGCAGATTGCTAGAATTATGTAGCCAAATCAACATGTATACCACCAAAACATTCTACAAACACAAAGAGTATCAAATATACACCTGGTACAAGTGCCACGATACAATCTATAGAAGTCAGATAGATTTCATTCTAACAAGAAAACAGAACATGAAAAGATTAACCGACATGAGAAGCGCCTCTAACCCCCCCCCCCCCCCCCCCCCTTTCCCATGTTATAGACGATACACGAAATAAAATGATAATTATCACACTCGGAAAACAGTAGCAAACAAAAATATCAAAACAAGGAGCGAAAAAAAGTAAATAAAAGTCAATACAAATAAAACAACTATAAAATGAAGATCGACGAAAAACTTCTCAATGAAAACTTAAAGAGGAACTCAAGAAAAACCATAATGATGTAAGCTCAATAGAAGAAGACGAAATAGTTTTTAAAAAAATCACTAACCAACATCGGAAATATGTGGAGCAAAACTAAGACTAAAAGAAGGGAAGGAGAGCACCCCGGGATGGAATGAAATAATCAGAGAAGTTAATGAAAGGAAGAAACTATACAAAGTTTGGAGCGAAAAGAAACACCAAGAAGAATATGAAAAATATACCTTAGAATGAAAAAAAAAGGTAAAAGACTTGATCAAAGAAGAAAAACACAACACTTTACTTGAAGAGAGTTTGATAAAAAGATGAGAAGGCACAGCCTCAAGAAACGTCTACAAAGCAGTAAAAGCAGCAGGAGCAAGAAAAGAAACCTACGACTCCATTGGACCCAAAAACGACAGTATCAAATATACCCTATAATGTATCTGAGCTAGAAAGTATATTTTTAAGATCTATCGAATATGCAACGAACTATTAATAACACAACAAAAATCATCAAAGAAGGCAGACACACTGAAACAAACATCATAAAAGAAGAAGTTATATAATGTGAATCAAGAAACATAACACAATGGATAGACAGCAAACCTGCAGAAACAATAGTAATAGCAGCAGCAGAAGAAACAGGAGTAACATGGCTGCACACAAAATTCAACGCAGAAAGCTCTAGATGACTGGCAACAGGCATCATTGTAACAATGGGGACAAAATAAAATTAAACACAGAGACTGCCGGAACTCCCTACTCAGACAGGTAGGAAAGTTATACGCCAAAATTATAGAGAAAATGCTAAGATCAAATATAGAACTACCAAAAAAAAAAAACCGACTCTCAAGTGGGTTTCGCAAAAATGAAAGATACATTGACATTGATTATGCTGATACTATGCACTGTGGATAGAAGATTGTGGAAGGACATGATCGCCTACGCCAACCGGTAGGGCACATGATGATGATGACATTGACGCACTATTCACTCTAAAGTTTACTCTAAGAAAATTGTGGGAGATATTTACACATATACGTAGTAAGCCAACACGTAAACAACTTTACATCAACAGCTGTCTCGCTGTCAGGATAGTCCATATGATTTTTATGTATTTATTCTTCTTGGAATGCTGTCATTGCCTGTCGACTACTACTCTTTTTTCTTCCACTTTCTGTTGTGTTGCTAGAACATGAAGTGGAATAGTAAAGAAAAGAACAAAGACGAAAAGAGCAATTGAGATACAAAATATTCCCAAATGTAAGCCAAAAATGTTAAACAACACAGTTGAAAATAGAGAACTTTGCTGGAGGTTTGGAATTATACGGGTAACCTCTCAAGATCAAGATACCAATCTGTGTCACAACTTCATGCAGGATATTTTCTAATGGTATCTATTTACTGTACCCATCTCTTTTGCTGTTGATGCCTTCAGCATTCCAGTGCATTATTTTGAGTGGTCTTATTTTGGATTGGCCAGTAGCTCTATTCTCTCGCCCCCTGACTCCACAGAGCGGTTGAGAAGGACAACCAGTAATAGAGGTTGGGCCCTTTCGAGGCTGAGGGTCCGGCGCTGCATCTGCCTGAGTGTCCATCACAGGGCAAGCCCCATATCGATTTGCTGTTATAGACATACTTCCATTTGCGTTGAGTGCTTGGCATCCTGATTATTGTAGTGCGCCTTTTGGCTGGTTGCCTACTACTTCAGCACTTGAACTTGCTAGAGCAGACTGTGGTCTTGCTCGGGTATAGGAAGGCCTGGCCAGTCTTGGTTTTCAGTCCCTGGTGACAGTTAAGCCCCATCCCCACGACAAGGAGCTGGCCTTGATGAGGGTAATATGTGTCGCAAAGATAGTTTTATTCATAGGGACCAATATTGGAGGTGGAGAAATTGTGGAGGATACCAGCACTGAGAGAACGGAGAGACACAAAGGTGCTGATACAGGCAGAAAAATTTGCATGCATGCCGAGACATTCAATGAAGGACCGATTCCAAAATCTTGCATTGGGTCGACTTAAGAGAAGCAGTTTTATCCACCAAGCCAAGCGTATTAGTAGACAAACACCAGACATGCCAAGAGTTGTTAACCTCCTACTGCTCATACCAGAACAGACTCCCTGGACAGAGGAATCAGGATTATCAATACAAATACGGACAGAAGTGAAAGGAATAGTTGACAAGAAAGAACAGAATAGCCTACAGCGGAAAAACAATAACTCTCAGTTTCCTGGATGAAGAATACCCACAAGACCTATGGATTCGTGTGTACACAGATGGATCGGCACAGAATGCAGTAAATAATGGGGGAGTAGGTGCATATATAGAGTACCCAAATAAAACTAGGGAATAAAGTAGAGAATAAAATAGCAACAGGGAAATATTGTCACAATTATGACGCAGAAATACAAGCAATAAAGTTGGCAATAGAAAAACTGCTGAACAGTAATCTTAGCCCACAGCCTGTAGTGTTTTTGACAGATGCAAGATCAGTACTCCAGGCACTACAATCCAGAAAATTACCACACCTGCAGACCTTATTGACTGAACTCTGCAAGCACCACAGGGTTGCCCTGCAGTGGATCCCATCTCACTGTGGAATACCAGGAAATGAGAAAGCAGATCAGTTAGCAAAGGAAGATTCAACATGCACACAACTAGATACACCAGTTACATACCATAATAAGAAACAGATAATCAAATCAATCATAGGATCACAAGCCCCAAATTAGTATACTTTTCATAATATGAATAGATATTAACAAGTTATCATTATACGCCTCAGAACAGGACACAATCGTCTCCATAGTCACATGTATACAAAATTCAAGATCGGCACATCAACTACTTGTACATGTGGACAGGCGCCCCAGACTGCTGAACACATACTTCAAGACTGCACTGAATATAGTAGACTGCGGAAAATCCATTGGCCCATAGATACAACACTACAGACAAAACTGTATGGGCCACTGCACGAATTACAAAAGACAGTAAAATTCATACAGGAAACGACATTGCTGATATAGACAATACTTCAGGCGAACGAAAGATAGATAGATAGATAGATAGATAGATAGATAGATAGATAGATAGATAGATAGATAGATAGATAGATAGATAGATAGATAGATAGATAGATAGATAGATAGATAGATAGATAGATAGATAGATAGATAGATAGATAGATAGATAGATAGATAGATAGATAGATAGATAGATAGATAGATAGATAGATAGATAGATAGATAGATAGATAGATAGATAGATAGATAGATAGATAGATAGATAGATAGATAGATAGATAGATAGATAGATAGATAGATAGATAGATAGATAGATAGATGTGTCACAACTCTCATGCACAGAGAGTGGGTGCGACTACCCGAAATGACTCACGTTAACGGCATAACTTGGATATATTGCAATGGGCATTCGGAGTCTGGCAATGAGATAGCAAACAGGTTGGCAGGGTCTGCCATTGTGCAAGAAAATAGTAAAGGAAAGAGACTTTACAAAGGGACATAATTGACATTGACTATTATTAAAAATAAATGGATGTGAATCATGGACAATAGGACAACAGACAAGAAAATCACTGGAGGCTGTAGAAATGGGGTTTTACATAAGAACGTTGAGAATATCATGGACAGATAAGAAGAGTAATTAAAACGTTCTGAAAAAATGTCAGAGTAAAAAGAGAGCTAATTCTCAATATTAGGAAGAAACAATCATTATTTTTTGGCCTTGCAATGAGAAGAGAACAGCTGGAATATATTGTAACAACTGGAAAAAATTGAGATCGAAAAGATAGAGGGAAGCAAAGAAAAAAGATACCAGACAGCCTAAGATAATGGCTTGGCAGAAGGTCAACAACAGAAATGATAAATAACTGTCGAGTTCGAAAGTTGTGTAGAGACATGATTACCTACGCCAGCAGGCTCGGTACTTGATGATGATTATGATTATAGGAAAATGACAACGAAGTGAAGGATAACCCACACATCAAAGGTATGCTGGGACACCACGACACGAAGCTCGAAAACAGGAAGGCATCCTCAGCTGAGAACACAAAACGTTCAATCAATGCATTAACAATCAGTGGAGGAATACTTCGATGGGTGATGGAACCAGCGGTAAAGCGGATACGTGAACGCTCCTACATGCTGTGACAACAGTATTCCAATGATATATATATTTATATTATCTCTCTCTCTCTCTCTCTCTGCGATCAGGACCCAATCAGAGTAGGATTCCAGCTCCTCACATGAACTCAGTTTACAGGTTAGGTGTGTTACAAACAGAACATCACAATTAGAGTCTGCCAGATCCACTCTGATTGAACACCCGTTAAAAACGTTGCACTGTGTTCTGCGCCAGTGGCCCAGTGCATCCGATTTCAGCCAGCATCTTATTCAGGTTTGCTTTCCCTAGCCTTTGATTGTCCCCAATCTTCCTGCAAGGCAGCAGGTGATCTTTTCTGTAGGGGGATTCTGCCCTTAGATGGTCGGCCCTCCCAATTATATTATCTAAACGTAAGTCAAAACTTTAATTTTAAAAATTATATAAACGAGTAACACAAATAATAAATATCCACAAGTCCTCAACTAAAATTAAACAGGATGCGGCAGTTCCCACAAACTAGAAGCTACAGAATACGCAATAATGAGGATATCGTAAAGTGCGCACGTCAATCGTGTCGTTATATTTCTTGTTTTCTTTTTTTTTTATTATTTAATTCTACCAAATTGTGAACTGTAAAAAAACATAAACAAGACAATCTAAAAAGAAGGATGTATCAGCGAACTGACAATGTGTGGACGTCTCAGTTCATTATATCGCACTGAGTATGCCCCTAGAGCAAAATGATGTGGAGGATAAGTCTTATCTTCTGTGGCGGATATCTTTTGTATTTATTCCTATATACGAATTACGCATATTATGTTTAATGTTAATAATCGAATCCTATCACCTGAATGCTACGACCAGAATGCTACCACCAGAATACTACCACCAGAATGCTAGTAACAAATAATAATACATAAATATTATTATATGGGGAACTTCCGAGGCGATAATAGGGAATAATAGAACAAATAAGTATGTGTTAGCACTCGGAAAAATTAACAGACAAACAACAACAGAAAAAAACGAAGAACAATATATGGTCCGAAGTGGGATCGAACCCGTACTCCCTGGCACCGCGCCTTGCCACGAGAGGCCGAACGCTTGGCACACTGCCACTCAGCCAACTAAAAAAATTGGCTATTGTAGTAGTGTCTTCCACGAAAGGCGCTCTCAATGACTATAGCATAGGGTAACGATCCCAGACCGGAAATAAATTGTATATTTGTACTTTCCTATTAATGCAAGTATCTCCCAGTAGGGCTGAATACTTGTGTTGTAGACAAACATTTATTGGACGAAACAGCACGAATAGTAGTTTCCAGTGGTTATATACTGGTAACAAATAATAATACATAAATATTATTATATGGGGAACTTCCGAGGCGATAATAGGGAATAATAGAACAAATAAGTATGTGTTAGCACTCGGAAAAATTAACAGACAAACAACAACAGAAAAAAACGAAGAACAATATATGGTCCGAAGTGGGATCGAACCCGTACTCCCTGGCACCGCGCCTTGCCACGAGAGGCCGAACGCTTGGCACACTGCCACTCAGCCAACTAAAAAAATTGGCTATTGTAGTAGTGTCTTCCACGAAAGGCGCTCTCAATGACTATAGCATAGGGTAACGATCCCAGACCGGAAATAAATTGTATATTTGTACTTTCCTATTAATGCAAGTATCTCCCAGTAGGGCTGAATACTTGTGTTGTAGACAAACATTTATTGGACGAAACAGCACGAATAGTAGTTTCCAGTGGTTATATACTGGTAACAAATAATAATACATAAATATTATTATATGGGGAACTTCCGAGGCGATAATAGGGAATAATAGAACAAATAAGTATGTGTTAGCACTCGGAAAAATTAACAGACAAACAACAACAGAAAAAAACGAAGAACAATATATGGTCCGAAGTGGGATCGAACCCGTACTCCCTGGCACCGCGCCTTGCCACGAGAGGCCGAACGCTTGGCACACTGCCACTCAGCCAACTAAAAAAATTGGCTATTGTAGTAGTGTCTTCCACGAAAGGCGCTCTCAATGACTATAGCATAGGGTAACGATCCCAGACCGGAAATAAATTGTATATTTGTACTTTCCTATTAATACAAGTATCTCCCAGTAGGGCTGAATACTTGTGTTGTAGACAAACATTTATTGGACGAAACAGCACGAATAGTAGTTTCCAGTGGTTATATACTGGTAACAAATAATAATACATAAATATTATTATATGGGGAACTTCCGAGGCGATAATAGGGAATAATAGAACAAATAAGTATGTGTTAGCACTCGGAAAAATTAACAGACAAACAACAACAGAAAAAAACGAAGAACAATATATGGTCCGAAGTGGGATCGAACCCGTACTCCCTGGCACCGCGCCTTGCCACGAGAGGCCGAACGCTTGGCACACTGCCACTCAGCCAACTAAAAAAATGGCTATTGTAGTAGTGTCTTCCACGAAAGGCGCTCTCAATGACTATAGCATAGGGTAACGATCCCAGACCGGAAATAAATTGTATATTTGTACTTTCCTATTAATGCAAGTATCTCCCAGTTGGGCTGAATACTTGTGTTGTAGACAAACATTTATTGGACGAAACAGCACGAATAGTAGTTTCCAGTGGTTATATACTGGTAACAAATAATAATACATAAATATTATTATATGGGGAACTTCCGAGGCGATAATAGGGAATAATAGAACAAATAAGTATGTGTTAGCACTCGGAAAAATTAACAGACAAACAACAACAGAAAAAAACGAAGAACAATATATGGTCCGAAGTGGGATCGAACCCGTACTCCCTGGCACCGCGCCTTGCCACGAGAGGCCGAACGCTTGGCACACTGCCACTCAGCCAACTAAAAAATTGGCTATTGTAGTAGTGTCTTCCACGAAAGGCGCTCTCAATGACTATAGCATAGGGTAACGATCCCAGACCGGAAATAAATTGTATATTTGTACTTTCCTATTAATGCAAGTATCTCCCAGTAGGGCTGAATACTTGTGTTGTAGACAAACATTTATTGGACGAAACAGCACGAATAGTAGTTTCCAGTGGTTATATACTGGTAACAAATAATAATACATAAATATTATTATATGGGGAACTTCCGAGGCGATAATAGGGAATAATAGAACAAATAAGTATGTGTTAGCACTCGGAAAAATTAACAGACAAACAACAACAGAAAAAAACGAAGAACAATATATGGTCCGAAGTGGGATCGAACCCGTACTCCCTGGCACCGCGCCTTGCCACGAGAGGCCGAACGCTTGGCACACTGCCACTCAGCCAACTAAAAAATTGGCTATTGTAGTAGTGTCTTCCACGAAAGGCGCTCTCAATGACTATAGCATAGGGTAACGATCCCAGACCGGAAATAAATTGTATATTTGTACTTTCCTATTAATGCAAGTATCTCCCAGTAGGGCTGAATACTTGTGTTGTAGACAAACATTTATTGGACGAAACAGCACGAATAGTAGTTTCCAGTGGTTATATACTGGTAACAAATAATAATACATAAATATTATTATATGGGGAACTTCCGAGGCGATAATAGGGAATAATAGAACAAATAAGTATGTGTTAGCACTCGGAAAAATTAACAGACAAACAACAACAGAAAAAAACGAAGAACAATATATGGTCCGAAGTGGGATCGAACCCGTACTCCCTGGCACCGCGCCTTGCCACGAGAGGCCGAACGCTTGGCACACTGCCACTCAGCCAACTAAAAAAATTGGCTATTGTAGTAGTGTCTTCCACGAAAGGCGCTCTCAATGACTATAGCATAGGGTAACGATCCCAGACCGGAAATAAATTGTATATTTGTACTTTCCTATTAATGCAAGTATCTCCCAGTAGGGCTGAATACTTGTGTTGTAGACAAACATTTATTGGACGAAACAGCACGAATAGTAGTTTCCAGTGGTTATATACTGGTAACAAATAATAATACATAAATATTATTATATGGGGAACTTCCGAGGCGATAATAGGGAATAATAGAACAAATAAGTATGTGTTAGCACTCGGAAAAATTAACAGACAAACAACAACAGAAAAAAACGAAGAACAATATATGGTCCGAAGTGGGATCGAACCCGTACTCCCTGGCACCGCGCCTTGCCACGAGAGGCCGAACGCTTGGCACACTGCCACTCAGCCAACTAAAAAAATTGGCTATTGTAGTAGTGTCTTCCACGAAAGGCGCTCTCAATGACTATAGCATAGGGTAACGATCCCAGACCGGAAATAAATTGTATATTTGTACTTTCCTATTAATGCAAGTATCTCCCAGTAGGGCTGAATACTTGTGTTGTAGACAAACATTTATTGGACGAAACAGCACGAATAGTAGTTTCCAGTGGTTATATACTGGTAACAAATAATAATACATAAATATTATTATATGGGGAACTTCCGAGGCGATAATAGGGAATAATAGAACAAATAAGTATGTGTTAGCACTCGGAAAAATAACAGACAAACAACAACAGAAAAAAACGAAGAACAATATATGGTCCGAAGTGGGATCGAACCCGTACTCCCTGGCACCGCGCCTTGCCACGAGAGGCCGAACGCTTGGCACACTGCCACTCAGCCAACTAAAAAAATTGGCTATTGTAGTAGTGTCTTCCACGAAAGGCGCTCTCAATGACTATAGCATAGGGTAACGATCCCAGACCGGAAATAAATTGTATATTTGTACTTTCCTATTAATGCAAGTATCTCCCAGTAGGGCTGAATACTTGTGTTGTAGACAAACATTTATTGGACGAAACAGCACGAATAGTAGTTTCCAGTGGTTATATACTGGTAACAAATAATAATACATAAATATTATTATATGGGGAACTTCCGAGGCGATAATAGGGAATAATAGAACAAATAAGTATGTGTTAGCACTCGGAAAAATTAACAGACAAACAACAACAGAAAAAAACGAAGAACAATATATGGTCCGAAGTGGGATCGAACCCGTACTCCCTGGCACCGCGCCTTGCCACGAGAGGCCGAACGCTTGGCACACTGCCACTCAGCCAACTAAAAAAAATGGCTATTGTAGTAGTGTCTTCCACGAAAGGCGCTCTCAATGACTATAGCATAGGGTAACGATCCCAGACCGGAAATAAATTGTATATTTGTACTTTCCTATTAATGCAAGTATCTCCCAGTAGGGCTGAATACTTGTGTTGTAGACAAACATTTATTGGACGAAACAGCACGAATAGTAGTTTCCAGTGGTTATATACTGGTAACAAATAATAATACATAAATATTATTATATGGGGAACTTCCGAGGCGATAATAGGGAATAATAGAACAAATAAGTATGTGTTAGCACTCGGAAAAATTAACAGACAAACAACAACAGAAAAAAACGAAGAACAATATATGGTCCGAAGTGGGATCGAACCCGTACTCCCTGGCACCGCGCCTTGCCACGAGAGGCCGAACGCTTGGCACACTGCCACTCAGCCAACTAAAAAAATTGGCTATTGTAGTAGTGTCTTCCACGAAAGGCGCTCTCAATGACTATAGCATAGGGTAACGATCCCAGACCGGAAATAAATTGTATATTTGTACTTTCCTATTAATGCAAGTATCTCCCAGTAGGGCTGAATACTTGTGTTGTAGACAAACATTTATTGGACGAAACAGCACGAATAGTAGTTTCCAGTGGTTATATACTGGTAACAAATAATAATACATAAATATTATTATATGGGGAACTTCCGAGGCGATAATAGGGAATAATAGAACAAATAAGTATGTGTTAGCACTCGGAAAAATTAACAGACAAACAACAACAGAAAAAAACGAAGAACAATATATGGTCCGAAGTGGGATCGAACCCGTACTCCCTGGCACCGCGCCTTGCCACGAGAGGCCGAACGCTTGGCACACTGCCACTCAGCCAACTAAAAAAATTGGCTATTGTAGTAGTGTCTTCCACGAAAGGCGCTCTCAATGACTATAGCATAGGGTAACGATCCCAGACCGGAAATAAATTGTATATTTGTACTTTCCTATTAATGCAAGTATCTCCCAGTAGGGCTGAATACTTGTGTTGTAGACAAACATTTATTGGACGAAACAGCACGAATAGTAGTTTCCAGTGGTTATATACTGGTAACAAATAATAATACATAAATATTATTATATGGGGAACTTCCGAGGCGATAATAGGGAATAATAGAACAAATAAGTATGTGTTAGCACTCGGAAAAAATAACAGACAAACAACAACAGAAAAAAACGAAGAACAATATATGGTCCGAAGTGGGATCGAACCCGTACTCCCTGGCACCGCGCCTTGCCACGAGAGGCCGAACGCTTGGCACACTGCCACTCAGCCAACTAAAAAAATTGGCTATTGTAGTAGTGTCTTCCACGAAAGGCGCTCTCAATGACTATAGCATAGGGTAACGATCCCAGACCGGAAATAAATTGTATATTTGTACTTTCCTATTAATGCAAGTATCTCCCAGTAGGGCTGAATACTTGTGTTGTAGACAAACATTTATTGGACGAAACAGCACGAATAGTAGTTTCCAGTGGTTATATACTGGTAACAAATAATAATACATAAATATTATTATATGGGGAACTTCCGAGGCGATAATAGGGAATAATAGAACAAATAAGTATGTGTTAGCACTCGGAAAAATTAACAGACAAACAACAACAGAAAAAAACGAAGAACAATATATGGTCCGAAGTGGGATCGAACCCGTACTCCCTGGCACCGCGCCTTGCCACGAGAGGCCGAACGCTTGGCACACTGCCACTCAGCCAACTAAAAAAATTGGCTATTGTAGTAGTGTCTTCCACGAAAGGCGCTCTCAATGACTATAGCATAGGGTAACGATCCCAGACCGGAAATAAATTGTATATTTGTACTTTCCTATTAATGCAAGTATCTCCCAGTAGGGCTGAATACTTGTGTTGTAGACAAACATTTATTGGACGAAACAGCACGAATAGTAGTTTCCAGTGGTTATATACTGGTAACAAATAATAATACATAAATATTATTATATGGGGAACTTCCGAGGCGATAATAGGGAATAATAGAACAAATAAGTATGTGTTAGCACTCGGAAAAATTAACAGACAAACAACAACAGAAAAAAACGAAGAACAATATATGGTCCGAAGTGGGATCGAACCCGTACTCCCTGGCACCGCGCCTTGCCACGAGAGGCCGAACGCTTGGCACACTGCCACTCAGCCAACTAAAAAAATTGGCTATTGTAGTAGTGTCTTCCACGAAAGGCGCTCTCAATGACTATAGCATAGGGTAACGATCCCAGACCGGAAATAAATTGTATATTTGTACTTTCCTATTAATGCAAGTATCTCCCAGTAGGGCTGAATACTTGTGTTGTAGACAAACATTTATTGGACGAAACAGCACGAATAGTAGTTTCCAGTGGTTATATACTGGTAACAAATAATAATACATAAATATTATTATATGGGGAACTTCCGAGGCGATAATAGGGAATAATAGAACAAATAAGTATGTGTTAGCACTCGGAAAAATTAACAGACAAACAACAACAGAAAAAAACGAAGAACAATATATGGTCCGAAGTGGGATCGAACCCGTACTCCCTGGCACCGCGCCTTGCCACGAGAGGCCGAACGCTTGGCACACTGCCACTCAGCCAACTAAAAAATTGGCTATTGTAGTAGTGTCTTCCACGAAAGGCGCTCTCAATGACTATAGCATAGGGTAACGATCCCAGACCGGAAATAAATTGTATATTTGTACTTTCCTATTAATGCAAGTATCTCCCAGTAGGGCTGAATACTTGTGTTGTAGACAAACATTTATTGGACGAAACAGCACGAATAGTAGTTTCCAGTGGTTATATACTGGTAACAAATAATAATACATAAATATTATTATATGGGGAACTTCCGAGGCGATAATAGGGAATAATAGAACAAATAAGTATGTGTTAGCACTCGGAAAAATTAACAGACAAACAACAACAGAAAAAAACGAAGAACAATATATGGTCCGAAGTGGGATCGAACCCGTACTCCCTGGCACCGCGCCTTGCCACGAGAGGCCGAACGCTTGGCACACTGCCACTCAGCCAACTAAAAAAATTGGCTATTGTAGTAGTGTCTTCCACGAAAGGCGCTCTCAATGACTATAGCATAGGGTAACGATCCCAGACCGGAAATAAATTGTATATTTGTACTTTCCTATTAATGCAAGTATCTCCCAGTAGGGCTGAATACTTGTGTTGTAGACAAACATTTATTGGACGAAACAGCACGAATAGTAGTTTCCAGTGGTTATATACTGGTAACAAATAATAATACATAAATATTATTATATGGGGAACTTCCGAGGCGATAATAGGGAATAATAGAACAAATAAGTATGTGTTAGCACTCGGAAAAATTAACAGACAAACAACAACAGAAAAAAACGAAGAACAATATATGGTCCGAAGTGGGATCGAACCCGTACTCCCTGGCACCGCGCCTTGCCACGAGAGGCCGAACGCTTGGCACACTGCCACTCAGCCAACTAAAAAATTGGCTATTGTAGTAGTGTCTTCCACGAAAGGCGCTCTCAATGACTATAGCATAGGGTAACGATCCCAGACCGGAAATAAATTGTATATTTGTACTTTCCTATTAATGCAAGTATCTCCCAGTAGGGCTGAATACTTGTGTTGTAGACAAACATTTATTGGACGAAACAGCACGAATAGTAGTTTCCAGTGGTTATATACTGGTAACAAATAATAATACATAAATATTATTATATGGGGAACTTCCGAGGCGATAATAGGGAATAATAGAACAAATAAGTATGTGTTAGCACTCGGAAAAATTAACAGACAAACAACAACAGAAAAAAACGAAGAACAATATATGGTCCGAAGTGGGATCGAACCCGTACTCCCTGGCACCGCGCCTTGCCACGAGAGGCCGAACGCTTGGCACACTGCCACTCAGCCAACTAAAAAATTGGCTATTGTAGTAGTGTCTTCCACGAAAGGCGCTCTCAATGACTATAGCATAGGGTAACGATCCCAGACCGGAAATAAATTGTATATTTGTACTTTCCTATTAATGCAAGTATCTCCCAGTAGGGCTGAATACTTGTGTTGTAGACAAACATTTATTGGACGAAACAGCACGAATAGTAGTTTCCAGTGGTTATATACTGGTAACAAATAATAATACATAAATATTATTATATGGGGAACTTCCGAGGCGATAATAGGGAATAATAGAACAAATAAGTATGTGTTAGCACTCGGAAAAATTAACAGACAAACAACAACAGAAAAAAACGAAGAACAATATATGGTCCGAAGTGGGATCGAACCCGTACTCCCTGGCACCGCGCCTTGCCACGAGAGCCGAACGCTTGGCACACTGCCACTCAGCCAACTAAAAAATTGGCTATTGTAGTAGTGTCTTCCACGAAAGGCGCTCTCAATGACTATAGCATAGGGTAACGATCCCAGACCGGAAATAAATTGTATATTTGTACTTTCCTATTAATGCAAGTATCTCCCAGTAGGGCTGAATACTTGTGTTGTAGACAAACATTTATTGGACGAAACAGCACGAATAGTAGTTTCCAGTGGTTATATACTGGTAACAAATAATAATACATAAATATTATTATATGGGGAACTTCCGAGGCGATAATAGGGAATAATAGAACAAATAAGTATGTGTTAGCACTCGGAAAAATTAACAGACAAACAACAACAGAAAAAAACGAAGAACAATATATGGTCCGAAGTGGGATCGAACCCGTACTCCCTGGCACCGCGCCTTGCCACGAGAGGCCGAACGCTTGGCACACTGCCACTCAGCCAACTAAAAAATTGGCTATTGTAGTAGTGTCTTCCACGAAAGGCGCTCTCAATGACTATAGCATAGGGTAACGATCCCAGACCGGAAATAAATTGTATATTTGTACTTTCCTATTAATGCAAGTATCTCCCAGTAGGGCTGAATACTTGTGTTGTAGACAAACATTTATTGGACGAAACAGCACGAATAGTAGTTTCCAGTGGTTATATACTGGTAACAAATAATAATACATAAATATTATTATATGGGGAACTTCCGAGGCGATAATAGGGAATAATAGAACAAATAAGTATGTGTTAGCACTCGGAAAAATTAACAGACAAACAACAACAGAAAAAAACGAAGAACAATATATGGTCCGAAGTGGGATCGAACCCGTACTCCCTGGCACCGCGCCTTGCCACGAGAGGCCGAACGCTTGGCACACTGCCACTCAGCCAACTAAAAAATTGGCTATTGTAGTAGTGTCTTCCACGAAAGGCGCTCTCAATGACTATAGCATAGGGTAACGATCCCAGACCGGAAATAAATTGTATATTTGTACTTTCCTATTAATGCAAGTATCTCCCAGTAGGGCTGAATACTTGTGTTGTAGACAAACATTTATTGGACGAAACAGCACGAATAGTAGTTTCCAGTGGTTATATACTGGTAACAAATAATAATACATAAATATTATTATATGGGGAACTTCCGAGGCGATAATAGGGAATAATAGAACAAATAAGTATGTGTTAGCACTCGGAAAAATTAACAGACAAACAACAACAGAAAAAACGAAGAACAATATATGGTCCGAAGTGGGATCGAACCCGTACTCCCTGGCACCGCGCCTTGCCACGAGAGGCCGAACGCTTGGCACACTGCCACTCAGCCAACTAAAAAAATTGGCTATTGTAGTAGTGTCTTCCACGAAAGGCGCTCTCAATGACTATAGCATAGGGTAACGATCCCAGACCGGAAATAAATTGTATATTTGTACTTTCCTATTAATGCAAGTATCTCCCAGTAGGGCTGAATACTTGTGTTGTAGACAAACATTTATGGACGAAACAGCACGAATAGTAGTTTCCAGTGGTTATATACTGGTAACAAATAATAATACATAAATATTATTATATGGGGAACTTCCGAGGCGATAATAGGGAATAATAGAACAAATAAGTATAATATTTATGTATTATTATTTGTTACCAGTATATAACCACTGGAAACTACTATTCGTGCTGTTTCGTCCAATAAATGTTTGTCTACAACACAAGTATTCAGCCCTACTGGGAGATACTTGCATTAATAGGAAAGTACAAATATACAATTTATTTCCGGTCTGGGATCGTTACCCTATGCTATAGTCATTGAGAGCGCCTTTCGTGGAAGACACTACTACAATAGCCAATTTTTTTAGTTGGCTGAGTGGCAGTGTGCCAAGCGTTCGGCCTCTCGTGGCAAGGCGCGGTGCCAGGGAGTACGGGTTCGATCCCACTTCGGACCATATATTGTTCTTCGTTTTTTTCTGTTGTTGTTTGTCTGTTAATTTTTCCGAGTGCTAACACATACTTATTTGTTCTATTATTCCCTATTATCGCCTCGGAAGTTCCCCATATAATAATATTTATGTATTATTATTTGTTACCAGTATATAACCACTGGAAACTACTATTCGTGCTGTTTCGTCCAATAAATGTTTGTCTACAACACAAGTATTCAGCCCTACTGGGAGATACTTGCATTAATAGGAAAGTACAAATATACAATTTATTTCCGGTCTGGGATCGTTACCCTATGCTATAGTCATTGAGAGCGCCTTTCGTGGAAGACACTACTACAATAGCCAATTTTTTAGTTGGCTGAGTGGCAGTGTGCCAAGCGTTCGGCCTCTCGTGGCAAGGCGCGGTGCCAGGGAGTACGGGTTCGATCCCACTTCGGACCATATATTGTTCTTCGTTTTTTTCTGTTGTTGTTTGTCTGTTAATTTTTCCGAGTGCTAACACATACTTATTTGTTCTATTATTCCCTATTATCGCCTCGGAAGTTCCCCATATAATAATATTTATGTATTATTATTTGTTACCAGTATATAACCACTGGAAACTACTATTCGTGCTGTTTCGTCCAATAAATGTTTGTCTACAACACAAGTATTCAGCCCTACTGGGAGATACTTGCATTAATAGGAAAGTACAAATATACAATTTATTTCCGGTCTGGGATCGTTACCCTATGCTATAGTCATTGAGAGCGCCTTTCGTGGAAGACACTACTACAATAGCCAATTTTTTAGTTGGCTGAGTGGCAGTGTGCCAAGCGTTCGGCCTCTCGTGGCAAGGCGCGGTGCCAGGGAGTACGGGTTCGATCCCACTTCGGACCATATATTGTTCTTCGTTTTTTTCTGTTGTTGTTTGTCTGTTATTTTTTCCGAGTGCTAACACATACTTATTTGTTCTATTATTCCCTATTATCGCCTCGGAAGTTCCCCATATAATAATATTTATGTATTATTATTTGTTACCAGTATATAACCACTGGAAACTACTATTCGTGCTGTTTCGTCCAATAAATGTTTGTCTACAACACAAGTATTCAGCCCTACTGGGAGATACTTGCATTAATAGGAAAGTACAAATATACAATTTATTTCCGGTCTGGGATCGTTACCCTATGCTATAGTCATTGAGAGCGCCTTTCGTGGAAGACACTACTACAATAGCCAATTTTTTTAGTTGGCTGAGTGGCAGTGTGCCAAGCGTTCGGCCTCTCGTGGCAAGGCGCGGTGCCAGGGAGTACGGGTTCGATCCCACTTCGGACCATATATTGTTCTTCGTTTTTTTCTGTTGTTGTTTGTCTGTTAATTTTTCCGAGTGCTAACACATACTTATTTGTTCTATTATTCCCTATTATCGCCTCGGAAGTTCCCCATATAATAATATTTATGTATTATTATTTGTTACCAGTATATAACCACTGGAAACTACTATTCGTGCTGTTTCGTCCAATAAATGTTTGTCTACAACACAAGTATTCAGCCCTACTGGGAGATACTTGCATTAATAGGAAAGTACAAATATACAATTTATTTCGGTCTGGGATCGTTACCCTATGCTATAGTCATTGAGAGCGCCTTTCGTGGAAGACACTACTACAATAGCCATTTTTTTTAGTTGGCTGAGTGGCAGTGTGCCAAGCGTTCGGCCTCTCGTGGCAAGGCGCGGTGCCAGGGAGTACGGGTTCGATCCCACTTCGGACCATATATTGTTCTTCGTTTTTTTCTGTTGTTGTTTGTCTGTTAATTTTTCCGAGTGCTAACACATACTTATTTGTTCTATTATTCCCTATTATCGCCTCGGAAGTTCCCCATATAATAATATTTATGTATTATTATTTGTTACCAGTATATAACCACTGGAAACTACTATTCGTGCTGTTTCGTCCAATAAATGTTTGTCTACAACACAAGTATTCAGCCCTACTGGGAGATACTTGCATTAATAGGAAAGTACAAATATACAATTTATTTCCGGTCTGGGATCGTTACCCTATGCTATAGTCATTGAGAGCGCCTTTCGTGGAAGACACTACTACAATAGCCAATTTTTTTAGTTGGCTGAGTGGCAGTGTGCCAAGCGTTCGGCCTCTCGTGGCAAGGCGCGGTGCCAGGGAGTACGGGTTCGATCCCACTTCGGACCATATATTGTTCTTCGTTTTTTTCTGTTGTTGTTTGTCTGTTAATTTTTCCGAGTGCTAACACATACTTATTTGTTCTATTATTCCCTATTATCGCCTCGGAAGTTCCCCATATAATAATATTTATGTATTATTATTTGTTACCAGTATATAACCACTGGAAACTACTATTCGTGCTGTTTCGTCCAATAAATGTTTGTCTACAACACAAGTATTCAGCCCTACTGGGAGATACTTGCATTAATAGGAAAGTACAAATATACAATTTATTTCCGGTCTGGATCGTTACCCTATGCTATAGTCATTGAGAGCGCCTTTCGTGGAAGACACTACTACAATAGCCAATTTTTTAGTTGGCTGAGTGGCAGTGTGCCAAGCGTTCGGCCTCTCGTGGCAAGGCGCGGTGCCAGGGAGTACGGGTTCGATCCCACTTCGGACCATATATTGTTCTTCGTTTTTTTCTGTTGTTGTTTGTCTGTTAATTTTTCGAGTGCTAACACATACTTATTTGTTCTATTATTCCCTATTATCGCCTCGGAAGTTCCCCATATAATAATATTTATGTATTATTATTTGTTACCAGTATATAACCACTGGAAACTACTATTCGTGCTGTTTCGTCCAATAAATGTTTGTCTACAACACAAGTATTCAGCCCTACTGGGAGATACTTGCATTAATAGGAAAGTACAAATATACAATTTATTTCCGGTCTGGGATCGTTACCCTATGCTATAGTCATTGAGAGCGCCTTTCGTGGAAGACACTACTACAATAGCCAATTTTTTAGTTGGCTGAGTGGCAGTGTGCCAAGCGTTCGGCCTCTCGTGGCAAGGCGCGGTGCCAGGGAGTACGGGTTCGATCCCACTTCGGACCATATATTGTTCTTCGTTTTTTTCTGTTGTTGTTTGTCTGTTAATTTTTCCGAGTGCTAACACATACTTATTTGTTCTATTATTCCCTATTATCGCCTCGGAAGTTCCCCATATAATAATATTTATGTATTATTATTTGTTACCAGTATATAACCACTGGAAACTACTATTCGTGCTGTTTCGTCCAATAAATGTTTGTCTACAACACAAGTATTCAGCCCTACTGGGAGATACTTGCATTAATAGGAAAGTACAAATATACAATTTATTTCCGGTCTGGGATCGTTACCCTATGCTATAGTCATTGAGAGCGCCTTTCGTGGAAGACACTACTACAATAGCCAATTTTTTTAGTTGGCTGAGTGGCAGTGTGCCAAGCGTTCGGCCTCTCGTGGCAAGGCGCGGTGCCAGGGAGTACGGGTTCGATCCCACTTCGGACCATATATTGTTCTTCGTTTTTTTCTGTTGTTGTTTGTCTGTTAATTTTTCCGAGTGCTAACACATACTTATTTGTTCTATTATTCCCTATTATCGCCTCGGAAGTTCCCCATATAATAATATTTATGTATTATTATTTGTTACCAGTATATAACCACTGGAAACTACTATTCGTGCTGTTTCGTCCAATAAATGTTTGTCTACAACACAAGTATTCAGCCCTACTGGGAGATACTTGCATTAATAGGAAAGTACAAATATACAATTTATTTCCGGTCTGGGATCGTTACCCTATGCTATAGTCATTGAGAGCGCCTTTCGTGGAAGACACTACTACAATAGCCAATTTTTTTAGTTGGCTGAGTGGCAGTGTGCCAAGCGTTCGGCCTCTCGTGGCAAGGCGCGGTGCCAGGGAGTACGGGTTCGATCCCACTTCGGACCATATATTGTTCTTCGTTTTTTTCTGTTGTTGTTTGTCTGTTAATTTTTCCGAGTGCTAACACATACTTATTTGTTCTATTATTCCCTATTATCGCCTCGGAAGTTCCCCATATAATAATATTTATGTATTATTATTTGTTACCAGTATATAACCACTGGAAACTACTATTCGTGCTGTTTCGTCCAATAAATGTTTGTCTACAACACAAGTATTCAGCCCTACTGGGAGATACTTGCATTAATAGGAAAGTACAAATATACAATTTATTTCCGGTCTGGGATCGTTACCCTATGCTATAGTCATTGAGAGCGCCTTTCGTGGAAGACACTACTACAATAGCCAATTTTTTTAGTTGGCTGAGTGGCAGTGTGCCAAGCGTTCGGCCTCTCGTGGCAAGGCGCGGTGCCAGGGAGTACGGGTTCGATCCCACTTCGGACCATATATTGTTCTTCGTTTTTTCTGTTGTTGTTTGTCTGTTATTTTTTCCGAGTGCTAACACATACTTATTTGTTCTATTATTCCCTATTATCGCCTCGGAAGTTCCCCATATAATAATATTTATGTATTATTATTTGTTACCAGTATATAACCACTGGAAACTACTATTCGTGCTGTTTCGTCCAATAAATGTTTGTCTACAACACAAGTATTCAGCCCTACTGGGAGATACTTGCATTAATAGGAAAGTACAAATATACAATTTATTTCCGGTCTGGGATCGTTACCCTATGCTATAGTCATTGAGAGCGCCTTTCGTGGAAGACACTACTACAATAGCCAATTTTTTAGTTGGCTGAGTGGCAGTGTGCCAAGCGTTCGGCCTCTCGTGGCAAGGCGCGGTGCCAGGGAGTACGGGTTCGATCCCACTTCGGACCATATATTGTTCTTCGTTTTTTTCTGTTGTTGTTTGTCTGTTAATTTTTCCGAGTGCTAACACATACTTATTTGTTCTATTATTCCCTATTATCGCCTCGGAAGTTCCCCATATAATAATATTTATGTATTATTATTTGTTACCAGTATATAACCACTGGAAACTACTATTCGTGCTGTTTCGTCCAATAAATGTTTGTCTACAACACAAGTATTCAGCCCTACTGGGAGATACTTGCATTAATAGGAAAGTACAAATATACAATTTATTTCCGGTCTGGGATCGTTACCCTATGCTATAGTCATTGAGAGCGCCTTTCGTGGAAGACACTACTACAATAGCCAATTTTTTTAGTTGGCTGAGTGGCAGTGTGCCAAGCGTTCGGCCTCTCGTGGCAAGGCGCGGTGCCAGGGAGTACGGGTTCGATCCCACTTCGGACCATATATTGTTCTTCGTTTTTTTCTGTTGTTGTTTGTCTGTTAATTTTTCCGAGTGCTAACACATACTTATTTGTTCTATTATTCCCTATTATCGCCTCGGAAGTTCCCCATATAATAATATTTATGTATTATTATTTGTTACCAGTATATAACCACTGGAAACTACTATTCGTGCTGTTTCGTCCAATAAATGTTTGTCTACAACACAAGTATTCAGCCCTACTGGGAGATACTTGCATTAATAGGAAAGTACAAATATACAATTTATTTCCGGTCTGGATCGTTACCCTATGCTATAGTCATTGAGAGCGCCTTTCGTGGAAGACACTACTACAATAGCCAATTTTTTTAGTTGGCTGAGTGGCAGTGTGCCAAGCGTTCGGCCTCTCGTGGCAAGGCGCGGTGCCAGGGAGTACGGGTTCGATCCCACTTCGGACCATATATTGTTCTTCGTTTTTTTCTGTTGTTGTTTGTCTGTTAATTTTTCCGAGTGCTAACACATACTTATTTGTTCTATTATTCCCTATTATCGCCTCGGAAGTTCCCCATATAATAATATTTATGTATTATTATTTGTTACCAGTATATAACCACTGGAAACTACTATTCGTGCTGTTTCGTCCAATAAATGTTTGTCTACAACACAAGTATTCAGCCCTACTGGGAGATACTTGCATTAATAGGAAAGTACAAATATACAATTTATTTCCGGTCTGGGATCGTTACCCTATGCTATAGTCATTGAGAGCGCCTTTCGTGGAAGACACTACTACAATAGCCAATTTTTTAGTTGGCTGAGTGGCAGTGTGCCAAGCGTTCGGCCTCTCGTGGCAAGGCGCGGTGCCAGGGAGTACGGGTTCGATCCCACTTCGGACCATATATTGTTCTTCGTTTTTTTCTGTTGTTGTTTGTCTGTTAATTTTTCCGAGTGCTAACACATACTTATTTGTTCTATTATTCCCTATTATCGCCTCGGAAGTTCCCCATATAATAATATTTATGTATTATTATTTGTTACCAGTATATAACCACTGGAAACTACTATTCGTGCTGTTTCGTCCAATAAATGTTTGTCTACAACACAAGTATTCAGCCCTACTGGGAGATACTTGCATTAATAGGAAAGTACAAATATACAATTTATTTCCGGTCTGGGATCGTTACCCTATGCTATAGTCATTGAGAGCGCCTTTCGTGGAAGACACTACTACAATAGCCAATTTTTTAGTTGGCTGAGTGGCAGTGTGCCAAGCGTTCGGCCTCTCGTGGCAAGGCGCGGTGCCAGGGAGTACGGGTTCGATCCCACTTCGGACCATATATTGTTCTTCGTTTTTTTCTGTTGTTGTTTGTCTGTTAATTTTTCCGAGTGCTAACACATACTTATTTGTTCTATTATTCCCTATTATCGCCTCGGAAGTTCCCCATATAATAATATTTATGTATTATTATTTGTTACCAGTATATAACCACTGGAAACTACTATTCGTGCTGTTTCGTCCAATAAATGTTTGTCTACAACACAAGTATTCAGCCCTACTGGGAGATACTTGCATTAATAGGAAAGTACAAATATACAATTTATTTCCGGTCTGGATCGTTACCCTATGCTATAGTCATTGAGAGCGCCTTTCGTGGAAGACACTACTACAATAGCCAATTTTTTTAGTTGGCTGAGTGGCAGTGTGCCAAGCGTTCGGCCTCTCGTGGCAAGGCGCGGTGCCAGGGAGTACGGGTTCGATCCCACTTCGGACCATATATTGTTCTTCGTTTTTTTTCTGTTGTTGTTTGTCTGTTAATTTTTCCGAGTGCTAACACATACTTATTTGTTCTATTATTCCCTATTATCGCCTCGGAAGTTCCCCATATAATAATATTTATGTATTATTATTTGTTACCAGTATATAACCACTGGAAACTACTATTCGTGCTGTTTCGTCCAATAAATGTTTGTCTACAACACAAGTATTCAGCCCTACTGGGAGATACTTGCATTAATAGGAAAGTACAAATATACAATTTATTTCCGGTCTGGGATCGTTACCCTATGCTATAGTCATTGAGAGCGCCTTTCGTGGAAGACACTACTACAATAGCCAATTTTTTAGTTGGCTGAGTGGCAGTGTGCCAAGCGTTCGGCCTCTCGTGGCAAGGCGCGGTGCCAGGGAGTACGGGTTCGATCCCACTTCGGACCATATATTGTTCTTCGTTTTTTTCTGTGTTGTTGTTTGTCTGTTAATTTTTCCGAGTGCTAACACATACTTATTTGTTCTATTATTCCCTATTATCGCCTCGGAAGTTCCCCATATAATAATATTTATGTATTATTATTTGTTACCAGTATATAACCACTGGAAACTACTATTCGTGCTGTTTCGTCCAATAAATGTTTGTCTACAACACAAGTATTCAGCCCTACTGGGAGATACTTGCATTAATAGGAAAGTACAAATATACAATTTATTTCCGGTCTGGGATCGTTACCCTATGCTATAGTCATTGAGAGCGCCTTTCGTGGAAGACACTACTACAATAGCCAATTTTTTAGTTGGCTGAGTGGCAGTGTGCCAAGCGTTCGGCCTCTCGTGGCAAGGCGCGGTGCCAGGGAGTACGGGTTCGATCCCACTTCGGACCATATATTGTTCTTCGTTTTTTTCTGTTGTTGTTTGTCTGTTAATTTTTCCGAGTGCTAACACATACTTATTTGTTCTATTATTCCCTATTATCGCCTCGGAAGTTCCCCATATAATAATATTTATGTATTATTATTTGTTACCAGTATATAACCACTGGAAACTACTATTCGTGCTGTTTCGTCCAATAAATGTTTGTCTACAACACAAGTATTCAGCCCTACTGGGAGATACTTGCATTAATAGGAAAGTACAAATATACAATTTATTTCCGGTCTGGGATCGTTACCCTATGCTATAGTCATTGAGAGCGCCTTTCGTGGAAGACACTACTACAATAGCCAATTTTTTTAGTTGGCTGAGTGGCAGTGTGCCAAGCGTTCGGCCTCTCGTGGCAAGGCGCGGTGCCAGGGAGTACGGGTTCGATCCCACTTCGGACCATATATTGTTCTTCGTTTTTTTCTGTTGTTGTTTGTCTGTTAATTTTTCCGAGTGCTAACACATACTTATTTGTTCTATTATTCCCTATTATCGCCTCGGAAGTTCCCCATATAATAATATTTATGTATTATTATTTGTTACCAGTATATAACCACTGGAAACTACTATTCGTGCTGTTTCGTCCAATAAATGTTTGTCTACAACACAAGTATTCAGCCCTACTGGGAGATACTTGCATTAATAGGAAAGTACAAATATACAATTTATTTCCGGTCTGGATCGTTACCCTATGCTATAGTCATTGAGAGCGCCTTTCGTGGAAGACACTACTACAATAGCCAATTTTTTTAGTTGGCTGAGTGGCAGTGTGCCAAGCGTTCGGCCTCTCGTGGCAAGGCGCGGTGCCAGGGAGTACGGGTTCGATCCCACTTCGGACCATATATTGTTCTTCGTTTTTTTCTGTTGTTGTTTGTCTGTTAATTTTTCCGAGTGCTAACACATACTTATTTGTTCTATTATTCCCTATTATCGCCTCGGAAGTTCCCCATATAATAATATTTATGTATTATTATTTGTTACCAGTATATAACCACTGGAAACTACTATTCGTGCTGTTTCGTCCAATAAATGTTTGTCTACAACACA
The DNA here is from genome assembly GCA_032433765.1 of Megaustenia siamemsis. Taxonomy (NCBI): domain Eukaryota; kingdom Metazoa; phylum Mollusca; class Gastropoda; order Stylommatophora; family Ariophantidae; genus Megaustenia; species Megaustenia siamemsis. The sequence goes on along the minus strand of JAVIAB010000124.1, from coordinate 86,485,131 downwards.
AGTATTCAGCCCTACTGGGAGATACTTGCATTAATAGGAAAGTACAAATATACAATTTATTTCCGGTCTGGATCGTTACCCTATGCTATAGTCATTGAGAGCGCCTTTCGTGGAAGACACTACTACAATAGCCAATTTTTTTAGTTGGCTGAGTGGCAGTGTGCCAAGCGTTCGGCCTCTCGTGGCAAGGCGCGGTGCCAGGGAGTACGGGTTCGATCCCACTTCGGACCATATATTGTTCTTCGTTTTTTTCTGTTGTTGTTTGTCTGTTAATTTTTCCGAGTGCTAACACATACTTATTTGTTCTATTATTCCCTATTATCGCCTCGGAAGTTCCCCATATAATAATATTTATGTATTATTATTTGTTACCAGTATATAACCACTGGAAACTACTATTCGTGCTGTTTCGTCCAATAAATGTTTGTCTACAACACAAGTATTCAGCCCTACTGGGAGATACTTGCATTAATAGGAAAGTACAAATATACAATTTATTTCCGGTCTGGGATCGTTACCCTATGCTATAGTCATTGAGAGCGCCTTTCGTGGAAGACACTACTACAATAGCCAATTTTTTTAGTTGGCTGAGTGGCAGTGTGCCAAGCGTTCGGCCTCTCGTGGCAAGGCGCGGTGCCAGGGAGTACGGGTTCGATCCCACTTCGGACCATATATTGTTCTTCGTTTTTTTCTGTTGTTGTTTGTCTGTTAATTTTTCCGAGTGCTAACACATACTTATTTGTTCTATTATTCCCTATTATCGCCTCGGAAGTTCCCCATATAATAATATTTATGTATTATTATTTGTTACCAGTATATAACCACTGGAAACTACTATTCGTGCTGTTTCGTCCAATAAATGTTTGTCTACAACACAAGTATTCAGCCCTACTGGGAGATACTTGCATTAATAGGAAAGTACAAATATACAATTTATTTCCGGTCTGGGATCGTTACCCTATGCTATAGTCATTGAGAGCGCCTTTCGTGGAAGACACTACTACAATAGCCAATTTTTTTAGTTGGCTGAGTGGCAGTGTGCCAAGCGTTCGGCCTCTCGTGGCAAGGCGCGGTGCCAGGGAGTACGGGTTCGATCCCACTTCGGACCATATATTGTTCTTCGTTTTTTTCTGTTGTTGTTTGTCTGTTAATTTTTCCGAGTGCTAACACATACTTATTTGTTCTATTATTCCCTATTATCGCCTCGGAAGTTCCCCATATAATAATATTTATGTATTATTATTTGTTACCAGTATATAACCACTGGAAACTACTATTCGTGCTGTTTCGTCCAATAAATGTTTGTCTACAACACAAGTATTCAGCCCTACTGGGAGATACTTGCATTAATAGGAAAGTACAAATATACAATTTATTTCCGGTCTGGGATCGTTACCCTATGCTATAGTCATTGAGAGCGCCTTTCGTGGAAGACACTACTACAATAGCCAATTTTTTAGTTGGCTGAGTGGCAGTGTGCCAAGCGTTCGGCCTCTCGTGGCAAGGCGCGGTGCCAGGGAGTACGGGTTCGATCCCACTTCGGACCATATATTGTTCTTCGTTTTTTTCTGTTGTTGTTTGTCTGTTAATTTTTCCGAGTGCTAACACATACTTATTTGTTCTATTATTCCCTATTATCGCCTCGGAAGTTCCCCATATAATAATATTTATGTATTATTATTTGTTACCAGTATATAACCACTGGAAACTACTATTCGTGCTGTTTCGTCCAATAAATGTTTGTCTACAACACAAGTATTCAGCCCTACTGGGAGATACTTGCATTAATAGGAAAGTACAAATATACAATTTATTTCCGGTCTGGGATCGTTACCCTATGCTATAGTCATTGAGAGCGCCTTTCGTGGAAGACACTACTACAATAGCCAATTTTTTTAGTTGGCTGAGTGGCAGTGTGCCAAGCGTTCGGCCTCTCGTGGCAAGGCGCGGTGCCAGGGAGTACGGGTTCGATCCCACTTCGGACCATATATTGTTCTTCGTTTTTTTCTGTTGTTGTTTGTCTGTTAATTTTTCCGAGTGCTAACACATACTTATTTGTTCTATTATTCCCTATTATCGCCTCGGAAGTTCCCCATATAATAATATTTATGTATTATTATTTGTTACCAGTATATAACCACTGGAAACTACTATTCGTGCTGTTTCGTCCAATAAATGTTTGTCTACAACACAAGTATTCAGCCCTACTGGGAGATACTTGCATTAATAGGAAAGTACAAATATACAATTTATTTCCGGTCTGGGATCGTTACCCTATGCTATAGTCATTGAGAGCGCCTTTCGTGGAAGACACTACTACAATAGCCAATTTTTTTAGTTGGCTGAGTGGCAGTGTGCCAAGCGTTCGGCCTCTCGTGGCAAGGCGCGGTGCCAGGGAGTACGGGTTCGATCCCACTTCGGACCATATATTGTTCTTCGTTTTTTTCTGTTGTTGTTTGTCTGTTAATTTTTCCGAGTGCTAACACATACTTATTTGTTCTATTATTCCCTATTATCGCCTCGGAAGTTCCCCATATAATAATATTTATGTATTATTATTTGTTACCAGTATATAACCACTGGAAACTACTATTCGTGCTGTTTCGTCCAATAAATGTTTGTCTACAACACAAGTATTCAGCCCTACTGGGAGATACTTGCATTAATAGGAAAGTACAAATATACAATTTATTTCCGGTCTGGGATCGTTACCCTATGCTATAGTCATTGAGAGCGCTTTTCGTGGAAGACACTACTACAATAGCCAATTTTTTTAGTTGGCTGAGTGGCAGTGTGCCAAGCGTTCGGCCTCTCGTGGCAAGGCGCGGTGCCAGGGAGTACGGGTTCGATCCCACTTCGGACCATATATTGTTCTTCGTTTTTTTCTGTTGTTGTTTGTCTGTTAATTTTTCCGAGTGCTAACACATACTTATTTGTTCTATTATTCCCTATTATCGCCTCGGAAGTTCCCCATATAATAATATTTATGTATTATTATTTGTTACCAGTATATAACCACTGGAAACTACTATTCGTGCTGTTTCGTCCAATAAATGTTTGTCTACAACACAAGTATTCAGCCCTACTGGGAGATACTTGCATTAATAGGAAAGTACAAATATACAATTTATTTCCGGTCTGGGATCGTTACCCTATGCTATAGTCATTGAGAGCGCCTTTCGTGGAAGACACTACTACAATAGCCAATTTTTTAGTTGGCTGAGTGGCAGTGTGCCAAGCGTTCGGCCTCTCGTGGCAAGGCGCGGTGCCAGGGAGTACGGGTTCGATCCCACTTCGGACCATATATTGTTCTTCGTTTTTTTTTTTTGTTGTTGTTTGTCTGTTAATTTTTCCGAGTGCTAACACATACTTATTTGTTCTATTATTCCCTATTATCGCCTCGGAAGTTCCCCATATAATAATATTTATGTATTATTATTTGTTACCAGTATATAACCACTGGAAACTACTATTCGTGCTGTTTCGTCCAATAAATGTTTGTCTACAACACAAGTATTCAGCCCTACTGGGAGATACTTGCATTAATAGGAAAGTACAAATATACAATTTATTTCCGGTCTGGGATCGTTACCCTATGCTATAGTCATTGAGAGCGCCTTTCGTGGAAGACACTACTACAATAGCCAATTTTTTTAGTTGGCTGAGTGGCAGTGTGCCAAGCGTTCGGCCTCTCGTGGCAAGGCGCGGTGCCAGGGAGTACGGGTTCGATCCCACTTCGGACCATATATTGTTCTTCGTTTTTTTCTGTTGTTGTTTGTCTGTTAATTTTTCCGAGTGCTAACACATACTTATTTGTTCTATTATTCCCTATTATCGCCTCGGAAGTTCCCCATATAATAATATTTATGTATTATTATTTGTTACCAGTATATAACCACTGGAAACTACTATTCGTGCTGTTTCGTCCAATAAATGTTTGTCTACAACACAAGTATTCAGCCCTACTGGGAGATACTTGCATTAATAGGAAAGTACAAATATACAATTTATTTCCGGTCTGGGATCGTTACCCTATGCTATAGTCATTGAGAGCGCCTTTCGTGGAAGACACTACTACAATAGCCAATTTTTTTAGTTGGCTGAGTGGCAGTGTGCCAAGCGTTCGGCCTCTCGTGGCAAGGCGCGGTGCCAGGGAGTACGGGTTCGATCCCACTTCGGACCATATATTGTTCTTCGTTTTTTTCTGTTGTTGTTTGACTGTTATTTTTCCGAGTGCTAACACATACTTATTTGTTCTATTATTCCCTATTATCGCCTCGGAAGTTCCCCATATAATAATATTTATGTATTATTATTTGTTACCAGTATATAACCACTGGAAACTACTATTCGTGCTGTTTCGTCCAAATAATGTTTGTCTACAACACAAGTATTCAGCCCTACTGGGAGATACTTGCATTAATAGGAAAGTACAAATATACAATTTATTTCCGGTCTGGGATCGTTACCCTATGCTATAGTCATTGAGAGCGCCTTTCGTGGAAGACACTACTACAATAGCCAATTTTTTTAGTTGGCTGAGTGGCAGTGTGCCAAGCGTTCGGCCTCTCGTGGCAAGACGCGGTGCCAGGGAGTACGGGTTCGATCCCACTTCGGACCATATATTGTTCTTCGTTTTTTTCTGTTGTTGTTTGTCTGTTAATTTTTCCGAGTGCTAACACATACTTATTTGTTCTATTATTCCCTATTATCGCCTCGGAAGTTCCCCATATAATAATATTTATGTATTATTATTTGTTACCAGTATATAACCACTGGAAACTACTATTCGTGCTGTTTCGTCCAATAAATGTTTGTCTACAACACAAGTATTCAGCCCTACTGGGAGATACTTGCATTAATAGAAAGTACAAATATACAATTTATTTCCGGTCTGGGATCGTTACCCTATGCTATAGTCATTGAGAGCGCCTTTCGTGGAAGACACTACTACAATAGCCAATTTTTTTAGTTGGCTGAGTGGCAGTGTGCCAAGCGTTCGGCCTCTCGTGGCAAGGCGCGGTGCCAGGGATACGGGTTCGATCCCACTTCGGACCATATATTGTTCTTCGTTTTTTTCTGTTGTTGTTTGTCTGTTAATTTTTCCGAGTGCTAACACATACTTATTTGTTCTATTATCACCAGAATGCTACCACCGTGTGGAAGATTTTCTTTTCGGATCTTCAACGCTCCCGTCTTCTGCATTGCTGATTGGTTTAGCTAAAATCAGAATAAGGCGACATTGAAGGTAATTTTATAACAGCCGAGTAGTTGGTCAAGATAACCAATTTGGCAAAAAGATAACTTTGCAGATATAAACCCTGGAACGTGAAATAAGATAAAGAAGACTTTGTCTATTAATACCACTCTTCCAACATAAGAGACTGTATCTATTACCACCCCTCTTCCAACAGATAAACCCTGAGCCGAGAAATAAGATAAGAAGACTTTCTCTATTATACCACTATTCCAACACACACATCCTGGAGCGTGAAATAAGAAAAATTAAACTTCGTCTATTAATACCACTCTTCCAACATATAGACCATGCAGCTAAAAATAATAAGAAAAAGAAGACTTCGTCTATTAATGCCACTCTTCCAACATATAAACCCTGGATCGAGAAATAAGAAAAAAGAAGACTTCGTCTATTAATGCCACTCTTCCAACATATAAACCCTGGATCGAGAAATAAGAAAAAAGAAGACTTCGTCTATTAATGCCACTCTTCCAACATATAAAGCCTGGAGCGAGAAATAAGAAAAGAAACTTCGTCTATTAATACCACTCTTCCAACATATAAAGCCTGGAGCGAGAAATAAGTTAAAGAAAACTTCGTCTATTAATGTCACTCTTCCAACATATAAGCCTGGAGCGAGAATATAGAAAAGAAAACTTCGTCTATTAATGTCACTCTTCCAACATATAAAGCCTGGAGCGAGAAATAAGAAAAGAAAACTTCGTCTATTAATACCATTCTTCCAACATATAAGCCTGGAGCGAGAAATTAGAAAAAGAAAACTTCGTCTATTAATGTCACTCTTCCAACATATAAAGCCTGGAGCGAGAAATAAGTTAAAGAAAACTTCGTCTATTAATACCACTCTTCCAACATAAGAATACTTTGTCCATTAATACCATTCTTCCAACATATAAGTCTGGAGCGTGAAATAAGAAAAAAGAAAACTTCGTCTATTAATACCACTCTTCCAACATATAGACCATGGAGCGAGAAATAAGAAAAAAGAAGACTTCGTCTATTAATACCACTCTTCCAACATAAGAATACTTTGTCCATTAATACCATTCTTCCAACATATAAAGTCTGGAGCGAGAAATAGGAAAAAGAAGACTTCGTCTATTAATACCACTCTTCCAACAATCTCTCTCTCTCTCTCTTTCTCTCTCTCTCTCTCTCTGCGATCAAGACTCAATCAGAGTAGGATTCCATACTCTCTCATGAAGTCAGCTGTCTGTTTAAGTGATTCGATTGTCCCATATAGTTTCTCTTCCAGGGATGTGGGCATGCACCACATTGCTCTTCTCAGGTCTGTGTACTGGGGGCAATCCTGTAGAACATGTTTTTCTAGTCATATTGTCCAGTGTACTGTGTGGCATAGGCTGGTTGTACCTATTTGAATTTGGTAAACATGTGATTTCTCATTCTATTGTGGCCAGTGCGTAGGCGAAGTATGATGACTTGATCCCTCTTTGATAGTTGGTGGTAACCGTCCCTCTCGTTATGTTTTGAGTGTACTCGTTTCCCATTTTTCATGGTACTGACCTTGAGGATGGATTTGGCTTCATCATAACTGAGCGGATGGTTCGCTTGTGGTAATCTCCCTCCCTCTTTAGCTAATTTGTCTCCGCGTTCGTTCCCGTGTATATTGCAGTGTGATGGTATCCACTGAATGACTACTCTCTGGAAGTTATTGCATAGTTGGTCTAGGGTTTTTTCTCAAGTCCTCTAGTTCATTGTTCCTGCGGCGTTTTAAGAACTGATAGTACTGACAGTGCATCAGTCAGAATCACCAATTTATTGTGCATGTTATTTTTGTGTTGAGTAGCCAGTGTTGCAGCATCTCTGATGGCCTCAGTTTCTGTTTTAAAGTTGTTTGAGAATTTCCCAGCAGCTATTGACTTGGTGATCTCGTCCTGGTTATTCAGCCTCAAGAACACACCTCCCCTCCATTTCTGGTGGCATTTGTATCAGAGCCACCTGTGTATATGTGGGACCAAGATACCGGTTAGGTATCGTTTATATGTTTTTTTATGCTACGTGTTTTCTTTCTGTGTCTGATTGGGTGCCTTTTTTCATGATTCCTGTTATTAAGTTCTTGTATTTTATGTTTCCTTTGAGGAGACATATCAGATGTGCCCAAGGGTTTCGGCATTGTTTGGGAAAGTACTGGGTCTCCAGTAGTTAGTTCTATTCCGAAACCAGTTATTCTTTTGTGCATGGGTGGCTAAGGAGCCTTCTATACTTCTCCGCTTGTTGCAATACTTTAGTGACCCGTCTGTCATCTAAGGGTTGTAAACCCGTTACTGTTTCTAGAGTCTTGATAGGTGTAGATTTCATAGCACCAGTGATGATAGGGGCAGCTTGATTCTGTGTTCTGTTAATTTAGTTACGGTGTGATTTGGAAGCCATAGCCCGGGCTGTGAGTCCATACTCTAGGATTGGTCTGACTCTTCCTACGTATGTCGTTTCAAGATATTGCTGTCTGCTTCACAGTCCGTTCTTCCTAATTTCTTAAAAAATATTAGTTCGTTTTCTGGCTTTTTTTGCTTGCTCCGTCTGATTTTTCCAAGTCATTCTGCGATTCATGGTGACGCCAAAATGTTGGGTTTTTGGTCAATAGGAAGTGTATGGTCTTTTATCTTCAAGTTTGGAGAGAGTGTGTTTCTTGATAGGCTGAAAACTATATGCAGTTGATTGGAAAGAACCAGGTGTTCGTCCATTTTTCAAGTTCACCTAGGGCATCTTTCATCCTGGGTCCAGCCACCGACATACTTTCCTCGCGAGCCCATAACGCCAGATCATCTGCGTATATTGCTGAGTGTATTTTGGGTGGAATGTCCATTACGATGTCATTTATGAAAAAATAAAAAGTGTTGGGGACAGGACTCCGCCTTGTGGGACATCTTGTTCGGTTGTGACCTTCTTACTTAGTTGACCTTTTACGTGTACTCTGGTCGTTCTATCCTGAAGGTATTGAGAGACCCAATTGAATATTCAGTTGATCTGTGCTGACGAAAGTCACTTTATTGTGTATGATTTGTTGTTTTGTCTCCAAATGCCACATAAGTCTTCTGTTAACCAGCCTTTCCACGAGTTTACTCAGGCAGCTCAGTAGGCTAATTGGTCTATAGCTACTTGGGTCTAGTGGGTCTTTTCCACGTTTGAAGATGGGCACCATAATAGCTTCTTTCCAGATTGCCGGTACATGGCCTCTCTTGCAGCTAGCATTTGTTATCCTTAGAAGCTGGCCCTTGGCTTTCTGTCCCAGATTTAGGAGCATTTCGAGGGAGGTTGCATCTTTACCAGGGGAACTCTTGAGCTTCAATCCTTTGAGGGCAACATCTAATTCAGTTGGGGTAAAGATGGTACTGATGCTCTTCTGGTGCTAAAGGCATGTGTTTTGCATCTTGGTTTTCCTGTCTTGCAGCTTTCCGTTTGTCTATTGGAATGTTTATTCTACTAATGTTTTTTGTGAAGTCTCTATCAGTAGATTTGCTGCCCTTTTACCTATGAGGATGTTCTGATTGTGTGTTAATGATATTGAAGATCTGCAGTTGTTTTCGTCGCTCATAGCTTTCGCAAGTTTCCATAGTTTATGACCATTTTTGTCTAGATTAAGGCTCTCTGTTTTGTCTATCCTGCTCTCTCTTGCTGATATCATGACCTCACGTCTGTATTTGGCAGAGGCTGCTTTGTAGACAATGTTGCTCTCTGTGCTGTGTGATGTTTCAGCTAGTTCTCTGGCAGAGTTCAGTTCCTCTTCTAGTCTTTGTATTTCCTTGCTCCGGTATGGCTTGTAGTTTCTTCTTGCTCCTCTAGGAATGGATTCTTTAGCAGCTCTCAGGATTCCATTTGTTAACCGCTCTATCATAGTATTGACCTTCTTTTCGTGGGTGCTGATAGGCGCAGTATATGCATCAGTGAGCCTGGCAAACTTTGCCCAATCTGCTCTCTTATAGTTCCAGCGGGGAAGAGGTATTTGCAACTCATGTTGGTGAGCAAGGGCCACTGAAAGTCGACTGGTCTATGGTCACTACCTCCAAGTTGGTTCAGCACTTTTCTGGTTATTTTGATGGATATGTCTACAGTTGCAAATGCTATGTCGGGAGTGGAAGTTGTTTTCCATCTTCTTGTATAAACCCTGGAGCGTGAAATAAGATAAAGAAGACTTTGTCTATTAATGTAACTCTTCCACATATAAACCCTGGAGCGTGAAGTAAGATAAAGAAGACTTTGTCTATTAATGTCACTCTTCCAACATATAAACCCTGGAGCGCGAAATAAGATAAAGACTTTGTCTATTAATGTCACTCTTCCAACATAGAAACCCTGGAGCGTGAAATAAGATAAAGAACACTTCGTCCAACATATACCACTCTTCCAACATATAAACCCTGGATCGTGAAATAAGATAAAGAAGACTTTGTCTGTTAATGCTACTCTTCCAACATATAAACCCTGGAGCGTGAAATATGATAAAGACTTTGTCTATTAATGCTACTTTCCAACATATAAACCCTGGAGCGTGAAATAAGATAAAAGAAGACTTTGTCTGTTAATGCCATTCTTCCAACATATAAACCCTGGAGCGTGAAATAAGATAAAGACTTTGTCTATTAATGCTACTCTTCCAACATATAAACCTGGAGCGTGAAATAAGATAAAGACTTTGTCTATTAATGTCACTCTTCCAACATATAAACCCTGGAGCGTGAAATAAGATAAAGACACTTGTCTAACATAATACTACTCTTCCAACATATAAACCCTGGAGCGTGAAATAAGATAAAGACTTTGTCTGTTAATGCTACTCTTCCAACATATAAACCCTGGAGCGTGAAATAAGATAAAGACTTTGTCTATTAATGCTACTCTTCCAACATATAAAACCTGGAGAGTGAAATAAGATAAAAAAGAACATATACCACTCTTCCAACATATAAACCTGGGGCGTGAAATAAGATAAAGACTTTGTCTATTAATGCTACTCTTCCAACATATAAAACCTGGAGCGTGAAATAAGATTAAAAAAAGACTTTGTCTAACATATAGCACTCTTCCAACATATAAACCCTGGAGCGTGAAATAAGATAAAGACTTTGTCTATTAATGTCACTCTTCCAACATATAAAACCTGGAGCGTGAAATAAGATAAAGACTTTGTCTATTAATGTCACTCTTCCAACATATAAAACCTGGAGCGTGAAATAAGATAAAGACTTTGTCTATTAATGTCACTCTTCAACATATAAAACCTGGAGCGTGAAATAAGATAAAGAACATTTCGTCCAACATATACCACTCTTCCAACATATAAACCCTAGAGCGTGAAATAAGATAAAGACTTTGTCTATTAATGTCACTCTTCCAACATATAAACCCTAGAACTTAAAATAAGATAAAGACTTTGTCTATTAATGTCACTCTTCCAACATATAAAACCTGGAGCGTGAAATAAGATAAAGAACATTTCGTCCAACATATACCACTCTTCCAACATATAAACCCTAGAGCGTGAAATAAGATAAAGACTTTGTCTATTAATGTCACTCTTCCAACATATAAACCCTAGAGCTTAAAATAAGATAAAGAAGACTTTGTCTGTTAATGCCACTCTTCCAACATATAAACCCTGGAGCGTGAAATAAGCTAAAGAAGACTTTGTCCAACATATACCACTCTTCCAACTCTAATCATCGCCATATCATTCTTCTTCCTCTTCTTCTCTCCTTCCACATTTGCCACTCATGGTCGAGAGAATTTGTAGTTTTCGATGTTTTGCTCTTCACTTGGCATCTTCTGCTGATTTGTTTCCTATTATTTCTAACATTCCATCAATCAATCTTTTTCGTGATCAGCCTCGTAGGTTCTGATGTTCTCATAGAGTTTTTTGATGATTTATTGTGGCATATTTGAGACGTTCTGTCGTATCACGTCGCCCCAGCGTTGTATCATTTTGTTCCTTTATGTAGTCATCATCATCAAGCACCGGGTCTACTGGCGTAGGTGATCATGTCTTTCCACAGCTTTCGATCTCGACAGTTATTTATTATTTCTGTTGTTGACCTTCTGCCAAGCCATTCTCTTGAGCTGTCTGGTATTTTTTCACTTTGCTTTCCTCTAGCTCTTCGTCCCTCAATTTTCTCAGTTGTTACAATATATTCCAGCTGTTCTCTTCTCAAACATGGCACAAAATGATGATTGTTTCTTCCTAATATTGGAAATTAGCTCTCTTTTTGCTTAGGCCTCCCTCAGAACGTTTTCATTTTACTATATGTATTAGGAAACTATTTGTACAGAGCTTCGTAGCAGGAGACAATCTGATCATCAGAGCTTTACTGACCTGGTTTTAACTATTCTCCAACAAGTTGCTTCGGGCGTGCGGCCTGTCCAGCTCTTAAAAAATAAGTGTTTCTTGTAGCTGGTTGAACTTTAGTGTTGGTCTTCACCCGCGCCCCATCCATGACAGCAGCCAGTTCATGCAACACTTTGTTGTGTCGCCCCGTCCATGACAGCAGCCAGTTCATGCAACACTTTGTTGTGTCGCCCCGTCCATGACAGCAGCCAGTTCATGCAACACTTTGTTGTGTCGCCACGTCCATGACAGCAGCCAGTTCATGCAACACTTTGTTGTGTCGCCCCGTCCATGACAGCAGCCAGTTCATGCAACACTTTGTTGTGTCGCCCCGTCCATGACAGCAGCCAGTTCATGCAACACTTTGTTGTGTCGCCCCGCCCATGACAGCAGCCAGTTCATGCAACACTTTGTTGTGTCGCCCCGTCCATGACAGCAGCCAGTTCATGCAACACTTTGTTGTGTCGCCCCGTCCATGACAGTAGCCAGTTCATGCAACACTTTGTTGTGTCGCCCCGTCCATGACAGCAGCCAGTTCATGCAACACTTTGTTGTGTCGCCACGTGTACCGCCCTTAGCCTAGGCTGCCTTGCATAAGGAAAGAACATGTTCCATAGTCTGTCTTCCTCTGCAAAGAGGACATCGATTGTCATCTGTCTTCCCCCACTTCACAAGGTTGCAGGCTGATGGTAGAAGGTCTGATTATGATCGATCTGATTATATAGCTGAGCCGCAGTGGTGCCATATGCCACATGTCATTCCATGTTAGTGCCCTCTGCAAGGTTATATCCCATGTGTCTATTGGCCTTGCTGCACCTGTTGTGCTGCCTTTTGCACTCGCTTGTTCACATCGACATCTCTGATCTCCCGGACTACCATGTCCCTTCATTGTCTATTTGTTGCTTTTGACCACCATTGGATGTCTCCGTGACCAAATCCACGCCTGGTGGTCTGCGTGTAGCCTATCACTTCCTTCAGTTGGAGACTTTCACGCGCTTCGTGTACTGATGCACACGCCTGCCATTCTTCCCTGTGGGTTCCACTGTCCGGACAGTTTCGCCTGATGAGCTTTGCAGCATAACTGCCAATCTGGCATTGCCGGTTTTATATTCCTCTATGTATTCAATGCGGAGACTGTTTTAGTTATTTTCTTAGTTCCAATCTTCTGATCTTGTCTCTCGAGAGATCTCCTGCCATGCGACTAACACATTTCATTTGGTGGTGAATATTTCCCTGATTTTATTTAAGCATCTACTTCTGGAATTAGTGAGAAAATATTGAATTGGTGATTGTGTTGCAGAGTGTCCGTGTTGATTCTATAGTTATTGCCTTGTTATACATTAATGGTGACTTTGCGAGCTTTATTATATCTTCATTATACTTCTACAGGTTATTGTTGCATAGACTTCCTAGATATTTGAATTCCTTCACCTGCTTTAGCTTTCCTTCACCTGCTTTAGCTGTCTGCTGTCTTTGAATAATTTTATTTTTTTCTGAGATATTCATTGCTACAGTTTAATGTTGTTATCTATTACGTTGTTTTGAGCTCATGTTTTAGTCTATTTAAGTGTTTCGGTAAAAATGACCACTCACAAAATAATACTAGGTTGTGACTTAAAGACGACATTCTTTAACAACTCGAAGAATGAATACAAACACAAGCACAATGAATACAAACACAAGCACAATGAATACAAACAAAGATCCCAATACAAGATAGTAAATTGTTATAAATCATTTAGCTGCGTGGACCTCCATCAGAGATTCCAGAGACAGCAAATAAAATCAGTAAAAGAAAAGCATAACCAAACATTAGATGTAAAGTGCAGCACAAACACAGAAAGGACAAATATAAAATATGTAAGATATTATGTGGGGCAGCGAGTAGAGATGCAGATAACATGTAAAATAAACAATAAATGGAATTAAACAGCTAAACCAGTAGAGAGATGAACAAACTATGACGTTTAGACAAAAACCTTTCGTAAGGAAAACAATAACAAATATAAAGATAACCATAAATGGGATGTCATTGTTATCCTTTAACAAATCAACAAATTTAGTAAGGTAGAAAAAATATCGAATTAAAAATAATGAAAGGAAGAAGAGTTGTTGACGAAGCAAGAAAGCATAAAGGCAATGTGGACAGAGTACGTCACAAAACTCCATGAGAATGAGCAACAAGAGGCAAACACTCAAGATAAGGTGAAAGGTGAAGTGCACAATGTAGGATTTGTGTTATTTTTTTTAGTTTGTTCACCAATGTCCTGTAGTAAGACTAATTACCGTGGGCTGTTGTATCCTGTTTTATTTGAGTTGAGGTCAAGCAGGTCTTTGTTGTTTGTTTATTGTTGTTTTAATATAATCTTTTTTTAAATTAATGTTCCTGGCTTACGTTTTAGATTATATAATCTTTAGTTCAGATTGGTTGTCACTGCAGTCGGGGTGTTCCCACATCCGCTATGCCGATGGTCACATCACCCGTTGAAGATTTTTGTCTATTGATTGATTACCTCTTTTTGTCGGGCCTTAAAGCCAGCCCATAGTCCAGCACCGACAGCAACTAAGATTGTATAAGCAATAACCTTTCCTTTCAACCGTCATGTTGTCATTGTTGATCAAAGGGCATGAGCGGAGTCAATTCGACCAAGGTTGTAACAAATACAAACACTCTCAAAGAAAGTAGGATGGCGTTTCTTTAGTGCTATATGGATCACAGACATACAGGATTGTCCTTGTTCAATTAATTAACAAGAAGAGAAGATTGGGCTGGGGTGGGGGGGTGGTTATGAGTGGCTAGGTGGTTTAGAAGTGAGATGTCGGCCTCCACACTAGATGGTTGCAGGTTCGAATAGCCTCACAGATGGTGACAATTGTTTTTTTCTAATCCTTGATTTCTTTACGAATTTACCCCCCCCCCCTTTTTTTAATATCTGGGACAACGGCTTGGAAAGTGTTTGTTGAAGACCTATGCTCCACAGGGATCTGAAAGGTAGAAGAGGAAGAAGATCTCTGGGTAGTGAGATCCGATGCCTAGAATTCTCGGGATAACGGCGAAATAACAGTAGGTCCCGTCATAATTCTGCGCACGTTCTGTCAGTTAAAAGTCGAAAAGTGTGGGCCAAAAATGGTCTCTGTCCAGATGAATATTGTTAAAATAAAAACTATCCGTGCCGAAAGAGGGATGGATCGGGCTGAAAGGCGCACACATCGCGGCTTACTTTAAACTAGCAACACAACGCTTCTTACGTCCATTTAACATGATTACACCAAGAAAGAAACGACGATTATGACAATGTTTAATTAACAAAAGAAACCAGGGCCGAACAGTGATCTATGGACGGATGACAAGAGGCAGGTACGATCCATCTGTTGATCTGCTTCTATTTGTACAATTTTATGGGAACTGGATATTATTTTCTTGGGAAGAACAATATTGGAGCAGTGCTGACCATATTAACCAAGCATTAACCGGCAATGTGGGAACTAATACCACAATCCATGTTCTTCCGCTCACAGCTTGACAGTTTACAGACTATCTTGTTTTCCTTACAATCTCTCCGGGGTTTACCCAGACTTTTATCATGAAAATCTGAGGATTTTTTCTGGGAAGTAAAGGCGGTCTTGTGTAATACTGACTACATCATTAACAAAAATGTGCCATGGACGTGGACAATGGTCACTAACACCATATTCCCCGTACGTCTAGCAAAACAGGGGAGGGAATCTTTAAAGAATAATAGAACGGAGAAGTATGTGTTAGCAATCGGATATAATAACAGACAAACAACAGAAAAAAAAACAAAGAACAATATATGGTCCGAAGCGGGATCGAACCCGTACTCAGTGGCACCGCGCCTTGTCACGAGAAGCCGAACGCTTGGTACACTGCCACGCAGCCAACTAAAAAATTGGCTATTGTAAGTAGTGTCTTACACGAAGGCGTTCCTATGACTATAGCATAGGGTTACGATCACAGATCGGAAATAAATTGTACATTTGTACTTTCCTATTAATGCAAGTATCTCCCAGTAGGGCTGAATACTTGTGTTGCAGACAAACATTTATTGGACGAAACAACACGAATAGTAGTTTCCAATGGTTATATACTGGATACAAATAATAATAAATAAATATTATTATATGGGGAACTTCCGAGGCGATAATAGGGAATAAGAGAACGAAGAAGTATGGATGGAATCTTTACTTGAAAGGTAAAGTACGAGACTTGAATCGGCGTCTGAGAACGCGAGATTTTATCCATATGTGCTTGGCCGTCTATCCAGAAGTGTTTTGAGACTTCTGGATAGTGTCGCTTCAAGCATTGAAACTCACGATGCAAGGCAGCATTCCTCACCTTCACCGAGTAATACCCTGGTACCCATTTCTGCCTGCAGCAGGGTCAACCGCGGGGGTGGTTTTTTTTTTAAACCTCGAGTACAACTCACACTGCTTCCAGCGTGAACCGAACACGGGTTGTCCGAAAGTCGGCAGCCGGGTTGAGTTCCTTTACTTTATTAGGCTTAAAATCAACTATAGAGAGCCATTGGGCAGGAAGGGAAACCAAGTAAAACCTCAACTAGCGTGACGTCACCTCTACGGCTTCGATCCATCTTACCGGCGGTCTATTGTTCTTAGCTTTTCCTGTTGTTGGTTATTTGTGATTTTTTTATTCCGATTGTTATAAACAAACCTCTTCCTCTGAAAGCTTCTACCTTTCAGCTCCCAGGAACAGAACGACTTGGAAAGTGTTTGTTGAAGGCCTATGATCCTCAGTGGATTGTAGTAGTAGGGGAAGTTATAGTGGTAGTAGTAGTTGTAGTAGTAGTAGTACTACTACTTGTAGTAGTAGTTGTAATAGTAGTGGACGTTGTAGTGGCAGTAGTAGTTGTTGTACTAGTTGTAGTAGTAGTAGTAGTTGTAGTAGTAGTAGTGGTAGTTGTTGTAGTTGTAGTAGTAGTGGCTGTAGTAGTAGTAGTAGTACTTGTAGTATTAGTAGTTGTTGTTGTATAGTAGTTGTATTTGTAGAACTAGCGTGACTTTCGTTTAGTAGAGTTATGACAGTCGAGTGGGGGTTATGACAGGGAGTGACTTTTCCATGTGTAGTAGAGATATACCAGAGGCATATTATTATTTTTATTCATGACAACTTTAATGTAGACCTAAAATTTCTTTGAAACTAATGGTAACATACAAATAGTGCTTGGCCGACTAATGTCCAAGGTCGTGCTAGTGAGTTTAAACAGCTGACCGGTAATGGAATTACAGTGGCGTGATCTACATGAGGGGTTCTGCGATTAACTTTTTGTTCTTTGTGACTAATCATTTTGCTGAATTGAACAGATGAATGGTAGAATGGAATTTATGTGGAAATACACACGAGTCTAGACCATTCTCATCATCGAGTTTCATCGATAAAACCAACTAGTTCGACAAGAAGTATTCTTAAGAAGCATAAATGGTGACATTAATGTAGAAAAATAGGAAAAGGCTAGGGACAAAAGTTCCGTGGGAAGGTCAGGGGTAACGTCATAACAATCAAAGGAGAGAAGACCTAGAGAACACTCCCGGGTATCGATCGACTTTAGTGAGCTTGAGTAATGGAAGGGTAGCCTGAATGACTACTCGAACAAGGAACTCTGATGGTGTCATAGACCTGGCACTGGTGTCTTCTACCGTCGTAACGGTTTGGAAGTGAAATGTACTAGGATTCCACTGAAGTTTTCACTAGTGGGGTGGAATGTAGAAGGTGAGGAAGCTTGGATTTTGTTCCAGGGACTAGTCCTCAATGCAAGCGAGTATGCCCTGGCAACTCTTTCTGTCAGTACCACACAAATCGACAGTGGAGGGTACGAGGATAATTGAGGATAAGTGTAAATAAATAGCATCTATTGCACCACGAACCCATCGCAGACAAATATCCTGTGATTTTTTATACTATTTTGTAAAGTAGAAGGATCTTGATTCTCCACACGTTCTTTAGCCGATGTTGTAAATTGCATCATCAGCAACAGCATGTGCCATACTGGTTGACGTAGACGAGCGGGGCCTTTCATAATCTTCTATCTACAGTGCATCGTATCCGTTCTGTTGTTGACTGTTTCCATGATATGTCATTGTAGCAGTCATAGGTGTCAAGTCATTGTAGCAGTCATAGGTGCCATGTCGTTGTATCAGACACGTATGTCATGTCGTTGTAACAGTCACAGGTGTCATGTCATTGTATCAAACACGTATGTCATGTCGTTGTAACAGACAGGTATGTCATGTCGTTGTATCAGACACGTATGTCATGTCGTTGCAACAGTCACAGGTGTCATGTCGTTGTATCAGACACGTATGTCATGGCGTTGTATGAGACACAGGTGTCATGATGTTGTTGATTGTTTCCATGCTATGTCATTGTACCAGTCACAGGTGTTATGCCGTTGTATGTAGGTTGTCTAGTGTATCGTGATGGATGTATGTAGGTTGTCTGTTGTGTCATGATGGGTGTATGTAGGTTGTCTAGTGTGTCGTGATGGATGTATGCAGGGTGTGTAGTGTGTCATAATGGCAGTATGCATGCTATCTAGTGTGTTGTGATATCTGTCTGCAGGTTGTCTAGTGTGTCGTGATGGATGTATGTAGGTTGTCGAGTGTGTCATGAGGGATGTATGCCGGTTGTCTACTGTGTCATGATGGCTGTATGCTTGCTGTCTAGTGTGTCTTGATGGCTGTAGGCAGGCTGTCTAATGTATCTTGATTTTGACCTGATAAGTTACTAAAAATAGATTTTGACCTATGATGCAATGCCGAGGAGTTTCTAAAAATATATTTGACCTATGAGGCAATACCGGATGAGTTACTAAAAATATATTTTGACCTATGAGACAACACCAACGTGTCCACTTATCAACCAAAGACTTTAATACAGTTGAGAAAACCCTAATAATTCATTTGAATCTACTAAAAATTGTGCACATGATGATAGTCAGGACTGTGTCTAAATGATTAATGAAAATATTCATACAACACTAGAAAAAACCAAACACATTAAAACGCCTCATGAAATGCTTTACTTAAAGTTCACGCTCCTGTCAAAACTCTGCTAAGAAAAGTACTGCAAACCATGAAAGTTACGTACCCTGCTATAACTCTACTAAACGAAAGTATTACCAAACACGTAGGTTACACCCCTGCCATAACCCCACCAGAAGACTAGAATTTACTTAAAAATCACTTTTATGCTTTAACATTTTTTAGGGATACGCCTATGAAACTGTTAAAATTAGTAAATTTAACCTCTAGGGTTACCTGAAACTTTATTTTTGACACGCCCATGTGTCAAATTTACATTAAAAATCAACTAAAAATTAGTAGCGAAGCTGCAGCATTCGGACCCACAATTGATAGTGTGCTCTGACATTTGGTCCTATATAAATAGTCTACCCTAGCATGTCCTAATATTTTTTCTTATATGAGAGTCTACCGTAACATTTTTTTCGGGCGTGGTATAACTTCCACTACTACTACAACTACTACTTCAACTACAACAACAACTACTACTACCACTACAACTTCCACTACAACTTCCACTACTACTACAAATATTACTACTACTACTATAAATACTACAACTACTATTACCACTACAACTTCCACTACTATTACAACTACTACTACTACAACTACTACAACTTCCACTACTACTACAAAATCCACTACTACTACAACTACTGCAACTACTACTACTACAGCTACTACAACAACAACTACTACTACTACTTCAACACGTTACAATGGAGGGAAGGATAGAATTCTAGTACAGACTAAGTTTCAACTCTTCTATTCATGAAAGCTACTTATGTCCCTCTGTCAAAACAACTCTAATATAAAATAATACTACTCATGAAATTTACACCTCTGATGTAGGCACACTAAAATAATATCATAGTACATTAATTTACCGTCTCTCTAAAACAATGCCACAACACAAGACAGCTGATAACTCATTAGCGTGGCCCTGTAGTCAGTCTCGCGGGCAAGCACGAAATTTATCCTTTAATATCCTTCTGCCGTTAAGGTGTTAAACTCATTAGCGCAGCTCACGTATACGACTAGGCTGGTTTAAGTTACTCAAGCGTAAAATTTCACAGAGAAAACGGGTCTTTGACAGCGTATCTGCTAAAGTCATTAACGCGGCCCGCGTGTGTTTCTGTAGGTTTTGGTTACGCTTTTGGCGGGCAAGTGCTAAAGTCATTAACGCGCCTTCGTGTACATACCTAGGCCTGTGTATGTGTAACGGACAAGTACTGAGTAAGTTGTTACCTTTAGATGCAAAGAAATTTTAGGTATACATTAAAAGTTGTCTTGAATAAGACTATTTTGAAAGAATGTACAAAGTTACCCCGATGACGACACATTTCATGAGTCCCCACCACGACGAAAGATCATAACAGGTCACCCACCCTATTTCCCACACGACAAGAGATTACCCCACCTCATTCCCGCTTTGACGAGAGGTCAACGAGAAATTCATCGAGAGGTCACCACGACCTGCAAAAATGTATACTCATATAGAAAAAAATCTTCGTCTAGATTAAATATATAGCAAAATCTTCTGCTGGCTACGGATTGTTGGGTGTAAATGCCATATATCACTACTGACATACCGTTGCTCTAATTACAAGATGTTGCTACAAAAATAGTTATAGTAGTATAAGGCTTACAGTAAGTAAAACAGCGTTACTACTGTTATTTGCAGTTGTAGTAATTGCGATAATAATAGTAATACTACTAGTAGTAATAGCAGAATCAGTAGTAGTAGTAGAATTAGTAGTATTAGCAGAAGTAGAAGTAGTAGAAGTAGTAGTGGTTATTGCACAATACTAGCATAATAGTAGTCGTAGTAATAGTGGTTGTAGTAGTAGTAGAAGCATTAGTAGAGTAGAAGTAGTAGTAGTAGTTTTAGTAGCAGCAGTACTGGTAGAAGTAGAAGCAGTAGTAGTTGTAGTATTAGTCGCATGCAGTAGTGGTAGGAATAGTAGCATTAGTAGTAGTAGTAGTAGTAGTAGTAGTAGTAGTAGTAGTAGTAGTAGTAGTAGTAGTAGTAGTGATAGTAAAGAATTAGAAGCAGTAGCAGTTGTAGTAGTAAGAGTAATAGTAGCAGTAGTAGCAGTAGAAGAATTAGTTGTTGTAGTAGTTGTAGCAGTAGTAGTAGTAGTAGTTGTAGTAGTAGTAGTAGTAGTAGTAGTTACTGTAGAAGAATTAATAGGAGTAGTAGTAGTAATAGCGTAATAATAATACTAGACGTGTCTGGGACCTTTACTGATAAAAAATGTGTACTTAGTTGCTCGGTTATTAATTTTTTTAAAAATTGAGCAAAAACAAGAACATTCTGCGATGGTCTGGCAATAAAAGGTTGCATGACGTCACTGTCAGGCCAGAGTTTTGATCTCAGTCACGATGAAATCTATTTTTTTTAGCATTCCGGGGATTTATTCTATTCTATTCTATTCTATTCTATTCTATTCTATTCTATTCTATTCATTGAATCAGCTTCAATGCACCCCATCAAGGACATCTCCTTGTTGTGGGGATGGGGCTTAACAGTCACCAGAGATTGAAAAGGAAGACTGGCCTGGCCTTTCTACACCCGAGCAAGACCACAGTCTGCTCCAGCAAGTTTAAGTGCTGAAGTCGGAGGCAACCAGCCAAAAGGCGCACTACAACAGTCAGGATGCCACGCACTCACGCCAATGGGAAGTATGTCTATAACTGTGAATTGATATCGCCCTGTGATGGACACTCAGGCACATGCAGTGCCGGGCCCTCAGCCTTGAAATGGCCTAACCACTATTACTGGATGTCCTTCTCAACCGCTACGTGGAGGCAGAGGGCGAGAGAATAGAGCTACTGGAAAATCGATACTAAGACCACTTAAAATATTGCTGAAGGAATCATCAACAGATAAATCTATATAGGCCACTGCAAGAATTACAAAAGACAGTAATATTTATACAGGAAACGACATTGCAGATATAGACAATACTTCAGGTGAACGAAAGATAGATAGATAGCTTTATTGCAGTCGGGGTATCCCATGTCCAATCAACCAAAGTTTCAGCACTTCTCGACATGTATACAGACTAACCGTTAATTATAGATGGATCCACGTCTCCAACTAAACAGTCCGGATCAACCAGAACTCTTTTCCACCTTTAGACTCCACAATCTCTCCACATAAAAATTATTGTCCAAAGATTCAAATTCTCTTCTCTTAAGGAATGAAGAACGGATTTGGGAGTACCCTCTTTGTTTCAAGGCATTACTGAGCTGTCAATAAACTTATCGACTGTTACAAAGAATCAAACTTCTTATTGTCAATCAACAGCTTTTAATCTATTCGACCACCTGAACCGCATTGCTTGAATACATTAACATAAATTATCTGTTGTGCAGAGTTTAATGATAAATGTGAATGTATAATTTTAATTTATTTATAACAATTTCATAATTTAATACAATTTAACACATTCATGTCATTTATTGTGATAGTGGGAATGAACAAGTGGGATGAGTGAGGGAGAGAAAAAGATTGATTCAGATAAAAAAAATAAAGATATGCGGATTTATAAATGAATATTTTAGGAATAAGAGCATACAAATAGAGACTCAAAGCAATACCGTAATTTACAAGATAGGACAAGAAATACGACAAAAGAATTATACAAACTCTTCTATGTCGAAGCGTGTTATTAAAATTAAAAACAAACCAATAGTAATAATTTTTTTTATTTATTAAAATAAGCTGATAAAAGTAACGCAAATGTTTGTTTTTTTTAAACATGAAAATTGTTACTAACAAATGTCAGTTTAAATGAGATAAGAGGTGACATAGATAGATAATTATCATCAGGTACGCGGCCAGCTGGCGTAGGTGATCATGTCTCTCCACAACTTTCGATCTCGACAGTTATTTATCATTTCTATTGTTGACCTTCTGCCAAGCCATTCTCTTAAGCTGTCTGGTATTTTTTCTCTTTGCTTCCCTCTACTATATCTTCGTCCCTCAATTTTCCCAGTTGTCACATTATATTCCAGCTGTTCCCTTCTCATTACATGGCCAAGAAATGATGATTGTTTCTTCCTAAGATTGGATATTAGCTCTCATTTTGATTTGGCCTCTTTCCTGACGTTTTCATTGCTCTTCCTAGCTGTCCATGGTATTCTCAACATTCCTCTGACATAGAACTAGACATAGACGTGCACGAACACTTCTTTCTTCACATCCTTTTATACCCGTTCTAGTATCGACGATGATAGAAGGTTTTTGAAAATTTAACAAACCTTTTGTAATTAATTATTGGCTATTGCATCTCCCGAAACTCTCAAACTGTGCCGATCTTTGATGATTTCCTTTGTTACAAGCATTTTTCTACTAAAATATTAATCAAATAATCATACATAAATATTTACGCTAGCTAGAAATTGATTATACAAGAGTGTCAGTGTATGTGGTACAACAAATTGAAGCTAATTCCAGGAAATATTAATTTCAAGGTTGAGAAACCATGTTGCAGAAGCCGGACATCAATATCTAAAAATGCTACAACTTTTCCAAAGGTATTGCCAAAATGTCACTTTTAGATTAAAACAAGCAACTGTGAATGAGATACCTTGACCTTTCTAAACTTCGAAACAATTCTTCAAATTCTTCTATTACCACACCAGTCTCATGGACATAGCCATAGCTTAAGCTGCAACTTAAGAACTGAGATGATTTTGTAAAATACAAGACTAACTTTTGATGCTCATTGACTTTATAAACTTGCAGCCCGTTCCACTGACTGTACCAGTTTGTAACGTTCGTTCAGGGAGATCTTTTGTCTTTAGAGGAACACCTGCAGGAACCAATAGGTAAGCCACTATAACTAATTTCTTTATAACAGGATTATTTTCTCATTAGAAGTTATTGTTTTTGTTGTTGTTAGGATCATCGTTGCTGTATACTGGACCAATCTATATATCCTGGCCCAGGGTGAACGAAGCAAACACACACACAAAAATACAAGACCACCTTTTTTCAACATCAGGAAAAGAAAAAAAAACAAATAGTCATTTTTGGTTATGTTAAGAGAATTGTGAAATTATTATATGAAATATATACGATACACGATAGAACCAGAGGGATAAAGGCCGCTTGGCCAAATCAGTCGCCACGACATGGAAACTACCAGCCAAGTCTGTCCGAGTAAGTAGAGTTTGAGAAGGAAGGCAACCCGAAACTCAAAATTGCTGTGCTGAGGTCGGATATTATGGGCTGAAAGCGCAAATATGCCAGTTCTACTGCAAACCTCAACACAACGCATTCACAACCACTGAACGTCCTTAAAAGGACGTTGAAAGGGTTGGTGACGAAATCATCGGTTTAACGCGAGCAAGGGAAGCATAATAGAATCAGTCAAATTATAAAAAGACGCAGAATAATTATAATAAAGTTATCTCTTTCAGATTCAACGTGAGCCTTCTGTGTGGGTCAAATCTTCACAATGACAAGAATGTTGCCTTGTACTTTGATGTTCGTTTCAACTTCGGCGGTCATCATAATGTAGTTGCACTCTATTACAAGCTAGGAGGATGTTGGGGTCCCTGGGCGGATGTCTCCGGGTTTCCATTCTCTGCTAATTCAGAATTTGAGATAGTGATTGAAGTGGGAAGTAATTCATATGAGGTATGTATACCGATGTTGCCCGTGACATTATTTCTTATTTAAATCTTGGGACAAAGTCGTTCATCAGCACCAGCATGTCTGTGTTTGTTAACTGAATGTTTACATTAGGGTGAGTGAACCAGAACTGATCAGGACGAAAATACCTCGAGTTCGTTTGGTGGTGCTTGGAAACAGAAAATACCTCCAGGTTGTGGTATTTGGAAACAGAAAATACTTCAAGGTGGTGGTACTTGAAAACAGAAAATACCTGGAGGCGGTGGGACTTTGAAACAAATTAACCGGTGTAGCCAATCAAGTAGGAATTGAAGAGGGAAGACAGCTGGGATGTGACAGATTTGGGCTTAATAGGGTCAAAATAGTGTACTAGAACTAATGTTAGTAAGGTTAATCATAGGAGCATGGACGGGCAGTTAACCCTTGGCATCGTAAGACATTGATCAACTGAGAAGAATGGTCATTTTAAAGGTTACGCCATGGATGGCATTTCCGATCTCTGGTCACGTGATGAATACGACAAGCCAATCTGTTGAGCAGAGATCAATCCTCGCTGGTAACTTGAAGGACAAAGACGTTGTCAGAGATATAAATGGGATTGCGTTGGCGAGACGATGATGACATCCAGGAGAAGGCTAATATCTTGTATAGAGGAGAGTATAGGGTTTGGTAGACAGATTCCACTATAGAATATCAGCCAAAAGCTTGGTGAGAGATGCAGTTAAGTTAGATTCAGGATGATTAGAAAAATGAGGCCACATGGACAGTGAACGAACTCATAGTTCTGCTAGAGTTAGATAGACATAAACAACCGAGTAGTAGTTTGGTAACCTAGACATCCATAGAGTAGAAGGTGAATTTGTTTGATTGCTTGCAGGTCTATGTATTGATATGACTATTGTGATCTGTGAAATTAAACTTATCGGAGAGCTGGACGGTTGGAGCCAGTCTCCTAACTTTGTTACCATCGAGTTGTTGATCGGGTTGTTATCCCACTGTTATGGTCAAATTTGGAATAGTGTCCTGAGAGATCCGTCTAAAGACGACGTAGACTCGCAGTAAACATTTCATCTCACACATACAAGAGTAGAATAGATGTCAGATACATAGAAGTCAATATAAAATCCAAAAAGTATATATTTTTTTAAGTCGGCTATGTCCAGCCTTTCAAACATAAATATAAATGTGTGGCTACCTGATCACTAATTACAGTAAGGAAAGAAAGCAATATCATCAATGTCACCTGCCATGCTTGTCGTCAGAGGCGACTAACAAGGTTGGGATCTAGCAGGCCTGACTTGGAATATGAGGAAACTATAAAAAGGAACACTTTTCAGACACAGCCTTTAACGGTTACTGTCGCTTATCCGGAATATTGATCGGAAGTTTCTTCAACAAGGATGTTTAACGCCAACAAAGATAATTAACACCAACAAGGATATTTAACGCCATCAAGGATATTTAACAACAAGTAAATCATTTAACGGAATCCCCATAAAGTTTATTAACCTGATAAGAATAATGTATGAAGGAATGAAATGTAGTGTTGTGCACGAAGGACAGCTTACAAAAGCATTTGAAAAAAAATTAGGAGTAAGGCAGGGACACCTTCTATCTCCCTTTCACTTTTTACTGGTCATAGATTGAATTATGAAAATAACTCAGAACAACAGAAATGGAATCCAGTGGTAACTGACCAAGCAACTTAATGATTTAGACTTTGCTGATGACATAGCCATCCTACCACACAACCATCAATAGATGCAATATAAAATGAGCATACTTGATAAGACATCACAACAGCCGGGACTGAAAATAAATAGAGATAACAACCAAAATTATGAGAAATAATGCAGTTGGCAATAACCAGATAATAATAGGAGAAATACCTCTACTAGACATACATTGACATAGACATACATTGACATAGACATACATTGACATAGACATACATTAAACATACTCCGTATGTTGTTAGTATCTCCCACAGTTATTCTCTGTTTACTCTGTCGAATGCTTTTTCCTGGTCAATGAAGGCTATATATAAGTTTTGATTGTGTTCTGTCGTTTTTTATGCAAGATGTTTTAATGTGAATAGTGCAGTACATTCTCTGTTTTTTTTTTCGGAACCCCATTTGAGAATCGCTTAAGTGTAATTCTATTATTGGTCTCAGCCTCTTTTCCAAGATTTTGGCGTATAGCTTTCCTACGTGGAATAGAGAATGATACCAAAAAAGGATATTGAAAGCAAGAGGAGCATTTGTTGCACTGGGAAACTTATGGAAGTCCAAAGAAATTAGATTAAATACATACATTACAATTTTCAACTTCAATGGTACGTCAGTATTATTATATGGCTGTAAAACATGGAGAAGAACAATAATAATAATCATGCAGATACAGCCCTTCATTAATGGATGATTACGCAGAAGCCAACTTAGAGTATTACACAATAGGCCCTTTTTTGGAACTCCCAAGGTAAAAGACAAAGAGAAAGACTAAGCCATTCTTGGAGAATACTGATGGAAACAGAGATGAAGATGATGGGGAAGACATGGAATAATCTTAAAAGAAAGGCAAGAAACAGAACGGCTTGGAAAGTGTTTGTTCAAGACCTATGCTCCACAGGGAGCTGAAAGGTAGAAGAATGTTAATTAAAAACAAGAATATTTAACACCAACAAGGATATTAAACAACAACGAGAATATTTAAGACCAACAAGGATATTTAACACCAACAGGGATATTTAACAACAACAAGGGTATATCTCTCTCTCTCTCTACGATAAAGACTCAATCAGAGTAGGGTTCCAGACTCTCACATGAAGACAGCTGTTTAAGTGAATTGATCGACCCCACAGACAGAACATCACAATTAGAGTCTGTTAGATCCACCCTGATTGAATACCTGTTAAAACGTTGCACCGTGTTCTGCGCCAGTGGCCCAGTGCATCCGATTTCAGTCAGCATTTTATTCAGGTTTGCTTTCCTTAGCCTTTGATTGTCCCCAATCTTCCTGCAAGGCAGCAGATTGTCTTTTCTGTAGGGGGATTCTGCCCTTAGATGGTCTGTCCTCCCAGGTTTACGAGTAACATCTGCCCGAGTCACTAGAGGTGACTAACACAGACATGCACACACTAAGATATGAGATGTGAATAACACTCACATGCACACAACGATATGAGTGAGGCATGACTAACAGTGACACACACCAAAATATGAGATATGATTAACACAGACATATACACACACTAAGATATGAGATGTGACTAACACATGCACACTCTAAAATATGATATATGACTAACAAAGATACACACACTAAGTTATGAGATATGACTAAATACAGTCATGCACACACAAAGATATGAGACATGACTAACATAAACATGCACTCACAAAGATAGGAGATGTGATTAACATAGACATGCACACACAAAGAATGAGATATGACTAAATACAAACACACAAAGATATGAGACATGACTAACATAGACAGACACACACTAAGATATGAGAAACAAGGATATTTAACACGAACAAGGATATTTAACACGAACAATGATATTTAACAACAGTGATATTCGATGCCAGCATATGTTGTTTTTGCAAACTTGAAAAAAACGTGTCCATCTTACAGTGATTGAAGGTTGCTGAAGTTGGAAGTTATTGAGCTATTTCTAGTCATGAGGCAATGACTAGAAACTTGAACAGAGTTTGAACTGTTAGAATTATATAATAGGCATGAAAGCATAGGACTTTTAAAGAAGACAGAGAAAAGAAGAAGGAAAAGGAGTGAAACAAAAAAAAAACGAAATAAATGCAAAGTGACATAACTATTAATTTTTTTCTTGATTGTCACTTAAATTGACATAACTAATTCATTTCTTTCTGTAGGTTTCTGTAAACGGCCTGAGGTTTGGCAAGTTAAATTTCCACATCAAACCTGAAAGAATCACTCACGTGAGCGTGACGGGGGATGTCCGACTGAGCCACGTTCAATTTTTTTGAGTAACAGTCAAGGTCACATAAAATGGCCTTCTGCCAACACATTCGATTTTAACGTGTGTTTAAAATCACTGTCTACAAGTCGCTAATAGCAGTGTAACTTAAGTCTTTAAATGTCATTATTTACTTATATATTATTATATTCTTGAATCTGGCAGCTAAACGGAATATAGGGCTCGTTGAGTCTCTCGCCAATTGCCTCTATTCTGGCAAGTTATTCGATTATAGAAATGAGTCTATGCCTACCAACCTTGCCTCTTTTCAGTGTTTCTCGGGCGTCCTCTTTTCTTCTGATATGATATTTCCCATATGAGACCCTGCTTAGTAATTATCTAGTTGTTTTCTTCTAGATACATGTCCGACAATTGTCAGTCTTCTTTTCTTAATGTAGACGAGATAAATGGTTGCATGGTCATTTCTCTTATTTTAGCATTAGTCTCGAATTTATTTCATTTAATGCAAAATATCTTTCACGAGAATTTATCTTCAAATGCGAGTTTCTTTTTCCAATCTCCTTTGTTGTTTTCCAGCTTTAACATTCATAAGTGAGGGCGGATAATACGTCTGAGTTGAAAATTCTAAGTTTTGGTTTCGTGCTGAGTATCTTTGATCAGAAATTGAAGTCAACGGTCACAACATAAATAATGTACGATATGCGGATGACACAGTCTTGATAGCAGAGACAGAGAATGAGCTACAAGAAATGATAGACATAATAGTAAAAGAAAGCAACAAGAAAGGTCTCAGACTGAATAGTAAGAAAACATATGGTTATATCGAAGAAACAATCATCACCATCTTGCAGCATAAAAATAAACAAGACAAATCTGAAAAAAGTGCAACGTTTGAAATACTTGGGCACAGTGATAACATCAGATGAAAGATGCAACACATAAATAAAAAGCAGAATAGCTCAGGCCAAAATAGCTTTTCATAAAATGGAAAATATCTTATGCAACAAATCTATGTCAATAGAAATGAGAAAGAGAGTTCATCGTGCTATATAGAACCAATTCTGAACTATGGAAACGAATCATGGACAATAGACAAACAAATGAAAAGACGATTAGAGGTCACAGAGATAGGATTTCTCAGAAGAATGTTGAAAGTTCCCTAGACAGCTAAAAAGACCAATGAGGAAGTTCTCAAAGGCCAACACTAAAAGGAGCTCATAAAAAACATCAGAAAGAAGCAATCAACATTTTTCGGGCACATCATGAGAAGAGGAAAGTTGGAATACTTGGTTACAACGGGCAAAATAAAAGGAAGATAGATCGCGGACAACAAAGAGAGAAAATACTGGATAGCTTGGTGTCATGGCATGGAAAACAGTCAACAACAGAACTAATACGATGCACTGTGGATAGAAGATTGTGGAAGGACATGATCGCCTACGCCAACCGCTACGGCACAAGATGATGATCTTTGATCGCTAAGCCGCTTCTGTTATTTTGATTCTGATCTCTTTTATAGATTCTCCCTCTTGATCTATACTGCTACCAAGATATATAAAGTAGATCTATACTGCTACCAGATATATAAAGTATCTATACTGCTACCAAGATATATAAAGTGATCTATACTGCTACCAAGATATATAAAGTAGATCTATACTGCTTCAAGATATATAAAGTAGATCTATACTGCTACCAAGATATATAAAGCAGATCTATACTGCTACCAAGATATATAAGCAGATCTATACTGCTTCAAGATATATAAAGTAGATCTATACTGCTACCAAGATATATAAAGTAGATCTATACTGCTACCAAGATATATAAAGCAGATCTATACTGCTACCAAGATATAAGTAGATCTGTACTGCTACCAAGATATATAAGTAGATCTATACTGCTACCAATATATATAAAGTAGACTATACAGCTACCAAGATATATAAGTAGATCTACACTGCTACCAAGATTATTAAGTAGATCTATGCTGCTACCAAGATATATAAAGTAGATCTATACTGCTACCAAGATATATAAAGTAATCTATACTGCACCAAGATATATAAAGTAGATCTGTACTGCTACCAAGATATATAAAGCAGATCTATACTGCTACCAATATATATATAATGTAGATCTATACTGCTACCAAGATATATAAGTAGATCTACACTGCTACCAAGATATATTAAGTAGATCTATGCTGCTACAAGATATTAAGTAGATCATACTGCTACCAAGGTATATAAAGTAGATCTATACTGCTATAAGATATATAAAATAGATCTATACTGCTCATATCATGTGCAATACCGTTGGCGTAGGCGATCATGTCCCTCCACAATCTTCTATCTAGAGTGCATCGTATCAGTTCTGTTGTTGACTGTTTTCCATGCCATGACACCAAGTTATCCAGTATTTTCTCTCTTTGTCACCCGCGATCTCTCTTTCCTTTTATTTTGCCAGTTGTAACCAAGTATTCCAACTTTCCTCTTCTCATGATGTGCCCGAAAAATGTTGATTGCTTCTTTCTGATGTTTTTAAGAGATCCCTTTTTGTGTTGGCCTCTTTGAGAACTTCCTCATTGGTCTTTTAGCTGTCCAGGGAACTTTCAACATTCTTCTGAGAAATCCCATCTCTGTGGCCTCTAATCGTCTTTTCATTTGTTTGTCTACTGTCCATGATTCGCTTCCATAGGTCAGAATTGGTTCTATATAGCACCGATGAACTCTCTTTCTCATTTTTATTGACATAGATTTGTTGCATAAGATATTTTTCATTATTTGAAATGCTATTTTGGCCAGAGCTATTCTGCTTTTTATTTCTGTGGTGCATCTCCCATCTGATGTTATTATTGTGCCCAAGTATTTGAAACGTTGCACTTGTTTCAGATTTGTCTCGTTTATTTTTTTTTGTTTTGCTGCATGATGGTGGTGATTGTTTCTTCGATATAACCATTACTTCTGTTTTCTTACTATTCAGACTGAGACCTTTCTTGTTCCTATACTGCTACCAAGATATATAAAGTAGATCTTTACTGCTATCATGATATATAAAGTAGATCTTTACTGCTATCATGATATATAAAGTAGATCTTTACTGCTATCATGATATATAAAGTAGATCTTTATTGCTATCATGATGTATAAAGTAGATCTTTACTGCTACATGATATATAAAGTAGATCTTTACTGCTATCATGATATATAAAGTAATCCAATTTCTGCACCTTCTGCCATACAGATAAATACTGCCTTTTGGCACATCCCCAGTTGTCATTATTTTGATCTTCTCTCTGTTAATTTCAAGTTCTATCCTGCCAGGGAATATTATTATATACACGATAAATATTTATATCTTTGTTTATGATAATTAACAACAGCTTCATATGTATCGTTTTCTTGATCTATATATAGCGATTACAATGGTTAACTCTTACTTTCATAAAGCTATTTTACATAATTCCATAGAATTAAAAATATCCCATGTAGCAAATTATTGTCAATTGACAAAATGAAAGGGAGATGTACAACGTATAGATGGATGAAAACTGATAATAGTAAAAATTAGTAAGCAAAAACATATTTTAAAATTAAGCTGAGACTTAACTCAGGAACGATCTAAAATCTTCCAGTTAGTAAATGTCTGTGAGTCCAATGTGGATTGTGGTGAGACGTGAGAGTGGGAGGGGGAAAAAACCAGTCACTTGATAAGATGAGAAGTCGGATGATATTGGGAAGTAATAGTATAGGTTGGGAAAACGGTCAAGAATGAGGCGGGTATCAGCGAAGATTGAGATGTGTTATACGGAGTGAGAACATGAGCAAACAAGCCAATGTGACTCGGAAACAGGGTGGGGATGGTAGATGTGGCGCAATAGGGTGATTATGGAGGACTGGCGCACGGGGTGCGATATACGAGGAGTGATAGGATGGTAGTGTGTCAGAAATGTGACGACTTTCCTTTACAATTCTAGTGTATAAAGTATTAACCTGACTATAGCCTAGATGTGATACATTTCCTTTCATTACACCTACATACCTGTTATCTAATTATATACATGCAGAACCGCATATGTTTCGACACCTTTTCATTTACCCTTTGTTTCGTACTAGAATGATTAACAGATTATTATATGGCTGCTGATCTTATTTTTCTTTTTACTCATTGTAATGTTTTGATGTTCTAATTGTTCATATCTTTTTTTTTTTTACTACTGCCTGTATCACACTAACACCCACCTCTAATACCATCGAGGAATATCTCCCATCATAACCTCTATACATACACCTATCTATCCATGCAGGTCAGCTCACACCCTAATCTACACCCTCATTCCATATAATTTACCACTACCACTTGACAACCTCTTCTCATATACACTACCAACATCATCCAGGGTGGAGCAGTTCCTTATACAACCATTGTTATTGTCAGCTGTGGGTGGAGCACACTTGGAGTAATGCCTATATACCATCTGTATGTTGGCTCAAAATCTGATCGTGTGTAACATAAAATACTACTTACGTTACCTCCATTACATATGGTAGTTAATGTCACACGAACTGGATGCTGTCGATATTCATCTGAACAGGATCCAATCAATAGTCAATTCAACAGGATCTAAACAACAGTCATCTGAACAGGATCCATCAATTGTCAATGAAGAGGATCCATCAATAGTCACACGAACAGGATCCAATATAGTCACACGAACAGGATCCAATCAATAGTCAGCTGAACAAGATCCAATCAATTGTCATGCAAACAGGATCCAATCAATAGTTATCTAAAAAGGATGCAATCAATACACACTCCAAAGTGTCAACCACTGACCGTCACTATTTAGAATACTCGACATTTAAACTTACAAAGAAAACCTTTCACTACTGCATTTTCATACATTGTTTGCGTTGTCCAGTTTTTTTTTTATTATTTATTTATTTACGAGCGGTAAGAGTAAATGCTGCTAAATCTGATCAAATGAAATCAAGGGCAATAATTCAATTGATTATCTTCAGTAAATTATTTCCTGAGTTACATCGCTTTGACCAATCCGTGCAAATATCCACCATTGGCTACCTTCGAATGGTTATTCGTAACTAATATTTTTTTTTTTTTTAACAGTCCGGGTTTTGTTTTTCTTTCTGATTTCCAACAGGTTAGGATGCACTATTCTTATCTTTCTATCAGTCCGCAGAAAAATTAACAAGGACATGCTGTCGTAACTGCTATTTAGTTATTCAGTTATTTAGTTATTTGTGGGTCATCATCATTGCACTCCGAACATGTCCATAGGTGCTCAGATCCCCTCCTCAGCAAGTCCAGCAGTGTCCAGCGACTGACGACTCCAGTTCTATATTGGTTGATAGTCTTCTTACACGGCCACTAAGTTTCTCATTTCTGGCTGTGTCCATCTTAACTCCATTTCCATCATCCGAAGAAGTGACGTTGATCTGTGTTTGTGGAAGTCCTGTGCTTTCCCACATCTCGGAGGGCATTGATGATGTCCGCCCGATCCATTGGTTGCCCTTCCTCAAGACAGCACGCTAGCCAACCTGTCCGCTCTTTCATTTCCCCGTACACCCGCATGTCCAGACATAGACAAAGTGACCTTACTATTTTGGATTTCCGCACGACTCTGCCCATTTGCTACAGAGCCCGCCTCCACTTTTTTAATCTGCTCATCGAATCACTCAGTATACATGCGTGGGTGTAGTCTTTGACTCTAACCATTTAATGCCTTGGTCACTGCATCACCTCCATTGTCATGCTACTCGTGGTCATGACGTATGCACCACTGTCTCCTTGACTATTCTGCCTGCGAGCGTGCTGTAAATGCCCATGCATTTCTTTAGTGTCGTCTTACAGATCCGTCTGTATAGATGACTGCATCTTTCTCATCGGTGTTATCGCAGATGAGACCGATGACCTCAGCATTAACCACAACCGGGTTCTGTTCCCTACTTTTCCTGTCGAGTGTGACAATACATGAGAAAGTCCCTTGAATGACGTAGGCACCGGTATCCACTCCTCACCAACGCTGATATTGGTAACCAGAGACCTGTTGATGACATCTTCTGCTCGGCCCACCCATGATTTGCCTCTTTTTAGCCTGGCACCTTTCACTGTGTTGAGCACGTGGTGCCATTGATGCTCTTTATCTGTACTAATCTGCAGGTATGCTCGTGCTATTTAGTATTATTTTCATCAAGTATCATGCCTGCTGGCGTAGGTGATCATGCCTCTCCACAACTTTGATCTCGACAGTTATTTATCACTTCTGTTGTTGACCTTCTGCCAAGCCATTCTCTTAAGCTGTCTGGTATCTTTTCTCTTTGCTTCTCTCTATTTCTTCGCACTCGATTTTCCAGTTGTTACAATATATTCCAGCTGTTCCTTCTCATTACATAACCAAAAAAATGATTGTTTCTTCTTCTAATATTGGAAATTTTTTTGTACTACAGGTCGTATACTATCTTACTTGTGTGCATTCTCTGTCTCTCTGGTACTCGGTATGTCATTTATTACTGTTTTATTCTTGCAATCACGCATTAGAAAGCTGACCTTAGCGACATATCAAGACAGAGACTTTCTTAAAAATTAAAAGAACAAATAATTGTGGGTTGGGAACCCTGATCTCTCCACGTCGCACTCGGTGAGTCTTGAATGTGAAGTGTGTACCTAACAACAGCAGCAACGACGACCTCTTCTTCTTCTACCTTTCAGCTCCCTGTGGAGCATAGTTCTTAAAAAAAAAAAACACTTTCCAAGCCGTTCTGTTTCTTGCTATTCTTTTAACAGCATTCCACGTCTACCCCTTGTTCTTCGTCTCTGCTTCCATCTGTCTTCTCCAAGAATATTTTGGTCTTCCTCTTACTCTTTTTTCTTGGGGATTCCAAAAAAAGCATAATCAACGACTTCTAACATGGATTATATATTTAGTTTTTCTACATTCGCCATAACAATTGACATATCATATGCTGTTTTGCTTATCAAATAATTCCTAGAACTTATGCAGGTCATTTTGTCAAGGAAAAATGTTTCACGAATAGCTAGAGAGGTACACGAAGAAGCTATCTGTGAACGTAGAAAGTAGCAGCATTGGTGAGGATGATGAAAGGAGCCGAACACATACGTTACGTCAAAAGTTACCATCAGGGTTAGGAACGCACAAAAACATATTCGGCAAACGTTTATGATTATAACAAGTCTAGAGATCCGTATTAAAAAAAAAAAACAACTGAAAACTATTATTGTCGGAATCATATTTTATAAGTCAGTAACTACTATAATTATAATAACCAAATTCCATTGATGAATTTATAACAAAAAATCTTTTCTGACACTCCTTTAACTCTTTCAGAACGGAAGGTTGCTATCAATTTAGTGGTAGAGATTACACAGAACAATTTTTTTTAATGTTTTAAATAATAATCTACATGTTTATTTTTATCTAACACTTATCATATTATATACGAATTTTTAGATAACTAAACAAGGAATTAGATTTCAACAGAACCAAGATGACACAAGACATGTGAAAAGAATATGGTTTGATGACAGTTTACACTAATCATATTGAGAGTAGCACACTGTGCGGCTTAACGTACATGACCGAAATCGGCATGAGGCATGGTGCGTCGAAACGTACGGAAAGCGTTAATGCCGATATCAAAGTCAAGGCCACAAGGAAACACAAGGATTGTTCGCTTGCACTAGAATTTTGCCTTCGCTTCCAAGTTGGGTTATTTGAAACAGAATAGACATTCGTTTAAAAAGAAAATGCTCTCTTAATCCTACCAAGTATTATGTTGGCTTGAACCGACGACTGGAAGTTTACTTGTATCTGAAGAATAGAAACTCATGCTAAAACAGACAATTTTAATTTTATTGAAACAGGTGAATTTTGTGTAAAAAATTTCGAATTTCAGAAGAAGGAAAAAAAAAACAGTCTTTTAGCGGGTTTCGTGAATTATTGTTAACGAATAAAATGTCTGCTCCGTGGTTAGTGAGCTAATGACTGCTAAGTGGTTAGTTAGCTAATGTCTGATGAGTGGTTAGTGTGCTAATGTCTGCTGAGTCGTTAGAGAGCTGATGTCTGCAGAGTGGTTAAGGAGCTAATGTCTGCTGAGTGGTTATGGAGCTAATGTCCGCTGAGTGGTTAGTGAGCTAATGTCTGCTAAGTGGTTAGGGAGCTAATGTCTGCTGAGTGGTTAGTGAGGTAATGTCTGCTGAGTGGTTAGTGAGCTAATCACTGCTGAGTGGTTAGGGAGCTAATGTCTGCTGAGTGGTTAGTGAGCTGATGTCTGCAGCGTGGTTAGTGAGCTAATGTCTGCAGCGTGGTTAGTGAGCTAATGTCTACTGAGTGGTTAGGGAGCTAATGTCTGCTGAGTGGTTAGTGAGCTAATGTCTGCTAAGTGGTTAGGGAGCTAATATCTGCTGAGTGGTCAGTGAGCTAATGTCTGCTAAGTGGTCAGTGAGCTAATGTCTGCTGAGTGGTCAGTGAGCTAATGTCTGCTGAGTGGTTAGTTAGCTGATCACTGCTGAGTGGTTAGGGAGCTAATGTCTGCTGAGTGGTAAGTGAGGTAATTTCTGCTGAGTGGTTAGTGAGGTAATGTCTGCTGAGTGGTTAGTGAGGTAATGTCTGCTGAGTGGTTAGTGAGGTAATGTCTGCTGAGTGGTTAGTGAGGTAATGTCTGCTGAGTGGTTAGTGAGGTAATGTCTGCTGAGTCGTTAGTGACCTAATATCTGCTGAATGGTTAGTGAGCTAATGTCTGCTGAGTGGCTAGTGAGCTATTGTTCGCTGAGTGGTTAGTGGGCTAATGTCTGCTGAGTGGTAAGTGAGCTAATGTCTGCTGAGTGGTTAGTGAGCTAATGTCTGCTGAGTGGTTAGTGAACTAATGTCTGCTGAGTGGTTAGTGAGCTAATGTCTGCTGAGTGGTTAGTGAGCTAATGTCTGCTGAGTGGTTAGTGAGCTAAAGTCTGCTGTGTAATTAGTGAACTAAAGTCTGCTGAGTAATTAGTGAGCTAATATCGGCTGAGTGGTTAGTGAGCTAATGTCTGCAGAGTGGTTAGTGAGCTAAAGTCTGCAGAGTGGTTAGTGAGCTAATGTCTGCTGAGTGGTTAGTGAGCTAATGTCTGCTGAGTGGTTAGTGAGGTAATGTCTGCTGAGTGGTAAGTGAGGTAATTTCTGCTGAGTGGTTAATGAGGTAATGTCTGCTGAGTGGTTAGTGAGGTAATGTCTGCTGAGTGGTTAGTGAGGTAATGTCTGCTGAGTGTTTAGTGAGGTAATGTCTGCTGAGTGGTTAGTGAGGTAATGTCTGCTGAGTGGTAAGTGAGGTAATTTCTGCTGAGTGGTTAATGAGGTAATGTCTGCTGAGTGGTTAGTGAGGTAATGTCTGCTGAGTGGTTAGTGAGCTAATCACTGCTGAGTGGTTAGGGAGCTAATGTCTGCTGAGTGGTTAGTGAGCTGATGTCTGCAGCGTGGTTAGTGAGCTAATGTCTGCAGCGTGGTTAGTGAGCTAATGTCTACTGAGTGGTTAGGGAGCTAATGTCTGCTGAGTGGTTAGTGAGCTAATGTCTGCTAAGTGGTTAGGGAGCTAATATCTGCTGAGTGGTCAGTGAGCTAATGTCTGCTAAGTGGTCAGTGAGCTAATGTCTGCTGAGTGGTCAGTGAGCTAATGTCTGCTGAGTGGTTAGTTAGCTGATCACTGCTGAGTGGTTAGGGAGCTAATGTCTGCTGAGTGGTAAGTGAGGTAATTTCTGCTGAGTGGTTAGTGAGGTAATGTCTGCTGAGTGGTTAGTGAGGTAATGTCTGCTGAGTGGTTAGTGAGGTAATGTCTGCTGAGTGGTTAGTGAGGTAATGTCTGCTGAGTGGTTAGTGAGGTAATGTCTGCTGAGTCATTAGTGACCTAATATCTGCTGAATGGTTAGTGAGCTAATGTCTGCTGAGTGGCTAGTGAGCTATTGTTCGCTGAGTGGTTAGTGGGCTAATGTCTGCTGAGTGGTAAGTGAGCTAATGTCTGCTGAGTGGTTAGTGAGCTAATGTCTGCTGAGTGGTTAGTGAACTAATGTCTGCTGAGTGGTTAATGAGCTAATGTCTGCTGAGTGGTTAGTGAGCTAATGTCTGCTGAGTGGTTAGTGAGCTAACGTCTGCTGTGTAATTAGTGAGCTAAAGTCTGCTGAGTAATTAGTGAGCTAATATCGGCTGAGTGGTTAGTGAGCTAATGTCTGCAGAGTGGTTAGTGAGCTAAAGTCTGCAGAGTGGTTAGTGAGCTAATGTCTGCTGAGTGGTTAGTGAGCTAATGTCTGCTGAGTGGTTAGTGAGGTAATGTCTGCTGAGTGGTAAGTGAGGTAATTTCTGCTGAGTGGTTAA
The DNA here is from genome assembly GCA_032433765.1 of Megaustenia siamemsis. Lineage (NCBI taxonomy): Eukaryota > Metazoa > Mollusca > Gastropoda > Stylommatophora > Ariophantidae > Megaustenia > Megaustenia siamemsis. Next base: position 86,446,483 of record JAVIAB010000124.1, on the reverse strand, counting down.
TGAGGTAATGTCTGCTGAGTGGTTAATGAGGTAATGTCTGCTGAGTGGTTAGTGAGGTAATGTCTGCTGAGTGTTTAGTGAGGTAATGTCTGCTGAGTGGTTAGTGAGGTAATGTCTGCTGAGTGGTAAGTGAGGTAATTTCTGCTGAGTGGTTAATGAGGTAATGTCTGCTGAGTGGTTAGTGAGGTAATGTCTGCTGAGTGGTTAGTGAGGTAATGTCTGCTGAGTGTTTAGTGAGCTAATGTCTGCTGAGTCGTTAGTGAGCTAACGTCTGCTGAGTGGCTAGTGAGCTAACGTCTGCTGAGTGGCTAGTGAGCTATTGTTCGCTGAGTAGTTAGTGGGCTAATGTCTGCTGAGTGGTAAGTGAGCTAATGTCTGCTGAGTGGTTAGTGAGCTAATGTCTGCTGAGTGGTTAGTGAACTAATATATGACGTATTTTCTCGGATTGAGAAGGTTCCAGTGCCTATACAGTCTCCAAAAATTGTTACCAGAGATTTTACTGAGAAGTAAAGGCGGCATGGAGCGATACCGAACACATCACCCAAAAGTGCGACGCGTCATGGAAAAAAATGTTCATTAACAACACATTCCTCAAACATCCAGGGATAAAAAGTGGAATTACCCTTTACTTTATTCACTATTTCAGTTAAGAAACATTAACAGCATTCTCACTTCTGGTGCCAAATGGGAGTTTGGATTCTACCAGATGAGCTCAGTTCTCATATCAACAAGATCTCTAGAAATGAAGACCGTAAGTACATCGATCTTCATCGGGGTTATCTCCTACATGTTTTTCAACCCTTACCAAAATTTAATCCCTGGTTACTGAAAGCAGACAACCAGCAATCGACTTGAAGAGCAAGAAAAAAATTCGTGAAGACAACGTTCAATATGATGTGCTCACTTCGGAAACTTGTGTAATAAGATACTGGAACTGGCTTACAGTTTGCTTTTAAATTTTCATTTACATTATTTTATTTTATCGTTTGTTATTCTATGCTGTACTATGCTGCGCTACGTTACGTTATGTTATGTTAAATGAAGATCATCATCCTAGCAGTCCGGACACATCCATATGTGCCACCGATCATCTCCATAAAATGTTTCTCACTACACAGCTACTAATTGTGCCATTTCCGTGTTGGTTGATAAATCCTCTCATTCGCCCACAACATCGCTGTGTTCTGCCAACACCGGTCTTCACTTCCCGTTCACACAGTACAGACAGCCATATATTTGTACTTCTGCCAAAAGTCTTTTGTTTGAACCATCTCTCACACATTCATAATATCTGCCCGGTGTATTGGCTGTCCTGTAACTTTCTCACTTGATAAATGCAACATTATGTGTGATACATATTTCATGTTGAATATCCATTCAACAAACGAATGTGCGTGCAGCAGAGCTCCCTGGGCTTGATTTATCACCGACTTGTATAGTTTTAAGGAATAGGGAGTGACTTCCGGTCAATATGGCGGATAGGCGACAGGGAACCGTTGAGTCACTGTCTGAAAAATGTTTCTTGTTGCAGTTTAATCATATTCCAGGTCCGGCTTGCTACAGGAGCTACTGAGTAGTGCTCTGTGCACACAGTGAGCTGTGTGTTTCATCAGGATGGTGTTTCTATAATCAGATTGCTTTACGATAAATAATGATATCGTATGACGAAAGACAGTTTAGATGTGTTTCATTCCGTGTTGAAACGCCTCATGTCTTTTGACGCGTGCTGTATCAGCTACGATGGGGATTGCAACTGCCTTTCTTTGTTTGTATATTTGATGAAATGTTCATTCGGATGATTCCACTGGCACGGGCGGTTGAGTAATTATGGATTTCCATTCGTTTGCATTGATACCGGGGCCTTCCTGTAACCATAACTATAAGGAATAGGTTGACAAAGTTCGGTTTAAATTTTGTAAAACCTCGGTAATTACAAAACTAAACTGAGGGGGTTGAGAGGAATTAAGATTACCCCGTATTATAATGACGTGGGGGAGTGATTAGATTTCAGTGACGTAGTCCTCAGATATTTGGAGAGGCGGGGCCAGTGCTTATCATAGCATTTTTTTAATTTGATTGGCTCAATGATACAGCTCAGGTGCAATTTTTTTTCCAGCTTGGTCGAACAGATAGCGTCAGACTGTGTTTGAACTCAAGTACACTGAGTCATCAAGACAGGTCATTGCTGCTGACAGTCTAAATGAGAAAGCTAAAGAAGTGTGTGTGTGTGTGTGTGTGTGTGATAATTATGACGACGATGATATGATAAGAAATATAAGAAGAGAATATATAACGATTAATGACCGATTCCAGAATGGAGCATTTTTTCAATGCCGTTATCAGGTTGGTGCAGTTTTGAACTCTGAGAACATGACAACAATGATAAAAAAAAGATAATTAAATCAAATAGAAGAGAGACGAATGTAGCTTGGTATAACTCGATACAGTAGCCTTACTTAGCCCATCAATTCAAACTATCCAAATACAATTAGAGACAAAGAGCAAACGGAGGAAAGACGTGTAAGAAAGATTCGCTGAACAATACTTAATAAAATATCAAAACGAAAAACTAATATAATTATAAAAATTCAAGCAGAAAAGCTACACACAGCCATTTACATCATGGGGAAAAAGAGAAAAAAAAATAAGCAACGAGCTAGCGAGAAAGACAAAAGTGGATTGCATATGCCATTAAAAAAAAAAAAACAGGAATGCAACTAACAGAAACACACATATAACCAGACACGTAGAGAAATACACGCAAATCAAGTCCATAAACCATGATAAATAAAGAGATACGCAAAATGTGAAGACAGCTATCTGATAAATTGCTAACAAGAAAAACTGTCTGTGGAAATGGAAGATTTGGAGATGAAATAAAACTTCAGCGGATTGTAATGGCAAAAAAAAAAACAAAGCTAACAAAAATGAAACGATAAGATAAGACACGATAAGATAAGCTAGGAGTCACTTGTGAAAGTTGCTTTGTAAAAAACACATAAACGAAGTATGAAATGAGAGCAGGTAACAAAGATATTAACATCAGATGGCAGGAATATGTAACATAACTTCTTGATGATGTGCTGACATATAGGAAAAAAGATCGTCTATAGAATACAAGTGTTGACAAAATTCTAATAGAATTCTATAAACGCAAAAATGTAATTTGACATTGAAGTTATTACAAACTTGTTTAAAGATGTAAGGCATAATTTATCTTCAGTAAACATTGATTGTAATAGTTGTGTCTAAGCAAACCGTTCTATGGGCCTCACTATCTTAGTTCACTAGGTTCTGGTGAGCAACAAACTATTTATTTTGAAATGCGAACTTGATCTTATATTGGAGTAAACCCAGGAATAAAAGTACTAAAGAAGTGGGTAAACAAGAATATAGATGTTGGAGGAGATCAGTTACTTCTGTATGAGAATCGTCATCGTCATAAAATACTGTGTCTACTGGCGTAGGTGATCAAGTCTCTTCACGGCATTCTCTTTCTCAGTTCCTTACCAATTCTTTAGTTGACATCCAACCAACTCATTCTCTTAGACCAGCGCTGTCTAAAATGTTTATATATTGGGGCGAATCTGACGGGGAGACGCCAGCTCAAAGTTACTATTGCGAGTATGACAATATTAATAATAATAACGATAATAACAATACAAATAATATTCGTAGTAATTCAACACATGAAAAGAGACAAAGCTCCAGGTCTCGACAATATAACAATGGAAGAGATAAATGCATTAGGAGCGCTGGAAGTGCAAGTCATATCACAACTACTCAATGACATATGTGTCCGGATTTTTCCGTACTCGACCCGGATTTTCCCCAAAGTCGATTCATGTATTGAGCAGCCTTCTACTTTTATATGACTCGCACTGCTATCATCCACAAAGAGGATGGTTATTGTTACGGTTAATCGAATGCCCCGGTATTACTGTAAACTAATTAAAATCCATAACCGCTCAACCCCAGTGCCAGTGGAATCATCATAATTAAAACTCATCTCATTGAAGGATCCAAACAAATAAAGGCAGCAACAGTCCCCACCATAGCAGCTACAGCACACACGCCAAAAGACATAAGATCAAGCGGCAGAGACAGTGAACGAGAACGGTCAGCATATAAAAAGTAAAGTACCCCGTCGCGCCAAGTGGCGTATAGGGAATATGGTGTTCTTCTTCCTCTTTTCTCTTTTCACTGATACCTAAAAGGTGTTGTGGTTTATATCATTTGTCGTTCTTGTGCTGCTCGAATTGTCTGAATTAGTGATTTCCCTTTGTTGTTACATGTCTCTGTCACTGCATCTATCCATCTTCTTCTGGGTCTTCCTCTTGGTCTTTTTCCATGCATTCTCCAGAAGAACGCCCTTGATGGTGATTGGTGAGGATTCATTCTGACCAGGTGGCCAAACCATTTAAATTGTTGTTGTTCTACATATTCTTGGCAGGGTTTTGTTCCTACTATTTTTCTTATGGTTTCATTTGGTATTCTATCTCTTCAAATATGGTGTTAGTGACCATAAATTTTACAGACCTTCGCACATGATTTTTTGAGAAATGTGGTCGGTATTACGCCCGTGCCGCTTTACTTTCCCAGAAAAAATCGTTACCCATTTAAGGCTGGGTGAATCTGGAAGCCGTCGATCAGCATCGAACCTGACCTCTTTGTCCTTTGTAGTCCAGTCTGCTAACTACTGAGCTATTGCGGCTCACAGACCAGCATATAAAATCCATCTTAATTAAACTGTACGACCACTTTCAAGCAATCCTTTAGTATTTTATCATCTATACATGAGTGAAACTCGTGTTTTCTGTGGACAAATAATCAGAGACAAGAAAGCGGCGAAAAAGATGTCGATGGTCGACTTGAAGTAAAGAAAGACCAAGAGTAGGGTCTACACCACTCACTAGATCAACGCCGGCTGTTATTATCTGTTCATGCTAGTAGTAATTGGGACCCAACTATCTGTTCATATTTCAAATACAAGTCAAATGTCAGTCTATACGTTCCAGGCTGGATGACGTCATACTCGTTGACCTTATCTAGGAAGAAGTTGTCTTATGATGCTTCCAAACTTGGGGTCAATATATTTTACACATATATATGTGTGTGTGTGTGTTGTTTGTTTGTTCCTGCTGAAGGCCTATTGAGCCGAAACGTCGTCACAAATTCGTGTCGTTCATCAATTACAAAAAGCTTTAATAACATTATTTTTTTTCAAATTTTTTTTTCAATTCTCCCTCACAATCAGCTTTACTGCAGCTTCGCATTTGCACGCATTTATTTGCATTTCTTTGCCTTGACCCCTTACGGCTCAAGATGTCTTGTTTTATGAATGTCAACCCACATATCGGGCATTATGTTTGCTGGACATCAACATCTGGAACAGTAACTCACGGAAAGCTGTTCTGTACAACTCCCCCATCAAACTTCCGGATCTCTTTACGTCACGCTAATGCCCTGTCAACAATTTCTTCCCTTTATACTTTGGTTAACTATACAATTGATTCATATCATAATTCCAGATGTTGGCTAAATCAACATAATCTTGTGATGTATTTTACGAATATATCGTAATGCACTACATGCTCGCTAAAAAGGTATTTGAAAACTAATAACCTAAAGAGTAACACCAAGGGTTTAATCTCAAATAATGTCCAATTAGTCTATTGAGGACAATCTATCGGGTTCGATTCCAATCCATGGATTCCAGGTTCACCCAGCTTTAAATAAATACCGAGGGGGACTGGTTGGTCTCGATGTAAAACACCGGTCTCGAGACGGAGAGGTAGTGGGTTCAAATCCCGGTTGGTTGAGATTTTTATTTATGATTTCTTTCTGCGGCAACCACCCCTGGTCTCAGCAGCGAAGTCCGAGTTGAAACGTTAATTACTCATCGACGGAAAAAAATATGAGTACCTCCGAAGTCGGAGTTATCTGCCTGTGCGGCGAGGGACCCTTGTGCACACGGCTTCCAGGAAAAAAATGGATTAACATGCAAAATTCAGTTCCTAGTCTCTAGGGACTTCGTCAGAGGTAAAAGCTGGCGAACGAAAAAAAAATAGATACCGGAATTTCTTTTAAACAAAGCACCTCTCTTTTCTCTCTCTTTTCTCTTTCTTTTCTCTCTCTCTCTCTCTCTTTTCATTTTTCTTTTATATGCGGGACTGGTTGGTCTCGAGGCAATACGTCAGCCTCGAGACAGAGAAGCTGTGGGTTCAAATTTGACCTGCACCAGTTGGGATTTTTATCTATGATTTCTCTCTGCGTCAACAACCCCTGGTCTCAGCAGCAAGGCCCGGCTTGATACGTCAGTTCCTCAGGGACGGAAAAAATATGAGTACCTCCGAAGACGGAGCTATCTGCCTGTGCGGCGAGGGACCCCTGTGCACACGGCTGTCAGTGAAAAGCGGATTAACGCGCAAAATTCAGTTCCAAATCTCTAGGGACTTCGTCAGAGGTTAAAATTGGCGAAAGAAAAAACACAATTCTCTTATATCGCTTAGGGTGTCGAGGGAAATACAAAGCTCTAGTTCCTGCCCTGCAGGTAGCATCAACCATTGGCAATTGATGTTGTAGCATTTCTTAGAGCCTGTAAGTCCATCTTACTCTGGATTTATCACGGGCTCTTCTTCCACGTTCTCTTTTAACATGGTTTGTGTGATGTATCAACTTTTGATATTGTTTCCAGATAAACAAACCATTTCATTTGTTGTTTTTGTTGTTTACTTCAGAATTGATTCTATGTCCAGTCTCTCCATTACGACCTCATTTCTTATAATGTCTCTTCCGGTCACTACAAACTTTTATCAAACATCTCATCTTTATGGTAACAAGTAGGCACTGGTGTTATATTGACCACATTACCTACAACCGTTGGGAGCCGCGATAGCTCAGTGGTTAGTGAACTGGACTACAAAGGACAAGGGATAGGGTTAGATCCCAACCGACGGCTTCCGGGTTCACCCAGCCTTAAATGGGCACCGGATTTTTTTCTGGGAAAGTAAAGCAGCACGGGCGTAATTCCGACCACATTACCCTAAAAATCATGTGCTGAAGGTCTGTAAAATATAGGGTCACTAACACCATATTTCCCTATACGCCACTTGGCGTGACGGGGGTACTTTACTTTTACTTACTTACCCACAACCGTTGTTTAAAAAAAAAAAAACATTGATAGAATTAAGGAGAATTTAATCCTTCGCGTAAATGTATTTTTAGTCATGATACTCCACGTAACGACAACTAAGGTGTAACTAGTCATGGAGTAGTAGCTGTGATAGATTTGGATTAAATATTTTCAGATGAGATTTTGTAAAAGTGAAAATGTAAAAGTGGATTTGCACGCCAAAATATGTAGAGATGGAATTAGTGCAGTGTAGTGCGAAAAGAGAGAAAAGTGACGTAAAAATAGGATGACGTAGGTTGTTAGGGAATTGGTTAGTGGCAGTTGTTAGGGAGTTCGTGAGTTGGAGTTGAGCATGCAGAAAGTTCGTTCAGTGGCGTGTTGCAAGCAAAGTCTGCTTAAAGGGTCTTGCGACCAAGGACTTATCCACTGATGTTGCAGTACAAGTCAACGGTTTTCGTTATTAAGTTAAGGAAAGCTGTATGAATCAGCTATGAACAACTATTGTGTTTAAGGAAGTTCTAGAAAGTTCATTCAGTTGCGTGTTGCAGTACAAGTCAAACGATTAGTTATGAAGTTCTAGGGAAGGCTGTTTGACTCAGCTATGAAATGACTAATGTTGTCAAGCAGTCTGCTAAAGTGATTTTAGTTGTGACTAAGTAATTGTCCACTGATGGATTTTGCAGTACAAGTCAACGGCTTAGTTATGAAGTAAGGGAAGGCTGTATGAATCAGCTACGAAACGACTATTGTGTTCAAGGAAGTTCTAAGGACATTCTATGAGTGTGAGCAAGGTGTCGGAGCTCTTCAACTAGAGTTACAGTACAAGTGAACTGTGTGGTTTTCCATGGTAGTGTGGGGGCTGGAAATTAAGCCCTTATACTAGTCATCTGTAGGAGCCAGTGGTGGATCGAGTGAGGTCCAAAATGGGTGGTTCCAGGCATATATGTGAGGTACAACTTGACAATGTAAGCGTGGGGAGTGAGTGAGGTGGTCGTCGTGAGAGTCTGCTCGAAGTGTCGAGGAGAGCTGTGTGTAACTACAATAAAAGAGAGCCACTTATGAGGGCAGTGTGTTAACTCCTTTTGTCGGGTCAGTGAGAAGCACCACAAGTCTGAACGTACAACAGTGAATGAAGAAGTCTACAGATTAGAGGGCTGAAGGGCCACTACCAACAGCAACGCGAAATGCTACCACTAGACGGCCGCGACGACAGGCCAACCGTAGAGAACAGACCCAGGGTAGCCAGACATGTGCAGTACTTAAGTGACCCAGAAAACGCTGAGGGAATAGGGCGCCAATGGTCCTGTTCTAAGCGGAGTTTTACAATATTTAGTGGAGTCAAAATGGAACAAAAGAAATTCAATAGAGAAAATGTGTAAGACATCCATCAAATACCAGGTTTAAACATCAATGGCAGTATAAATAACAACATAAGATAGATGATACTGAATTAATGTCAGAAAGCATCAAAGAGCGACAAAAATTGGTAGCGGAAATCAACAGCAAAGGTAGAAATTATGGGATTAAATAAATATTAAGAAGATCAAATGGTGATAATAAGCAGAGATAATATCTAAAACTAGCAAGTCAAGATCAAAATAAATTAAGAAACTTTGATGAATCACAAAATAAATTAAGAAACTTTGATGAATCACAAAATAAATTACTTATAGCATTCAGGCTGCGGAAAAATGCTAAGTAGAATGCAGAAGGAGAGCACACACAAAATGAAGTATATTTAACAATATTGTTTGTATTTGGGTATTCGGAAAATAAGATTAAAGTGTGTAAGGGACAGTACCTCACGGCAAGAGGCAGCCTCATCCTCCTGGATGGCCTTGGAGCTTATTTGGTTCCCCCACTGCTACCCTGTTACGTATTGTTCCTCGTGTTTGCTTGTGTACGGCAGTACCACCTTTGGGTAACGGCTTTGGCAGCCCGGCTAAACTACGCAGGTCAAGTTAAGGAAGGAAGTCGTCACACCGGATGGCAAAAAGGACGGCGGATCAGCTTAGTCGACAACGGTCTTGAAGGCAGGAGCTAGAACAGCTTGGTATCGGGCTCATGGCACAACAGGGACCTAAGGTGTTAACTGGCCTGAACCAATCAGAACGCAGCGGCAAAGTATTGAATATAGACTGCCGAGAAATCATAATTAAAAAGACTTGGCTTATAAACAACATTCTACAAAGGAAATTAAAATACTACGGCCATATGAAAAAGAAAACAACGGGTTGGAAAGAACAATAATGGAAAGCATAGCTCCTGGCTACGCATTAGAAAAAGACGAAGAAAAGGGTAGTTTTAAGACATCAAATGAACATGATAGTGACAACAGTAAAAGGGGAAGATCTATTTAGAGATCTATGTGGTGAATGCGACGTTTTACAAAGGACATAAGACCTGATGATAATGATGATGGTATCTTTTTTATTACATCTAAAGAAATACAAATATAGTTAAATATAATGTTCTGTAAACACTGTTTTATTGAAGAGAAATATAGGATTAAATAAGTCAACATAGAAATTGAAATCTTAGAAATATGGATACATATAAAGAATAATGTACTCTTATGTAGAACCAGTCTTAACATATGGATGTGAATCATGGACAATAGGACAACAGACAATAAAATCACTGGAGGCTGTAGAAATGAGGTTTTACAGAAGAATGTTGAGAATGCCTTAAATTAAGAAGAGCAATTAAAACGTTCTGAAAGAGACCAAAGCAAAGTGAGATCTAATTTGCAATACCAGGAAAAAAACAATCATAATTTTTTGCCATGTAATGAGAAGAGAACAGCTGAAATGAATTGTGACATTTGGGAAAGTTGAGGGACGAAGAGATAGAGAGAAGCAAAGATAAAAGTTACCAGACAACTTAAGAGAATGGCTCGGCAGAAGGTCAACAACAGAAATGATAAATAACTGTCGAGACCGAAGTTGTGGAGAGACATGATCACCTACGCCAACAGGCCCGGTACTTGATGATGATAATGGTATCGAATAATTGGAATGACTGTTTAGATGATGGGTAGCTCATTGTGTGACTGCCAAGAGGCTATGGAGCTGGGTCTTTGTCAGCTCTAGTTTGTCGATCTTCATGTAGCTTTACATATGGGCCGTTATCAGTTTTCGCGCTATGCGTCTGAGACCATGGCACCGCCGCCGCGGTGGTGCTGAGCTAAGATGCTCACCTCTCAACCAGAGAGTTCCTGGTTTAAACCTCATTTACAGAAATTGTAGTATTTTTCTTATAGTTATTCTTGACTTCAAGGTAAGAGAGATCGAGAACCAGCCCTATCGGAGACCAAAAAAAATAATGTCCCTTTTTCAAATTGAGCTGGTAGAAACACTATTGGCAGATACAAGTATAGTTCGTGTACCCCTGTTCGGCCAATTTTTTAACGTTAAATATAAATTATTACTATCTTTCCAATTAACAATTAACATACTTTCTTAAAACTACTATGGTTACCCAAGCTGGTGCTACGATGTTCGTATTCTGTGCTAAGAACATCTCGTGTTACCAAGAAGGAGATCGGGAAGGGGAATAGACTTTATCCACAAATAATGACAATGAGGATAATATAACATATTTTAAAAAAGGAATAACATGCCTGTAAAATGGAACAAAACAGAATAAACGCCTTATAATTTAAAAAAAGTAGAGGAAGACTTCCGCGTTACCTATGACCCTAATTAACATCAGACACTTACCGCGTGCGAAAATGGCGAAAATCTCAACCTCTGATATGAATGTCATCGACTACGCGGCTAAACTTCGTGACGCGATGATATGTAATGACGCTGACACGTTGACATTTATCCCTACACACCCAGAGACTGGAAGCTGTGAAGAAAAATATATTAGCGTTTGTGTTGTTTGATAGTCGTTATTTATTTACCAAAAATAGTCTGGTGATACGTTTTCTTTTTAAATCCATTAACCGGGACTTGCTAACGGGTAATATTACCTTAAATGACAAGATGTATGTCGGTCCATCTAACTAACCATCCACTCACCCACACATCCATCTATAGCTCGTTTCAAATCACTTTCCCAACTTCAAAACGCTATTGCTCAGTAACCGTTTGTTAAAAACTGTTGAAATTTTCCAAATGTTATTACAATGCAAAAGACCCTTTAAATGTATATTTAACAAATATCTTGCAGCTGCAGTTTTCTTAAAGCGGCGAATTTCTTTGATGTTTGTCAAAATTGTAAATTGTGAACCCCTAAATAATAGAAATTACCGTAGTTGCTGGTCTATGATTAATTTTCACTAGGTAAAGGCGTGGCCGTAATGGGGAAATAACTGAATAAAACAAAACACCAGGAGAATTATTGTCTTCTCAGTTCGAGGACGGACGATAATATCAAGGTATACCTGTATGTCCAATTTTCATAGTTGTGTGGTCCTGAAAAGGACCGTTTGTTGAACTAACTTAAGGTAATATAGGGGCCAACATTGTGGGGGATATATACTTTCATTCTGAATCAGACGAGTCTAAAAGATTAATAACTGTTTGGGGTTGAACATTCCACAAACCATCATTTTTCCAATATTCCTCTTCCTGTTTTAAGACGTGGTCTTCACATTTAGCCCAATAATCTTTGTCTATATTTAATAAAGCGAGATTAGCAAGAGTCTTTACATCGCATATTTTGAATGTTGTATTTTCATCTGCCACTTGTCCTTTTAATTTTGCCCAGATTAGTTCTATTGGATTTAAATGAGCATGGTAAGGTGGCAGCCTCAAACTTATATGACCGTGCTCTTGGATAATCTTATCTATTTGAAAAATCGTTGTCCTTTGTTTTTGCTTTACTAGAGATAGTAATTCAGGTTTTAAGTACATGTTATTAAATTGTATGTGCTCCTTTGTGAGCCATATCTTAATAGCATCTTTTGTACTGGATGACGTCGGGACTTTATCTTCAAGTGCAACAATGTTGTGGTACGCTGCATTGTCCATTATTAGGCAAGATGGTCGATCTAGTGATGGGAGAACATAATTTTCAATCCAATGTCTAAATAGGTGACCATTCATCTCAGAGTGATAATCCCGATTGTCTATGGATTTTGAAAGAAAAATGAGCTCTGCATTCTGTATTAGTCCATGTTGTCGACTACCTGCATGAGCAATTATCAAGCGCTGTCCTTTGCTGCTAGGTATTAATCTCTTAATCTTTCCATCTGATGACTGCCATTCCCTTTGGTTAGTATGGTGAGCATTGATCCATGTTTCATCCAAGTACACAATATCATAACCTTGCTTGCGCACCTCTTTTACTTCACGTAAGTACTTGCTTCTCATGACTACTATATGTGGCTTCTCACAGATGATGTTTCGTCCATTGGAATACTTTCTGAATGTAAAGCCTGCTCCTCCATAATGTAGACGTTGATATTTCAATACTGTTGTTCTTTTTCAGCGATACTTTTAATTTTCTTATTGTAACAGTTTCATTCATACCCAACATTTTGCGAATTTCACTTCTAATAAGTTCACTGTCGAAATTATCCAACATTTTTGCTCTTCCTTGTGATTTTGTATATTTTGAACATTGACGGTCACGTGCTTGAATCCAGCGATTAAATGACCGTTTAGATAAATCCAAAATGTGTCTTGTCCTATTCTCAGGGTTTTCTAAAGAATGAAATAATCTTCCTCGTTTAGCCTCTTTGCAAAAATAGTCATACATTTTTATTGCGATGTTTTGTAAACTGCAGAATTTCATTTTAAGACTCATGATAAATGTTATCGTTCCATGTCCACACCTATGAATGAACGGAAATGGAACACACAATTTCTCAAGTGTCTAATTGTGTCAAATAACCACGGCGAAAGCGTGCAAACACGTCAATTTTACCGTGTATGGATTTTTACTCGCTATTTTTAACTTAAAATACTGTAAACATTAAGTTTTGACTACATCAATGGGTCGTTATAAATTTATATAAATCAAATAAGCAACAATAATAACCAAATGTTTTTTTTTAAATAAAATTAATTCCCTGTTGGGTTCTAATCATTTTAACTTTACATGCAAATTTTGAACAACTTACAACAAGCGGTTAAAAAGCTATCGATTTTAAAAGTTGGGCACGAGTTATGAAACAAGCTATAAATGAATCTATCTGTCCGTCCGTTCGTCCGTCTACCTTCCTACCTATCTACCTACCTACCTACCTACCTGTCTATCTATAAATGACTGACCGATCTATTGCTACAGATAATAGAATGAAGATGAAAATATTTCAATTGTCCATATCTTCGTCCGTCTTCTTATTATTCTTCATTTTTTCTTATCACTTTCATCGGCCTTCTTTTCTTTCTCGTCCTTTTTTTCACTTGTTAACCCTTTTCTTCTTTTTATACTTTCTCCTCTTTGTACTTTCCTTCTCCCCTTTTATTTTAATCCCCTACATTATTGTATCTCTCACTCACTCACTCACTCACTCACTCACTCACTCACTTACTCACTCACTCTCTCAATCACTCTCTCAATCACTCACTCACTCTCTCTCACTCATTCACTCTCTCACTCACTCACTCTCACTCACACACTCTCTCACTCACACTCTCTCACTCACTCTCTCAATCACTCCATCAATCACTCACTCACTCACTCTCTCAATCACTCACTCACTCTCTCATTCACTCACTCACTCACTCTCTCAGTCACTCTCTCAATCACTCACTCACTCTCTCTCACTCATTCACTCTCTCACTCACTCACTCTCTCACTCACTCACTCACTCACTCACTAACTCACTCACTCACTCACTCACTCACTCACACACTCTCTCACTCACACACTCTCTCACTCACTTACGCTCTCACTCACTTACTCACTCACTCTCTCTTTCACTCTCACTCTCTCGCTCACTCACTCACACACTCTCTCACTCACACACTCTCTCACTCACTTACGCTCTCACTCACTTACTCACTTACTCTCTCACTCACTCACTCACTCACTCACTCTCTCACTCACATACTCTCTCACTCACACACTCTCTCACTCACTTACGCTCTCACTCACTTACTCACTCGCTCTCTCTTTCACTCTCACTCTCTCTCTCTCACTCTTTCTTCCACCCCTACTCTGTTTGCCAGACAAGCTAGCCCATCTCCCAGGTTTCGATGATCGAGTCAATCATCATCAGTATCCCTCCACTGACAGTAGCGTAAACTGTAAGCTTTGACTTTCTCACCGTTTTCATCTAATCTCTTTTCTGACGTATTAAACCTTACCTTGCTTTTCGAGAACTAACTTTGTTTTAAAATTCACCAAGAAATGGTGAGAAAAAAAAGTTGATAAATATTGTTTGTTTGTTTGCGTTCGCCACCGTTATATATTCAGCGTATTCCTGAGGGACTAATTTTACTCGAATATCCCTTTTTGCCTATTTTTCAAACTAGCAGTCGTGTGTTCAGGTGCACGGGTTCGTGTTCCCCCGCCATACAAGCCTATATTCTCCGACTACAGTTGCACTCTTGTATATTTATCGTCTAGAGCTGTAACGTTTTGGTCAGTTTTTTCCTATTAATTTTTCCCGATAAGCGGCTATTTTTGGGCCTACAGTTTTCTATTTCCAACTACCATGGTACTTTAACGGGCGCAGAATGCACACTCGACCTCCTGTTTTTCGCTGTTTTTTTTTCCAAGAGAGTTACACAACAGTTTCCACTATCAAGAGACCAGGGTAGGGTGAAGCCTCGGGTTCGATTTTATTTGTTTATTTTTATTTTCCACCGCCTGTGGTGGGAACCGAACCAAGGATCTTCTTGTCCACAGGTTGACGTCTTACCTGTCGCTTCAAATGTATCGATGTTCGTTTTGTAAAAAGTTGGCATTGGCAATACAAGACTTGTTAAGACTCTCTCTCGCTCTCTCAGTCTCTCACTTTCTCTGACTCAATCTCAATCCAATATCTCTCTCTTACTCTCGCTCTCTCTCTCACACATTCTCTTTCTCGTTCTCTTTCATTCTCTCACACTCTCTGATTCCTTTCTCTCGCTCTCTCTTACTCTCTCACTCTCTCTCTCTTTTTCTCTTACTCTTTCTCTCACTCACTCACTCACTCTCTCTCCCTCTCACTCTCTCACTCACTCAATCACTCACTCACTCATTCCCTCTCTCTACTCTCTCTCAATCACTCTCTTTTACTCTCTCAATCACTCTCTCTTACTCTCTCTCGCTCTCTCACTCACTCTCATTAGCAATACCAGACTTGTCATGTAATATGTCACTAAAAGTCGCTAATAGTTTAAATTCTTCATATTCACAATTATTTTGATGTATTTTGCAAAGTTGTGGATATGAAACTGTGAACAGCCTAAAGCCGGCAAAATGCGAATTTCTGTGTAAATCTACTAACTAATTATAGTTCGTTCAGAAATGCGTGCCCACAGAGTTTACTAATTACCTCGGAAACTGTTTGATGAATTTATGTAATTCTTTTTCATGAAATCTTATTTTGTCACCGACATTAAGTCTGATTTTTTTCCTATTGTCATGCATTTAGAAAAGATTTTTGCTTCTTTGGGGTATATTAAAATGTGGTTTTCTTGATTCTCATAATTTTTTAGGGTTTTACAATACCTACATTTGTTGTAATCAACTCACCATTTAAAAAGAATTTCACGTACTCTCCACACAATCTTAGCACCATCTCGCGATCACTGAACCGTAACTTGTAAAACGCAATCCACTGAGAGGTTTGTTAGAAAAATTAACATAATTTACAGTAAAATCTAATGTTCAGGGCACACAGTTTGATATTTTCCTAAAATTATATAACAAAAACCAATTTGTGCAAAATTCAGACTACCTTTGTACTTAAATGTTATAAAATCTTAAAGTCGGTGAAAAAATAAGATTTCATGAAAAAGAATTACTGAAATTCATCAAACAGTTTCCGAGTTAATTGATCATCACTGTGGGCACGAATTTCTGAACGAACTACTTTTATTTCTTACTACATGTACTTCTAGATAAGAGAATGGCTTGGGAGAAGGTCAACAACAGAAATGATAAATAACTGTCGAGATCGAAAATTGTGGAGGGACATGACCACCTACTCCAACAGACCCAGTACTTGATGACTTCTATACTTTTATAGTATGTCAACGGACAAGGAAGGCAAGTAGGTCTTAAAGAACCCATGACGAAATGGTATGTACTGGAGCGAAGGACACATGGTTAAACGTCATTTGGGTTTTAGTATTTAGAGTGGAAGTAATAGTTAGAATAGTGTAGTTGTAGAAGCAAGAACAGAAGTAATAGTTAGTATAGTGTAGTTGTTGAAGCAAGAACAGAAGTAATAGTTAGTATAGTGTAGTTGTAGAAGCAAGAACAGAAGTAATAGTTAGTATAGTGTAGTTGTAGAAGCAAGAACAGAAGTAATAGTTAGTATAGTGTAGTTGTAGAAGCAAGAACAGAAGTAATAGTTATTATAGTGTAGTTGTAGAAGTAAGAACAGAAGTAATAATTAGTATAGTGTAGTTGTAGAAGCAAGTTCGGAAGTTATATATTTCAGTAGCAGTGCTGGATGGGACATTGGGTGGGAACCCCCAACATGACCAGGGGTGATTGTAGTTAGCGGCTCATAGCTTCAGGATCAGCAGTAGCTAATCGGGATCCTCCTTCACTACCCCAAAGAGCTTCTGGAATCAGACAATCCAGTTTAGCCTAGAGAGTATAAGTCGAAGAAGAAAGGCAAGCTGGTAACCAAATACGCCGATACGAAGTCGGATACGTTGGGCCGAATTATGCAAATATTGCAGCTTTATGTAAACTGCAAAATAAAACTCCTTATCGCTTTTTTGAAAAGAGTATATAAATTCAAGTGCAACGTTTCAAATACTTGGGCACAATAATAACATCAGATGGAAGATGCACCACAGAAATAAAAAGCAGAATAGCTCAGGCCAAAATAGCATTTCAGAAAATGAAAAATATCTTATGCAACAAATCTATGTCAATAGAAATGAGAAAGAGAGTTCATCGGTGCTATATAGAACCAATTCTGACCTATGGAAGCGAATCATGGACAGTAGACAAAGAAATGAAAAGACGATTAGAGGCTACCGAGATGGGATTTCTCAGAAGAATGTTGAAAGTTCCCAGGACAGCTAAAAAGACAAATGAGGAAGTTCTCAAAAAGGCCAACACAAAAAGGGAGCTCTTAAAAAACATCAGAAAGAAGCAATCAACATTTTTCGGGCACATCATGAGAAGAGGAAAGTTGGAATACTTGGTTACAACTGGCAAAATAGAAGGAAAGAGAGATCGCGGACCACAAAGAGAGAAAATACTGGATAGCTTGGTGTCATGGCATGGAAAACAGTCAACAACAAAACTAATACGATGCACAGTAGATAGAAGATTGTGGAGGGACATGGTCACCTACGCCAACCGGTAGGGCACATGATGATGATGAGATAAATTTTATTCTATCCATGGAACCAGTTTCATAGCAGTCAGGGATTCCCCATATCCGCTCCACCACTTATCACAGCAAATGCCAAAATGCATCGATAAATAAGTGGATAAAGCGTAGTCGTAAGAGTAGTTTTCTTAGTAATAGTAGTAGTTTGTTTCCTTTGTAATAGTAGTAGCAGTTTCCTTAGTAGTAGTAATAGTAGTTTGTTTCCTTAGTAGTAGTAATAGTAGTTTGTTTCCTTAGTAATAGTAGTAGTTTCTTTCCTTAGTAATAGTAGTAGTTTCTTTCCTTAGTAATAGTAGTAGTTTCTTTCCTTATTAATAGTAGTAGTTTGTTTCCTTTGTAGTAGTAGTAGCAGTTTCCTTAGTAGTAGTAATAGTAGTTTGTTTCCTTAGTAGCAGTAATAGTAGTTTGTTTCCTTTGTAGTAGTAGTAGCAGTTTCCTTAGTAGTAGTAATAGTAGTTTGTTTCCTTAGTAGCAGTAATAGTAGTTTGTTTCCTTTGTAGTAGTAGTAGTAGCAGTTTCCTTAGTAGTAGTAATAGTAGTTTGTTTCCTTTGTAGTAGTAATAGCAGTTTCCTTAGTAGTAGTAATAGTAGTTTGTTTCCTTAGTAGCAGTAATAGTAGTTTGTTTCCTTTGTAGTAGTAATAGCAGTTTCCTTAGTAGTAGTAATAGTAGTTTGTTTCCTTTGTAGTAGTAGTAGCAGTTTCCTTAGTAGTAGTAATAGTAGTTTGTTTCCTTAGTAGTAGTAATAGTAGTTTGTTTCCTTTGTAGTAGTAATAGTAGTTTCCTTAGTAGTAGTAATAGTAGTTTCCTTAGTAGTAGTAGTAATAGTTTTCTTAGTAGTAGTAATAGTAGTTTCCTTAGTAGTAGTAGTAATAGTAGTTTCCTTAGTAATAGTAGTTATAATAGTTTTCTTAGTAGTAGTAATTTCATTAATAGTTTTTACCTTAGTAATAGTAATAGTAGTTTCCTTAATAGTAGTTTCCTTAGTAATAGTAATAGTAGTTTCCTTAATAGTAGCTTCCTTAGTAGTAGTAATAGTATTTTCCTTAGTAGTAGCAATAATAGTTTTCTTTGTAGTAGTAATTTCATTAATAGTCGTAATAGTAGTTTCCTTAGTAATAATAGTAGTTTCTTTTATAGTAGTAACAGTAGTTTCCTTAGTAATAATAGTAGTTTCCTTAGTAGTAATAATAGTAGTTTCCTTAGTAGTAGTTATAGAAGTTTCCTTAGGAATAATAGTAGTCTCATTAATAGTAATAATGATAGTTTCTTTAGTACAGTAGTAGTAATAGTAGTTTTCTTACCAGTAGTAATAGTAGTTTCTTTAGAAGTAGTAATAGTAGTTTCCTTAGTAATAATAGTACTTTATTTAGTAGTAGTAATAGTAGTCTACTTAGTAATAGTAGTTTCCTTAGTAGTAGTACTGGTAGCTTCCTTAATATTAGTAATAGTAGTTTTAGTTTCCGTAATAATACTTGTTTTCGTAGTTCTAGTAATAGTAATATCCTTAGTAGTCATCATCATCAAGTACCGGGTCTGCTGGCGTAGGTGATCATGTCCCTCCACAACTTTCGATATCGACAGTTATTTATCATTTCTGTTGTTGACCTTCTGCCAAGCCATTCTGTCTGTTATTTTTTTCTCTTTGCTTCCCTCTATCTTATCGTCCCTCAATTTTTCCAGTTGTTGCAATATATTCCAGTTGTTCTCTTCTCATTACATGACCACAAAATGATGATTGTTTTTTTCCTAAAGTTTGAAATTAGCTCTCTTTTTGCTTTGACCTCTTTCAGAACATCTTCATTACTCTTCTTGTCTGCCCATGGTACTCTCAACATTCTTCTGTAAAACCACATTTCTACAGACTCCAGTGATTTTCTTGTCTGTTGTCCTATTGTCCATGATTCGCATCCATATGTTAAGACTGGCTCTACATAACATTTAAGAACTAAGTAGTCTTTAGTAGTAGTAATAGTAGTTTCCTTAGTAGTAGTTATACTAGTGCCTAGTGGTCGGTTCGAAGGCAGAAGTTCTGAAATTATAAATCTACACAAGATGAGACGGCTGTGCAGGGCCAAGAATCAAAGAATCAAGGCTAACAGCAAAGAAACAACACATCTACGTAGCCCCACTGTTGGTGACTGGTAGGAAGGACAAGTATAAATATACATATTGCTACCAAGAAGATATACATTTGAAAAAGGATGAATTGATTTGGAAAGGATTAACATCTCTGTAGAAAAGGGCTACATTCATTTAGAAAGAAATAAATCCAATTAGAAAAGAAACAAAGCCATTTAGAAAGAAACAAATCATTCTAGAAAGAAACAAATACAGTTGGAAAGAAACAAATATATTTAGTAATAAACAAATCTATTTAGAATTAAACAAATCCATTTAGAAATAAATAAACCCATTGAGAAATGAAGAAATTCAATTAGAAAGGATTAATTTCAATTAGTAAGAATGAAATTCATTTAGAAAAAAATTTAATTCATTTAGAAGGAAACAAATCAATTCAGAAAAGAAAACAATGCATTTAGGAAAGAGCAAATCTATTTAGAAAGGATGAAATTAAAACTAAAAACAGTCATGCTGAAGTCGGATGTGTTGGGCCGAAAGGCGCAAATATCACAGTTATACTGTAAACCACAACACAACGCAGTCACGCCTGCTTAACGTCCTTTTAAGGGCGGATGATGAAGAGGTGTACTCCTTTAAGCATCGGGCGAACGCAAGCAAGCAAGCAAATTACAAACTGTAACTTTTGAAAATCAGAAAATAAGTTTACTTTCTAGAAATACATCTAAAAGTAATATTAATTACTGTATTAAAGAAAATCAGTGTTTGTAATGAACGTAAAAGTAATAGTTTGTTCTACTCCATTTCATACACCCCTGTTTGTTTTCTTTGTCCGAACGAAACGTTGCCGTTTCTGTTATTATCTTTTCGCTGAATTTAATTTCCGAACATTTCAGTTTTTGAAAAGATAATCTCTTTATTTATTTATTTTTCGGCAAACCGTAGACGAAATTCAACAGTTTTTCCCCCCCCCCCCCATTCTTAAAAAAAAAAAACAATGATATAAAAGAAAGGACAAAAAAAAAAAAAATAAATAAACAAATGAAAGAAAAATAAGAAGATGGATTGAATGCCAGTAGAAAACTGATACAGGATATTTTTATGTCTGAAAGCTGTCAGACAAGCGGTCTGGTCTGAGACTTAACACGAGATTTAGTCTTTGACAATGTCATCAACTGTACGAGAGCAGACAGTGAGACTGAAAACTAAACAATGATAAATTCCATTAAGAAGAACTTGAATGTAACAGAAGGGATTTTTAGACAATGAAATAAAGACAGGTAGAGGGGAAATAATCATCGTCGTTTTCATCTTTTCCACTGTTATTATTCCAATTAACTTGTTTGCGCTCTATCTATATTTCCACTGTTTTATATATTCAACTTTTTAACAAATATATTAATATATTTATTCGATATTTCTTTCATATATCTATTTCTTTATTTCTCCATTTATCTTGTCATTCTACTACCTCGCTCGTTTCTTTAACGTTATTCGAGGATCTCATCATTCTTTTCCTCATTCGTTTCCTCCTTTATCGGTGTTTTCCTTTTCTTTTTGTCCTCTTTCGCCTAATTTTATTTTGCCGTTTTCCTTTACATATAATTTTCATCGTCAATTTTTTCTTGACATGTTATATAGTGATGACACTATAGATCGTATCTTCAAATTGCAAAGCAGTTACTTTTGCCATGTTGAAATTTGGTTTTTATAAATATTTGATTTCTACATTCTTATCCTTCAGCGCAATTTTAAACAGATATTTAATTTTCAGTGTTTTAAATTTATTACATCCATTTGTATGTTTAACATTTATTTGTATGTTTACTGTTTATTGCATCTATTTGTACGTTTACTATTTATTACATCTATTTGTATGTTTACTATTTATTACATCTATTTGTATGTTCAATATTTATTACATCTATTTGTATGTCAAATAAATGTCTAAAGAAAATACTTGGTATAGCGTGGACCGCATTCAAAACAAACAAGGAAATAAGAGAAATTGCCAATCCACCACTAATATCTTCAGTAATCAAGAAAAGACGATGACCATATATTGAACATTTGATGAGGAGAAATAATAACCGAATAACAAAGCAAGCCCTCATGTGGGAAACAACAGGTAAGAAGAAAAGAAGCCGACGCAGAGAGTCATTGAGAAGAACATTGATCAGAGAGGCAAGAGCAACAGGAATCGGCTTCCTCAATGAGATAGAGTTGCTTGCACAAAACAGAGACAAATGGCGACATGTGATAAAATATCTTTACAAGGATTGAAAACTGTGTGAATAAAAATTTAGAGAAAGAGTTTCTGGGTCTATGCCATATGGGCCGGCTACGGCTCGAAAGGTCAATAGATTTGTGTTGATTTGTATGTCTAATATTTATTACATCTATTTTTATGTTTAATATTTATTACATCTATTTGTATGTTTAATATTTATAACATCTATTTGTATGTTTAATATTTATTACATCTATTAGTATAGTAAAGTACCCCCGTCACGCCAAGTGGCGTATAGGGAAATATGGTGTTAGTGACCCTATATTTTACAGACCTTCAGCACATGATTTTTGGGGTAATGTGGTCGGTATTATGCATGTGCTGCTTTAATTTCCCAGAAAAAATCCGGTACCCATTAAAGGCTGGGTGAACCCGGAAGCCGTCGGTTGGGTTCGAACCCTACCCCTTGTCCTTTGTAGTCCAGTTCACTAACCACTGAGCTATCGCGGCTCCCTACATCTATCTTTATGTTCAATATTTATTACATCTATTTGTATGTTTAATATTTATTACATCTATTTGTATGTTCAATATTTATTCACATCTATGTGTACGTTTAATATTTATTAGATATATTTGTATGTTCAATACTTATTACATCTATTTGTATGTTCAATATTTATTACATCTATTTGTATGTTCAATATTTATTACATCTATTTGTATGTTCAATATTTATTACATCTATTTGTATGTTCAATATTTCTTACATCTATTTGTTGTTCAATATTTATTACATCTATTTGTATGTTCAATATTTCTTACATCTATTTGTTGTTCAATATTTATTACATCTATTTGTACGTTCAATATTTCTTACATCTATTTGTATGTTCAATATTTATTACATCTATTCATATTTTGAACTTCATTAAACCTGGGTAGTCCAGAAATGGAAAACACCTGTGTTCAAAGTCCACTAAAAGGCTTGGTGATTTTTCAATAGAAAAAAAAAATTAATCCGAGGTTTCTTTGTGACGTCACCCTACTCTGGTGTCTTTGGTAACGAGATCCGATGGCTAGTCTTCTCGGACAACGGCAATAAACAGATGGTCCCGTGTACACTCGCGCACGTTAAAGGGCCCTTGACAGTTTCAAATCGAAAAGAGCTGGCCTTAAAAATTGGCCATTGTCTGAGTAAATTGTGAGTAGAAATCGACCTACACTGTTAATCCCAGGCCGTGTTACGGAGAATCAATTAAGAGGAAGAGGTATGTTTACAGCACTCGGAAAAATGGACAACTAATCAACAACAGAAGAAAAAAAAACAAAGAACAATATATGGTCCGATGCAGGATTGAATCTGTACTCCTTGGCACAGCGCTTTGCCACGAAAAGCCAAATTTTCTTTCGGTTACTAGAAGGGAAGTTGTGCATATGTGGGAATATCCGTCTGGCCTGCAGTGACGTCAATCCGTTATAGTCTCAAGTCTCTTGCAAAATTAAACCTTCAACATAACAACCATAATTATAACGAGTCTGTCAATCTCATTTTGGTTGTTATTGTTAAATGTTGGCCAGACAACTGCTTTGTCGACGCGTATCCGTGAGTCCTGAAAAGAGCGTAAAATCGTCCTGAGTTGTATTGTGAAAAAAATGTACAGTCAGCAGTGATGCTTGTGCTTTTCGGCCAAACTGATCCGACTTCAGCCTGATATTTATGAATACTTTCCCTCTCCCTTTCTTACTCTCATTATAGATTGGTTTGTGTTATTCAGAACACTTTCTGTTCCACCATTTCTCCACCTTTATATGAAGCAGAGTTTTGGTTAGCTTTGGTTTACTTCGCTATTACATTAACAGTCCGTTAAATACATTAAATGAAAGAAATATAATATGCATGTGATAATATATCTCAGCATGATTAGAGGTCGATATTTTGAAATCACGTTGCAAAATAATGCTTCCTTTCCCTATTCTCTATTGTAGGATGTCATCATTTTAGGTAGAGTGGTTATAAAATTTCACTGAGCCAAGTTGTAGCATTAGTATGTGAGAGGGCCAGTGCGCTGTCCTCGTTGTTATTTTCCTTTCCCAACTCTTTAAGTCAGGTACTTATTTTTCGCCAGCTGATTCACCTGGAGACGCCGAGCTGTGTTCGAACCCATATCCTCTTCATTAGCTAGCCAGTGGCGCTGACAGAAGAAACACAGCAAAATCCCAAGTATAGATACCCCCAATTTATGCAGTGGCACATGTAACACAAGGGGGTCACAGTGGCTCAGTAGTTAGGGACCTGAACTAACAAGGGGGTTGAACTCTGATTCGATCAGGTTCATCTAGCCTTACATAGGTACTGGACTTTTATGTGAAAGAAAAACGGCACTGGCGCTCTACCGACCACATCGCCTCAGAAAGATGTATCAAAGGTACACCAAAAAAAGACACACCATATTATCCATGCGCTACCACGCGACATAACGGGGCTTGCTTTTTTCCCTTTCTTCAAATATAATACAAGTAACCCTTACAGCTGTGTAAATAAACGAGTAGAACTGAAATGAATTACATCGAGCGTACCATAAAAACTGCACACAAACAGCATTTTGGCAGAGATCATACACTTAACTCACATGAAACCCGTATGTTGCTTGTAACGACAGGAATAAATTACATGCAATTCCAGGGCGTTTCATTAGCACTTAAGTAAAATGAATATAGCAAAAATCCAGTGTCCCCAGTGGCTGCATTCGAAAATTTCAATTGACAATTTAAATCGTTAACAGCGCTACAAATAATTACCGTACTCGTCACGTGTGTAGGTCTCACTAGACCTTGCTGTAATAATTAAAGCTTTCATTAGTATATTTGGATTGCATTCATCGGTAAGTTTATCGGCTTCAGAGATTGGTAAAGGATAGAGCCAGTAGTGGGGTGTGGTATACTCTTAAAGGTGACAGGTTTACAAAAAAGGAACACAACAAAATACTGACGTTCCGGCCGGCGGCCTTTTTCAGAAGACGTGGACAACGACAACAAACGGCGAGAAACATATACCTACAAATATATATCCGACACATGTCGGATGATGAAGTCAACAAACGGCGAGAAACATATACCTACAAATATATATCCGACACATGTCGGATGATGAAGTCAACAAACGGCGAGAAACATAAACCTACAAATATATATCCGACACATGTCGGATGATGAAGTCAACAAACGGCGAGAAACATATACCTACAAATATATATCCGACACATGTCGGATGATGAAGTTAACAAACGGTGAGAAACATAAACCTACAAATATATATCCGACACATGTCGGATGATGAAGTCAACAAACGGCGAGAAACATATACCTACAAATATATATCCGACACATGTCGGATGATGAAGTTAACAAACGGTGAGAAACATATACCTACAAATATATATCCGACACATGTCGGATGATGAAGTTAGGGAGAGGTGGACAGAGGGATGAGAGATGGTATGGTGAGACGAGAAAGAGCTGTGTCACATGTTAGAGGATAGGTGAAGTGTAGATATATGTATATATGCCTCACCGTTTGTTGTCGTTGTCTTCCGGCTTCTGAAGCAGGTTTCCGGCCGAAACGTCAGTATTTAGTTGTGTTCCTTTTTTGTAAAGCTGTCACCATACCTTGGAGTGTATACTACACCCCACTACTGGTTCCTTGCTACCAGCTTTACCGCAGCACTGCAATCAGTTGTCTGTTACCCATTGGTAAAGTATGCTCCGCAGCATATAATTTGTACTTTGTTGTTGGAGCTGCAGCGCAATCTGGACAAAGTCTTCACTTTTCATGGGACGAAGAAGTGTGTGTGTACACTGACGGTCCTTTCTCTTTTTCTTTTCTCTTTCTCACTGGTACCTAAAAGGTGTCGTGGTTATATCATTTGTCGTTCTTGCACTGCTTTGAACTGACTGAATTAGTGATTTTCCTTTATTGTTACACGTCTCTGTCACTGCATCTATCCATCTTCTTCTAGTTCTTCCTCTTTGTCTTTTCCCATGCATTCTTGAGAAGAACGCCTTGATGGTGATGATTCATTCTGACCAGGTGGCCCAAACATTTAAGTTGTTGTTGTTCTATATATTCTTGGCAGGGTCTTATTCCAGCCATCTTTCTTATGATTTCATGTTATATTCTATCTGATCTTGTGTTGTTTGTTAATTTTCTCAAGCATCGCATCTCACATGTATTGATCTTTCTTAAATGTGATTTAGAAAGGGTCCATGTTTGACTTTATAGCACAAAGTTGGTACGAAAATGCTTTTATCATGTGTTGTTTAGCTGCTATAGAAATGTGTGGACGTCTTAGCAATGGTGAAAGCTTGTATGTGACAACATTTGCTTTTTGTTTTCTCATGTCAATTTCTCTGTCTAGTTTTCCATCCTCTGTAAACATTGTGCCCAAATACTTGAATTCCTCTACTTGTTTTATTTCTTCATCTTTGATCTTAATGTTTAGTGGGTGCCTTAATTTGCTTATTTTCATAGCCTCTGTTTCTGCTGTGTTAATTTTTATACCGTAGTTTGTACAACTTTTATCTAGAGAAGTTATATGCTGCTGTAGCACGCTTCCGGTGCGTGACAACACGTGTACTGGCAACAAGACACATTATTTTTTTTTTGCGATGGGAGAAAATTTAAATTATAAATGAATTTCATCGCTCGTAGTAAAAGAAATTCAAGTGTTCTTGTGTGGATGATTTAGAACACCGACGGTTTTTGTAGTTTATTTGCTGTGAAACAGATCTTCTGGAAGGTTTGGTGTCTCTGCTTCTTATTCAAAGTCTTGAACTAAACTGTCGCAGTCTCTAGACCGTATTTCAAAATAGCTGTGCCTATTTCAACATAATTTTATTGTAATGCAACTGTCTGACAGCAACAGCGCTGGAAGTTGCCAGCAATTCATAGCTGATAGCCTGCACCAGGAACCAGGACCATCCAGATTCTGTGCCACTCTTCATGGTGCTTTACGTAACAGACTGACCAGTCTGGTCTGGTCAAGCGAGTCGGAATCTATGAGGGAAAGCAACCCCATAAGCGAAGGTTTCGTGCTGACGTCGGATGTGTGTTGGACCTAAGCCACAACCCAGCGCACATCTACGTTCACAAACGCCCTTGTAAGGAAGGATGTCGCAGAGGACTAGCTATTCTTTTTGTAGTATTGGGAGGACGCAAGAAAGGAAGGAAGGAAGGAGGGAGGGAAGGAAGGAAAGAAGAGAGGGAGGGAGGAAGGAAGGAAGGAAGGAAGGAAGGAAGGAAGGAAGGAAGGAAGGAAGGAAAGGAAAGGAGGGAAGGAAGGAAGGAAGGAAGGAAGGAAGGAAGGAAGGAAGGAAGGAAGGAAAGGAAGGAGGAAGGAAGGAAGGAAGGAAGGAAGAGAGGGAGGAAAGAAGGAAGGAAGGAAGGAAAGGAGGGAGGGAAGGAAGGAAGGAAGGAAGGAAGGAAGGAAGGAAGGAAGGAAGGAAGGAAGGAAGGAAGGAAGGAAGGAAGGAAGGAAGGAAGGAAGGAAGGAAGGAAGGAAGGAAGGGAGGGAGGAAGGGAGGAAGGGAGGAAGGGAGGAAGGGAGGAAGGAAGGAATTCTTCTGCATTCAGTTTCACATGTATAGCAGATGACATAGAAAGATGAGTCGAGTCCAAGAATTTAGTTTTCTAGAGATAATTATTTGCCTATCTGGAGGTCAGAATTCGGTCTTTAGTTCTTCTCTGTACATTCACAAGTAGAAAGATCACTGAAGTCCCTAGATCAATCTAACATGTACACAGAGGTTTAGCCAATGGATACACATTCTTTAAATCCTGGGCATCGAAACATATAGTCGTGATAACAACGTCTGAGCATTATCATTGTCCAATGTATCTCATTCCATTACTGGGTACCCTCGCCGTTCAGGTTGACACGTTCCCTCTTCAGAAGCGGAAGTTAACGAAATCTTGCGAGCCGTGTTCTTGCTAATTCGAAGTCTACTCATAAGACAAAGGAGATTTGGAGTGTCCATCTATGATTTGATTGGAGCGTGATAGCTCAGTGGCTACTGAATTAGGCTATTAAGAAAAATGGGACCCTCATCAACGGCGTCCATGTTCACCTAACCGTAAATGGGTAGCGAATGTGTTGTCTGGAACATAAAATCAGTAGGGGCGTAAAACTGACCACATTGTCTCAAAAATATGTCAAAAGTTTTTTTAAATGAAAAAAAAACACTAATACTACAATCCATATAAGCCACGTGGCGTGTCGACTCCCTTTTTTTTTTTTTTCCTCTACGCTTTGATTAGTCAGGGGGCGATGCAGGGCAAGATCTCTGATTGGTTGTGGACCCTGCAATCTTGTGAGAGACCTTGTTCCGGGTATTCAAGTAATCATGAACTAGAATTGAAGACGAGGCTCTTCAATCATCACCGCCTCAGGAGTATCGGAGGTCAGTTTATTACATCTTTCAACCAAAATGGTGGATACGCGGCAGGAACTGTTGAGGGTCTGTCTTATAAGTGTTCCTTATTGAAGTTTCCTCATATTCCAAGTCCGGCTTCCTGTCTGAGCTACTGAGTTTAGTGCTCTGTGCACATCATGAGCTGTGTTTTTCATCCTGACCGTGTTACGATATTCTGATTATTTATGATGAATGATGATATTGTATGTCGAAAGACAGTTCAGCTGCGTTAACATTTTGTGCGGCTACGCCTTAAGTCTTTTAGCATGTGTTGTGGATGCTATGATACGGACTGCAACTGCCCTTCTTTGTTTGGATCCTTCAATGAGATGAGATGTTAATTCAAATGATTCCACCGGCACAGGCGGTTGAGCAATGATGGATTTTAATTCGTTTGCAGTGATATGGGGCCTTCGACTAACTACTGCTAACTTTCAATATCATTAACCACAAAATTATTTTAACAATAAATCTGTCTGTTTTTTTTTCTTCAAACTTGAGGTCATACATTTCTTTTTACGATTTGCAACAGCTTGCTATAAAAGTCACTAACAAAAGCAGATATTTTAGACTTCAGATAAATAACAGATATCAGATAAATAAATAACAGATATTAGATAAATAACAGATATCAGATAAATAGATATTAGATAAATAACAGATATTAGATACATATCAGATATCAGATAAATAACAGATATCAGATAAATAACAGATATTAGATAAATAACAGATATTAGATACATAACAGATATCAGATAAATAACATATATCAGATAAATAAATAACAGATATTAGATAAATAAATAACAGATATTAGATACATAAATAACAGATATTAGATAAATAAATAACAGATATTAGATAAATAAATAACAGATATTAGATAAATAAATAACAGAATTAGATAAATAAATAACAGATATTAGATAAATAAATAACAGATATTAGATAAATAAATAACAGATATTAGATAAATAAATAACAGATATTAGATAAATAAATAACAGATATTAGATAAATAAATAACAGATATTAGATAAATAAATAACACATATTAGATAAATAAATAACAGATATTAGATAAATAAATAACAGATCTCAGACAGAGATGCGAGAAGACCTGACAAGTTAACTGAGAAAACTGGAAAGAGGAAAGATGAAATTTACCGATGATATGTAATATCAAGTGACTGGAAATAGAAAATATAGATAAGGAGAAGAAAAGGAAAACACAAAAATACTTTAAACAGATCGAAATATATGGAGTATTCCACTCGTTACCAAAAGGATTCTGTAATTTTAACCAAAATATATGGTTATCTGATTGTAACCATGGGCATTGTCTGCGCGCAATCATGGACATCGTCTGGTTGCAATAATGGGCGCTGTCTTGGTGCAATAATTTGCATTGTCTGGGTGCAATAATAGGCATTGTATGGTGCAATAATGGGCGTGCGTTGTCTTGGTGCAATAAGGGCTGGGCATTGTCTGTGTGCAATAATTGGTGTTGTCTTTGTACAATAATGTGCGTGCGTGGATTGGTACAATAAGGGGCTGGTCATTGTCTGTGTACAATAATGGGCGTGCGTTGTCTTGGTGCAATAAGGTGCTGGGCAGTGTCTGGTGCAATAATGGGCACTGTTTGTGTGCAATAGTGGGCACTGTCAGGGTGCAATATTGGGTGTTGTCTTGGTGCAATAATGTGCGTGTGTGTCTTGGTGCAATAAAGGGCTGGGCATTGTCTGGGTGCAATAATGTGCGTGAGTTGTCTTGGTGCAATAAGGTGCTGGACATTGTCTGGGTGCAATAATGTGCGTGAGTTGTCTTGGTGCAATAAGGTGCTGGACATTGTCTGGGTGCAATAATGTGCGTGAGTTGTCTTGGTGCAATAAGGTGCTGGACATTGTCTGGGTGCAATAATGTGCGTGAGTTGTCAAATAATGTGCGTGAGTTGTCTTGGTGCAATAAGGCGCTGGACATTGTCTGGGTGCAATAATGTGCGTGAGTTGTCGTGGTGCAATAAGGCGCTGGGATTGTCTGGGTGCAATAATGTGCGTTGTAGTCTTGGTGCAATAAGGTGATGGAGTTGTCTTGGTGCAACAATGGGCGTGTTTGTCTGGGTGCAATAATGTGCGTGCGTTGTCTTGGTGCAATAAGGTGCTGGTCATTGTCTGGGTGCAACAATGGGCGTGCGTTGTCTTGGTGCAATAAGGTGCTGGTCATTGTCTGGGTGCAACAATGGGCGTGCGTTGTCTTGGTGCAATAAGTGCTGGAGATTGTCTGGGTGCAACAATGGGCGTGTGTTGTCTTGGTGCAATAATGCGTGCTACCAAATTTGAAGCGGACTAATTGAGGAAATGTAGTTCGGCAGCGAGTGGGCCACCTGTAAAAACAAATACCCGCAAATAGAAAATAAAAATAGTCTCACTCTTACTCCATGAAAAAAATAATAATTAATATGTTGGGTAATTTTGGCTCACTAATTCCTATGACAGCGAACTCTCATCGTCGTCAGCCCTTAAAATGAGGTTGAGCTGGAGTAAATGTCCTGCGCTGCTGTTTGAAGTAAAGACTGTGATATTTGCATCCTTGGACCCAACACATCCGTTATCGGCATGACGGTTTTGCTTGCTTGCTGGCGTACGCCCGATTACTAAAGGAATGCATACCTTCATCATCCGCCCTTAAAAGGACGTTAAGTAGGCGTGTCTACGTTGTGTTGTGGTTGGCAGTATAACTGTGATATTTGCGCCTTTCGAAAATGGCGTGTTTTTTTACTTCCGGGTTGTCTTCATTCTCACTTGGCCTGAGTTGACGGGTTAGTCTGCTACTAGAGGCGCCACGAAGAGGTGGCGTGGATGGTACTGGTTCACCGATCTTGGCGCAAACCATCAGCTATGAGTCGCTTACTGACTCCAACTCTAATGTTGTACGGCCACATTGTCTCCACCGGTGATTGAGTGGTCAGTCAGAAAGGTCCCGATTCGTTTCCCAGAAGTCACGGAATTTTTTTCAGACCAATAACGCTTCTAGGTTCTCACATCCTTTAGAGGTTTTTCTGGAAAGTAAAGGCGGCCTGACGTAACGACGACTACATCACTTCTAAAAATATGTGCCGTGGTCATGGCAAAATTGAGCCACAAACACCATATTCCTCTTACGCCTAATAAAGCATGGATTTAACCTTGACTTCCTTTGTTAGTGCCTATATTGTTTGAATCGTCAGCATTACGCCAGTGCTATATTTTTATCAGAAAAATTAGATGCACATTTAAGACTGGGTAAACGAATATAAAGATAATAGAGTCAATAACGACAAGCGGAACAAGAATAAAACAGATAATTTAATTTAAATAATTGAGAACAATGCTAACCTCAGATGGCAGATGTACAAGAGAGGTGAGATGCGGAATAAGTCAGGTAAAAGCAGCTTTCCAAAAAATGAGAAAGATACTGTGTAATCCATTTTTGACAATAGAAAGAAGAAAAATAGTTCTTAAATGTTATGTCGAGCCAATAGGGCATTAAACAAGAAAATCACTGGAGGCTGTAGAAATGGGGTTTTACAGTAGAATTTTGAGAATATCATGGACAGATAAGAACAGCAATGAAAAAGTTCTGTAAGAGGCCAAAGCAAAAAGAGAGCTAACATCCACTATTAGGAAGAAACAAAAATTTTTACACATGTTATGAGAAGGAACAGCTGGAATATATTGTAACAACTGGGAACTAAGGAGAGAAGAGATGAAGCAAAGAGTAAAGATACCCAGACAGATTAAGAGAATGGCTTGGCAAAAGGTCAACAACAGAAATAATATATAACTATCGAGATCGAAAGTTGTGGAGAGACATGATCACCTACGCCCGCAGGCATGGCATCTGATGATGATAAAATCAATCTACAATCTTGCGAAAGCACTGATGATGGTTTCACCTCAGTTTCTAGTCTAAATCATTCAGGTTGGGATCCAAAAGAGTTGCCATTATTAAACCCATTAACTAACCATTGATCCACCGCAACTCTGCACAAGATACATGATAAAACAACATCTGGCAGTTGCTACTGAAAATCAACAACACTTTGCTTTTAACTAAATACAGTTCGATTCCCGATAGAGTTGAGAAGGTGTTTTCTACCTGGAGTAGAATAGAACAAAATCGAAAACCCGTGCACAGCTCAGTTAATACGGTACTCCCAACCACTTAGGCAAACGCACAATTTTGGATCATGATTGCAATAAATAGATGCGTTACGTGTCTGTCTTGTTGTATATGCCAAGGGGGAAAAAAAAACAGTTTCGCAATCCTCACTTTATAATGTCTGCATAAACAGATGGAAATAACTCTATAGCTCGTTTCAAATCACTTGCCCAACTTCAAAACGCTATTGTTCAGTAACCGTTTGTTAAAAACTGTTGAAATTTTCCAAATGTTATTAGAATGCAAAATACCCTTTAAATGTATATTTAACAAATATCTTGCAGCTGCAGTTTTCTTAAAGCGGCGAATTTCTTTGATGTTTGTCAAAATTGTAAATTGTGAACCCTAAATAATAGAAATTACCGTAGTTGCTGGTCTATGATTAATTTTCACTAGGTAAAGGGGTGGCCGTAATGGGGAAATACCAGGAGAATTATTGTCTTCTCAGTTCGAGGACGGACGATAATATCAAGGTATACCTGTATGTCCAATTTTCATTGTTGTGTCGTCTCCTGAAAAGGACCGTTTGTTGAACTAATTTAAGGTAAAATAGGGGCCAACATTGTGGGGGCTATATACTTTCATTCTGAATCAGACGAGTCTAAAAGATTAATAACTGTTTGGGGTTGAACATTCCACAAACCATCATTTTTCCAATATTCCTCTTCCTGTTTTAAGACGTGGTCTTCACATTCAGCCCAATAATCTTTGTCTATATTTAATAAAGCGAGATTAGCAAGAGTCTTTACATCGCATATTTTGAATGTTGTATTTTCATCTGCCACTTGTCCTTTTAATTTTGCCCAGATTAGTTCTATTGGATTTAAATGAGCATGGTAAGGTGGCAGCCTCAAACTTATATGACCGTGCTCTTGGATAATCTTATCTATTTGAAAAATCTTTGTCCTTTGTTTTTGCTTTACTAGAGATAGTAATTCAGGTTTTAAGTACATATTATTAAATTGTATGTGCTCCTTTGTGAGCCATATCTTAATACCATCTTTTGTACTGGATGACGTCGGGACTTTATCTTCCAGTGCAACAATGTTGTGGTACGCTGCATTGTCCATTATTAGGCAAGATGGTCGATCTAGTGATGGGAGAACAGAATTTTCAATCCAATATCTAAATATGTGACCATTCATCTCAGAGTGATAATCCCGATTGTCTATGGATTTTGAAAGAAAAATGAGCTCTTCATTCTGTATTAGTCCATGTTGTCGACTACCTGCATGAGCAATTATCAAGCGCTGTCCTTTGCTGCTAGGTATTAATCTCTTAATCTTTCCATCTGATGACTGCCATTCCCTTTGGTTAGTGTGGTGAGCATTGATCCATGTTTCATCCAAGTACACAATATCATAACCTTGCTTGCGTACCTCTTTTACTTCACGTAAGTACTTGCTTCTCATGACTACTATATGTGGCTTCTCACAGATGATGTTTCGTCCATTGGAATACTTTCTGAATGTAAAGCCTGCAGCTCTCACATTTCTCCATAATGTAGACTTTGATATTTCAATACTGTTGTTCTTATTCAGCGAAACTTTTAATTTTCTTATTGTAACAGTTTAATTCATACCCAACATTTTGCGAATTTCACGTCTACACCTCTGAATGAACGGAAATGGAACACACAATTTCTCAAGTGTCTAATTGTGTCAAAAAAACCACGGCGAAAGCGTGCAAACACGTCAATTTTACAGTGTATGGATTTTTACTCGCTATTTTTAACTTAAAATACTGTAAACATTAAGTTTTGACTATATCAATGGGTCGTTATACATTTATATAAATCAAATAAGCAACAATAATAACCAAATGTTTTTTTTAAATGAAATTAATGCCCTGTTGGGTTCTAATCATTATAACTTTACATGCAAATTTTGAACAACAACAAGCGGTTAAAAAGGTCTCGATTTTAAAAGTTGGGCACGAGTTATGAAACAAGCTATACAGGCAAATTGGAATCTCTAAAATACTATCTTAATTATCTTACAATATAATCTTCATCCCAACGTTGTGCTACCAATACTAGTTCTGGACTCTAGACGCAAGAACAATAAGAAAAATAACCTGTGCTGAAATAAGTGTGTTAGACGAATGACAGGAAACAGCCTGAAAGACAAGACCAGAAATGAAGAACTGAGAAAAAGCTAGGAATAACTCCCGCCATACAATATATATAAAAAAAAAACAACAGATACAATGGTTTGGTCATGTGACAAGGCAGAGTGATCAAAACATAACACAACGAGCCTTCAATAAACGTTGCGAGAACACCAGACCTAAGGAACGGCCACGAAAATGATGGATTGACAGAATATTAGAAACACTAGGAAACATAACAGCAGCAGAGGAGAACAGAATATCAAAAGACCACAAATTATATATCCGCTCGACGCTAAAAGGCAAATGAGGAAGGAAAGAAGATACAAAGATAATTAAGTATAAATCAAGTGTACACAATGACTAATTACATTTGAAAATAATTGTCTATGATCCTGAAGACTCGTAAACACAAATTCGAAAGACTTTGCACAAAGTGAAATTATACGATAAGAAAGAAAACAAGAATACGTGTCGAGTTAAAAAAGGAGAAGGTGCTGGGAGTACATGGGGCATGTGCTAGAATGGACTAAAGAAGGATTACGTGTTAAGTCTTCACGTGGACACACAGGTGGCAAAGGAAAACAAAGAAGACTGAATGAATCTAAGAAGAACAATGTGTATAGAGGGCTCAATCAGAACTATCTATAGAGTAAAATCCAGAAATGAATTACCTAATTTTGGGGGACTGGTTGGTCTCGAGGCAAGACGCCGGTTGTGGGTTCAAATCCCGGTGGTTGGGATTTTCATTTTTGATTTCTCTCTGCGGCAACCACCCCAGGTCTCAGCAGCGAGGCCCGGCTTGAAACGTCAATTACTCATCGACGGAAAAAAATATGAGTACCTTCGAAGTCGGAGTTATCTGCCTGTGCGGTGAGGGATCCCTGTGTACACGACGACCAGGGAAAAATGGATTAACACGCAAAGTTCAGTTCCTAGTCTCTACGGACTTCGTCAGAGGCCAAAGCTCGCGAACGAAAACCACAAAAAAAACCCAATTATGTGATATTTTCAAGTTTACGAGTAGGGGCAGTGGTGGATAGAAGAATTACGTCCGACGTCTATAGCTCGTCCTGTTGAGGACGTCACGATATTGGAGGCTTCTGGGAATTTCTTCTCTACTCGATGGCCTTAATTATGTAGATGGATGTGGCTCAATGACAATCTTAAGAAAAAAACAAGATCTAGCAGTGATAGTTAGACATGGAGAATTATGATTTCTGTCCCATGTACCGTCTTCGGCACAAGAGGAACTAACTGTAAGGTTCATGACGCGCATTGTAGTGGACGGTTATAAAGTTTGCTAGTTCTTTGTTTTTCAATCGCTGCTACACGTTCATTTAGAGAAGTAAATATGGAAACAACGAAAGTACACCTTACATTTTCAGTTATGCCTAGTTGAGACAACATATTGTCTTCATTGCACAACTCCATGATGCTTAGATCCCCTCCCAGCATCTCCCTCAGCTAGGAATACGCAAGCGAAAGCACTGAAGATGGTTGCAGGTCAGATGCGCAAACTCCATAAGGCCGTCGAAGACACTGAAAATGAATGTGGTAAATGTGTACAGTTTTGTCTCCTATCAATTGTTACTCAATCAGGGGCCATACTTGGGCTACTGTTTCAGATTTTTAATCGTCAAGAGTCTTTTCACGCATGCAAAGTGCACACGGATCTTCTGTTTTTTTGTCTTCACTCAGAAAAGTCTATACTTCGGATCTCACTACCCAGAGACTGGAGGAGAGGTAAGTCAACGGATTTGAATAGAAACATTCTCTTAAGCATTCCAGTTCCTTTTCTCTCTATTTCTCTCTACTCTATTCTATTTTCGTCGATTTTATTTCTCGCAGCTTTTCCAGTTGTCACTAAATATTTCAGCTCTTTCTTTCTCATTACAATGCCAAAATATAATTATTGTTCACTTCTGATATTGGTAATAACTTTTCATTTCTTTCTCTGGCTTCTTTAAGAACCAACTTTAGCTGTCTACGATATTCTCAATATACATCTGTAAAATTACTGGACAGAATATACTAGATAGCTTGGTGTTATGGCATGGCAAACAGTCAACAATAGAAGTGATACGATGCACTGTAGATAGAAGATTGTGGAAGGACATAATCCCCTACGCCAACAGTATGGCACATAATGATAATGATGAAAATTACTGGACTACCAAGGGCAGTAGGTTGGGTCCGATCCTGATCAACGACTTCCACGCTCATTAAGTCTGAAATCGGTACCGAATTTTCTTCTTGGAAAATAAAGTGGCTTGGCGTAATACTGACCACATTACCCCAAAATCCATGAGCAAGTGGTCTGTAATAAAGTATGGACACTAACACCATTTGCGAGCCGCGATAGCTCAGTGGTTAGTGAACTGGACTACAAAGGACAAGGGGAAGGGTTCGATCCCAACCGACGTCTCCCGGGTTCACCCAGCCTTAAATGGGAACCGGATTTTTTTCTGGAAAGTAAAGCAGCACGGGCGTAAAACCGATCACATCAATCAAAAATCAAAATCCCCAAAATTACCCCAAAAATCATGTGCTGAAGGTCTGTAAAATATAGGGTCACTAACACCACATTTCCCTATACGCCACTTGGCGTGACGGGAGTACTTTGCTTTATTTTACTTTTTTACTAACACCATATTCCCCTATATGCCATGTGGTATGACGGGGCTCTCTCCCTCTATAAAATAAAATCTCCGTTGCCTCTAAGGATTTTTCATACCTTTTGTCCATGATTTACTACTATTTTCCAGGTCTGGGTCTAAATAAAAATTAAACAAAAAACACATTTCTTTCTTAATTCAGTTTTAAAGATAGGTCGTCCAATACCTTTTTTCATTATTTAGAATTTAATCTTTAACAGATCTGTTCCGCAAACTCACCTCCCTTGTATAAGTACCACCTGACGTTACCATGTAAAATTACATGAACACATACATAATCTAAGTAGCCTCCACACCCAACCTTCATTCATTATGTCCTATCGATATAACAGTGTAACATACTCTACTCAAATATCCAGCACAGACAAAACTTGAAGAAAAAAAGAGACACCAGCATCGATTTTATGTCAAAATCGAGAGATCTTTAATTTAAAACAATCGGTTCGGTCTTGTCCTTCCGTTGTAGCAGAAGGTCCTCTTGAATTAAAACTTTGACAACCAGAAGGAAATGAACAGCTATTATCTTCTTCTCAAATCCTCCATTTATAATGTATATGTGTTTCTATTTATGTGTTTTTTTTTCTTTCAAAATTGTATAGAGTGACATTAAAGCACAATTGATTGGTTAGTTTTTGAGTAAGAACCATTCACGCCCTACTACTCAATGCAAGAAAACTCACAGCTGTTTATCATCGAAATTTTAGTTAATTTTATTATTTCTGTCATGCCACGAAGATAAAATACACATTCTTCTTTTATTATGCTTTGAGAATAATTAGAAGAAGCTTTATCTTAAAGTTGAACAACGATTGTGGTTAAAAATGGAATGTTACTCCCACCGAAACTCTCAGATTTTCCAATCTTTGATCTTTTTGTTACAATTATTGAGTACTAAGGGAGCCGCGATAGCTCAGTGGTTAGTGAAGTGGACTACAAAGGACAAGGGGTAGGGTTCGATCCCAACCGACGGCTGCCGGGTTCACCCAGCCTTAAATGGGTACCGGATTTTTTTTCTGGGAAAGTAAAGCAGCACGGGCGTAATACCGACCACATTACCCCAAAAATCTATGCTGAAGGTCTGTAAAATATAGGGTCACTAACACCATATTTCCCTGTACGCCACTTGGCGTGACGGGGGTACTTTACTTTACTTTTTATTGAGTACTAAAATAATGTTCATACATAAATATTTACTAATGTTACTTTGAGTGTAAGAGACATTAATTTTAAGAGAAAGTGGCTTGAGATGGGTTTAAGGTATATTCATCAGTATGTGATGAGGGATAGTTAAAGGTAAAGTACTTGACTTGAATCAGTGTCTTAACACGTGAGTTTTTCCTCTATATGTGCTCGGTCGCCTGCCTATCCAGAAGTGTTCGGAGACTTCAGGCTAGTGTCGCTTCAAGGATCGAAACTCACGATGCAAGACAGCATTCCTCACCTTCTCAGAGTAATACCCTGGCACCCATTTCTGCTAGCGGCTGGGTCGACCGCGGGGGTATTTTTTGTTTCGAACTAAGAATACAATTAACACTGCTTGGGTTGTCCGAACATCGATTGGGTGGTTTTACCAACTAGATATCGAGGTCCCCAAAGGGATGTTACAGACTATAACTAACATGCCACTTTATGATGAAAATAAACAACCGTGAGATGTATTTAAAACAATTTTCGAGTTATTTAGTGCCACACACAGGGGTGGATTAACCATTAAGCAAAATAAGCACATGCTTGGGGCATCAAGGGAATGGGGCACAACAAATGGACCCCCCATGAAATGAAAAAAATTACATACAAATATATACAGTAATAACAAGAGCCCTCAGTGAGTGCTGACCTCTGCCAAAAGTAAAGTAAAGTACCCCCGTCACGCCAAGTGGCGTATAGGGAAATATGGTGTTTGTGACCCTATATTTTACAGACCTTCAGCACATGATTTTTGGGGTAATGTGGTCAGTATTACGCCGTTGCTGCTTTACTTTCCCAGAAAAAAATCCGGTACCCATTTAAGGCTGGGTGAACCCAGAAGCCGTCGGTTGGGATCGAACACTACCCCTTGTCCGTGGTAGTCCAGTTCCCTAACCACTGAGCTATCGCGGCTCCCTGACCTCTGCCAAGAGTCATGAAATTAGAGAAAAAAAAAAAAAATGTTGAAACATAAATAAAAGCAACAAAGCCAGGCTGGATGTCTTATCTCTGTTAAGTATAGAACCGGATGTGTTACATAAGATTAGTTTAGAGGACCTGGTCAAAGATTGCAATTTTAAAAAGTAGGAAAAAACGTTTCAAATAAAAATAAAGTGGAAGTTAACAAAAATAAGCATTATGTAGCATCTAACTGTGTTTTATTTAATTTCGATAAATAAAATTGTATTTTATGGTTTATTGTTTATATTTTGAATTATATATATATATTTCCCGTGTGTTACCGGGGCCTCATTATGAGGGAGGTAAAGAATAGTGACACTGTGACCTTCCAGACATGTTGTAAGAGGCAACTAAGGAGGTTGATCGATGGCTTGACAAGCTGTCATTGTCAAAAGTATTGTTATAGAAACAGCGCCATAGATTTTAGAGCAGTGATCTCTGCAACATGTGCCATTTTGGCACGCAAGGTTTCTGTTTTTGAGATTGTGGTTCTGACCTATGTGCCGTCTTCGGCTCGAAAGGACAATATATATATATGTATATATATATATATAAATGAGGAGAGAGTGTATGGGTGGCTGGCAAAATTCTCTTTATGTGCTCAGGGCCTCTATGGGTGTTAATCCGGCCCTGCAACATTACACTACTGATTTCCGTTGATCTTTCCTGAATCCCATTCCGCTTTGATATAATAGGAACGATTTTTACACATTTGATATTACGGAAATTAAAGAATGTAGTAGGGTGCAAAGGCAACGTTTATTGATCGTATACGACAAGAAGTACAGCACGGTGAACAATGACAACAAGTAAAAGACCCCCAACAAATAAACTAACAATTTTATTTGAAAGTCACCATCTTCCCACCTAGAATACAATAAAATTAACTTTCAAACTATATGTAAACAAAATTCAAGATTGGAAAAAATAAACATGTATACAAGCATTAAATACTCACATTTGTTTTACCACTGGAATTTTGATTGGTTTGCTCATTTACCGTGAAAGAGATTGGAGCCTCATCACGTAACACTCCAAAGAAAGCCATGGAGAGAAATTCTAACTATTGTTTTAAGAACGTAACAAACGATGAAGTTTTAAAACAACTGAAAATAAAAGAGAACTACTAAATGTAATTAAGACAAGACAAATGAAATTTTGGGGGCATGTTAAAAGACACAAAAGCCTACTAAAAATAATATTGGAAGGGAAAATACAAGGTAAAAGAGGCAGAGGCAGACCAAGACTAACATGGACGAGTAACATCAAAAATGAACAAATCAATATATGACAGCCTGCACCATCAACGCAAGAAACAGAGTAGAATGGCGATCCATGGTAGGCAATCTTCGTTGCGGAGAAGGCACTCAATGATGATGATGATGATTGCTCATTTAAGTCTTTCTAGCAAAATAGAACACACGACATTCTTCTATTGTACAATGATAAACATGACCAATATGAAACTATCTTAAAATGTAAAAACGTTTTGTAGTTAAACAATGAATATTGCATCTCCCGAAACTCTCGGATTTGCTAGTCTTTTTTTAAATTGTATTTGTCGTTCGCCGGCTTTTACCTCTGGCGAATTCCCTAGAGACTAGGAACTGAATTTTGCGTGTTAATCCGTTTTTCCTTGACAGCCGTGTGCGCAAGGGTCCCTCGCCGCTCAGGCAGATAACTATCTTCGAAGGCATCCATATTTTTATGTCCATGATTAATTGACGCTTCAAGCCGGGCCTTGCTGCTGAGACCAGGGGTGGTTGCCCCAGAGAGAAGTCATATATAAAAATCCCAACTGATGCTGGTGAGAATTTAACTCCCAACCTCTCTGTCTCGAGACCCACGTTCTGCCTCGAGACTAACCAGTCCCCTTAAAACAGTGGTAGTCTTTTATTCTGTTGTTACGAACATTACATACTAAAGCATCATTCAAACACAAATATTTACTTAGCTAAATAATGTACGCCTTGAGTGTCTCATCATGTGATATCATCACGATATGACTATTACTTCTGCTTTCTTACTATTCAAGAAAGGTCTCAGTCTGAATATGAAGACAACAAACGTAATGGTCATATGAAGAAACAATCATCACCATCATACAGCATAAAAATAAACAGGACAAATCTGAAACAAGTGCAACGTTTCAAATACTTAGGCACAATAATATCAAATGGAAGATGCACCACAGAAAAAAGCAGAATAACTCAAGCCAAAATAGCATTTCAGAAAATTAAAAATATCTTATGCAACAAATCTATGTCTATATTAGTGAGAAGAGAGTTCATCTGTGCTATATAGAACCAATTCAGACCTATGGAAGCGAATCATGGACAGTAGACAAACAAATCCAATTACGATTAGAGGTAACAGAGACTAGCTTTCTCAGAAGAATGTCGAAAGTTCCCTGGACAGCTAAAAAGAGCAACGAGGACATTCTCAAAGAGGCCAACACAAAAAGGGAACTAATAAAAAACATCAGAAAGAAACAATTAACATAATTTAACATGTGCTTCGGGCACATCATGAGAAGAGGAAAGTTGGAATACTTGGTTACAACTAGCAAAATAAATGGAAAGATAGATCGCGGACGACAAAGAGAGAAAATACTGGATAGCTTGGTGTCATGACATGGAAAACAGTCAACAACAGAAATGATACGATGTACTGTAGATAGAAGATTGTGGAGGGACATGATCGCCTACGCCAACTATGATGAGTGTAGTATCATAAATTGAAACCACTTCTATAAAATACTAAATGTAACCATGAACGCATTATATACTCATACAATCTTCATCCATGAACGATGTTAAATTTCAAGGATTATAACTGTAGAGGATATATAACAGGACTTATAACAGGAAAAGTACCACTTTGAGATGAGAAGAAGCAGCCGTGACTACATTACTGTGCCTACAAGACCGCAGCTAGTACAATGTTTCACAATAATACAGATGCTCTTTGGTTAAAAGAAACTAAATTAAATATGGAGGCGAAGGCGCGCACCAGACCTGGAAGTTGTCAGTGACCCACAGCTTATGGCTTGCGCCAGGATCGGTGAACCAAAACCATCCAGACCCTGCTCCACCTCTCCATGGTGCCTCCAGTAAAAGACTAACCTGTCTAGTCTGGCCAAGCGAGCAAGGATCGAAGAGAGAAGACAATCCGGTACTCAAAAAGGTCGTGCTGAAGTCGGATGTGTTGGGCCGAAAGGCGCAAATATAACAGTTATACTACAAACCACAACACAACGCAGACACGTCCACTTAACGTCCTTTTAAGGGCGGATCACGAAGAGGAATTCTACAGTCTACGAATACTCTAGAATACTTTAGTCATCGGACAAACGTAAGCAAGCAAGCAAATTAAATATAAAACTTCAAGGATAAACTTCCTTTACATGAGCACCAAAGAGAACCAAGTTCACCATTGCTCTTAACTCCACGACCTGCCTTCCTTCAAATAGAACTGCTCTCTCTCTCTTACCCACAACCCTCACAGTCTTGATGCACTCCGGAATCTTAAACATCTCCTACCTATCCTCCACTCCAATCCTACCACTCGCTCTCTATTCTCTGACCTACCATTGGTGTCTTTTAACGCGACAAAAACCTTCGAGACATTTTGTTACGAGCCGCCTTACGGTAACCACACGAGAGACAATGCCCGTTGCAACAGATCTTGCACTACGTGCCCTTTCGTACTACAAACTCACAAAGTCCTGCTAACGAATGGCCATTTTACTATTCTGAATGGCTTCACAATTTGCCCATTACTGGGGTTTGCCGGAGGGACTTAAACAGCCGCTTGTCCAGTGCAGTTGCCGCGAGGTATAGAGGTTTGAGTTTTTATTTCATCCTGAATAGGAAAAAAAAAGCGTTTCGTCCTACCGGGATTCGAACCTATATTCTCCTGCTTTGTGTCCATAAGTTATCTCTCAGGGAGATGGACAGCCCATATATGGTAGTACGAAAGATATCTTGAAACAATTAATGAATAAATAAAAAGATCAATGAAGTCAGCAACACTTTTTGTGCACCGAAAACAAAGTTTAAAAAAATATATCACGTACAAAGGAATAAAAAAAAGAATGAAGTAATCATCATCATCAAGTACCGGGCCTGCTGGCGTAGGTGACATGTCTCTCCACAATTTTCGATCTCGACAGATATTTAACATTTCTGTTGTTGACCTTCTGCCAAGTCATTCTCTTAAGCTGTCTGTTATTTTTTCTGTTTGCTTCCCTCTATCTCTTCGTCCCTCAATTTTTCCAGTTGTTAAAATATATTCCTGTTGTTCTCTTCTCATTACATGGCCAAAAAATGATGATTGTTTCTTCCTAATATTGGAAATTATCTCTCTTTTTGCTTTGGCCTCTTTCGGAACGTTGTCATTACTTTTCTTAGCTGTCCATGGTATTCTCAACATTCTTCTGTAAAACCACATTTCTACAGACTCCAGTGATTTTCTTGTCTGTTATCCTATTGTCCATGATTCACACCCATATGTTAAGACTGACTCTACATAACATTTAAGACCTCCTTTTCTTGTTTCGATTGTAAAAATGGATTGCATAATATCTTCCTTGATTGAAAGAATGAAGTAATGGTGCAACGAAATCGTCTGATACACAATCTACCTCTAGTGGTCGTGTCATGAAAAGAATAAAGTATGAACAGAATGTTACGGGAATGGAAAACATAAGGAAAGAAACATGAGAAGATAAAGACATATACGGCCTGACAGTTTAATAGTCGATGAGAGGTGATCCTTATATAGAAATAATATTGATCGATAGATACACGTGTGCATTGAAGGAAATGACAGACTACACCCTCTAACATGACACTTGATGGTGATAATGACATTAAACTTAAGTTGCTTAGAATATGTAAGAGATCATTTAGGATATCTGAG
This sequence comes from Megaustenia siamemsis, assembly GCA_032433765.1. Taxonomy (NCBI): domain Eukaryota; kingdom Metazoa; phylum Mollusca; class Gastropoda; order Stylommatophora; family Ariophantidae; genus Megaustenia; species Megaustenia siamemsis. The sequence goes on along the minus strand of JAVIAB010000124.1, from coordinate 86,402,037 downwards.
GTTAATTTATCTTAGGTTAAGCTATGTTAGGTTAAGTTATGTTAGGTTAAGCTATCTAAGGTTAAGCTGTGTTAGGTTAAGCTGTGTTAGGTTAAGCTATGTTAGGTTAAGCTATTTTAGGTTAAGCTATGTTAGGTTAAGCTATGTTAGGTTAAGCTATGTTAGGTTAAACTGTGTTAGGTTAAGCTATGTTAGGTTAAGCTATGTTAGGTTAAGCTATGTTAGGTTAAGCTATGTTAGGTTAAGCTGTGTTAGGTTAAGCTATGTTAGGTTAAGTTATGTTAGGTTAAGCTATGTTAGGTTAAGCTGTGTTAGGTTAAGCTATGTTAGGTTAAGCTATGTTAGTTAAGCTGTGTTAGGTTAAGCTGGTAGGCAGGGGGATGAAAATAGAAGGAGATGAAGTAATGGAATCCTGGCTATACAGTTATTATATGAGAGAGATAAAGAGGGGAGGGGCAGACAGACAGACGGACAAAGACAAGACAAGACCGGACCGAGCATGGCAGACAGGCAGATAGATTAGATAGATTAGATAGGATAGGACAGACAGACAGACAGACAGACAGACAGACAGACAGACAGACAGACAGACAGACAGACAGACAGACAGACAGACAGACAGACAGATAGATAGATAGATAGATAGATAGATAGATAGATAGATAGATAGATAGATAGATAGATAGATAGATAGATAGATAGATAGATATAGATAGATAGATAGATAGATAGATAGATAGATAGATAGATAGATAGATAGATAGATAGATAGATAGATAGATAGATAGATAGATAGATAGATAGATAGATAGATAGATAGATAGATAGATAGATAGATAGATAGATAGATAGATAGATAGATAGATAGATAGATAGATAGATAGGATCACAGACATGTAGTAATAAAGTTTACAATTCTGTGAGCGGGTCAAATAACTAATGGAAACGTGCCCGATTTTGAAAACACAACCAATGGATCAGGCAGACGTCATTAATGCTATCCGAGATGCAGGGAGGGCACAGGACTTCGATAACGGTGTGTCCACGTCACTCCTTCGGGTGAAAGATTTGGGAGTTAAGATGGGGAGAGCAAAATACGAGAAACTTAGTGGGCGTGTAAGAAGACTTATCAACCAACATAGGACCTAAAAAGGACAGAAATGAATTGTCTTCTTCTTATCTGTCTGTCTGCCTGCATGAAAAAAAGACCAAGAGGAAGACCAAGACGAAGATGGATATATGCAGTGATAGAGACATGTGACAACAAAGGAAAATCACTAATTCAGACATTTCGAGCAGCTCAAGAGCGACAAATGATATAACTACGACACCTTTTCGGTATTAATGAGAAAGAGAAAGGAAGAAAGATCAATCAACACAGAACTGGAGTTGTCAGTCGATGAGGAGGGGATTTGATGACCTATGGACTAGTTCAGAGCGCAATGTTGATGAACCGCAAATAATTCAATAACCCGAGGAAACAACACAACTGTCTTCATGCTTGAAACAATAAACATCCTTAGACATTTAGATGTGGAAATAATTCAATAACCCGAGGAAACAACACAACTGTCTTCATGCTTGAAACAATAAACATCCTTAGACATTTAGATGTGGAAATAATTCAATAACCCGAGGAAACAACACAACTGTCGTCATGCTTGAAACAATAAACATCCTTAGACATTTAGATGTGGAAATAATTCAATAACCCGAGGAAACAACACAACTGTCTTCATGCTTGAAACAATAAACATCCTTAGACATTTAGATGTGGAAATAATTCAATAACCCGAGGAAACAACACAACTGTCTTCATGCTTGAAACAATAAACATCCTTAGACATTTAGATGTGGAAATAATTCAATAACCCGAGGAAACAACACAACTGCCTCATGCTTGAAACAATAAACATCCTTAGACATTTAGATGTGGAAATAATTCAATAACCCAAGGAAACAACACAACTGTCTTCATGCTTGAAACAATAAACATCCTTAGACATTTAGATGTGGAAATAATTCAATAACCCGAGGAAACAACACAATTGTCTCATGCTTGAAACAATAAACATCCTTAGACATTTAGATGTGGAAATAATTCAATAACCCGAGGAAACAACACAACTGTCTTCATGCTTGAAACAATAAACATCCTTAGACATTTAGATGTGGAAATAACTCAATAACCCGAGGAAACAACACAACTGTCCTCATGCTTGAAACAATAAACATCCTTAGACATTTAGATGTGGAAATAATTCAATAACCCGAGGAAACAACACAACTGTACTCATGCTTGAAACAATAAACATCCTTAGACATTTAGATGTGGAAATAATTCAATAACCCGAGGAAACAACACAACTGTCCTCATGCTTGAAACAATAAACATCCTTAGACATTTAGATGTGGAAATAACTCAATAACCCGAGGAAACAACACAACTGTCCTCATGCTTGAAACAATAAACATCCTTAGACATTTAGATGTGGAAATAATTCAATAACCCGAGGAAACAACACAACTGTCCTCATGCTTGAAACAATAAACATCCTTAGACATTTAGATGTGGAAATAATTCAATAACCCGAGGAAACAACACAACTGTCTTCATGCTTGAAACAATAAACATCCTTAGACATTTAGATGTGGAAATAATTCAAAAACAGCTGAAGGACGATGAACTATTAACCACTGTTTCAGCTCGCTCAGAACAAGTATTCATGTTTGAGTCAAGGCAGATGTAAAAAATGCATAAGGTCACCTTTGCCTATGTCTCTATACATGCGGGAGTACGGGGAAATGAAAGAGCGGACAGTTTGGCTATCTGCGCTGTCGTTGAGGACAGTCAACCAATGGATCGGGCGGACATCATCAATGCCCTCCAAGATGTGGGAAGAGCACAGGACTTCGATAAACACAGATCCACGTCACTTCTTTGGATGATAGAGATGGGAGTTAAGATGGGCACAGCCAGAAATGAGAAACTTAGTGGGCGTGTAAGAAGACATATCAACCAATATAGAACTGGAGTCGTCAGTCGCTGAACACTGGAGGACTTGCTGAGGAGGGGATCTGAGCATCTATGAACATGTTCGGAGTGCAATGATGATAGCCCGCACATAACTCAATTACTCAAGCATTCATGTCAAGGTACACTGAGAGTCCTGTGCGACTGTACTGAAATAATGATGATGATGATACCCCTTTGGTAAAATGCAGTCTACTACTTCATCCCATGTACTATGGGGGCAATAAAGAGAAGTTAGATATTTGATACCCTTATCATTTTTCTTCCTTTTCTCGCGTTCATCAAATAACTACTTAAGGTATGAATTGTCTTCTTCGTCATCCGCCTTAAAAAGACTAAGTGAGCATATATGAGTTATGTTGTGGTTCACAGGAGAAGTGTGATATTTGCGTCTTTCTGTCCAACACATCCGACTTCAGCATGTCGTTCGTTAGTACCTTGTTGCCATCCTTTTTCGATCCCAACTTGCTTGGCCAGGTTGTATGGTTTGTTTCCAGCAGTTTGAAGGTGAAGTTGGGCCATGTTATTTGCCTGTCCTGGCTTACATTGTCAACTGTGGGTCGTTGATTGCTGTCATTATTCCCTTGTACTTCCGGGAATTCCGCGGTCGCTTGTAACTGGAATCGCCTCTCCTCTGAAAACAGCCTAACCAGACAAACGACTGAATTTGGATCTACGTTTTCTTCTTTTTAGGTGAAATGTTAATTTCCGGAAATTATATTGTAGAAACAGATCGTGCGCATGTCTTATGGAAATCATTTCAGCAACGAGAAAATGCCCAACTTAATATACACATCAACGGGATCAATTAAAGAAGAAGGGGAGAATAAGAAAATGTTAAGGAAATATTACAAGATCAATAGGACTTGTCATGATCATTATATTAAAAGATATATGAGACAAGACGAAGTGAAATGACATAAGAAAGTAACTCTTGGTCATGAGGACTGAAGGCAATTGTGGTGATGTCATGAATAGTGTTTGGGTGGGGCCTCGGTAGCCTAGTTGGGAAAACCACCCGACTGGACTACCGACGTTCGGACAACCCGTGTTCAATTCCCGCTGGGAGCAGTGTGAATTGTACTCGTGGTTGGAAAAAAAAAAATACCCCCACGGTCGACCCAGCCGTTGGCAGAAATGGGTACCAGGGTATATTATCCTGGGAAGGTGAGGAATGTCGCTTCGCATCTGAGTTTCGATGCTTGAGGCTACACTATACAGAAATATCCGAACATTTCTGCATAGGCGGCCGAGCACATATGGGTATATACTCGCGTGCTAAGACGCCGGTTCAAGTCTCGTACTTTATCTTTACCTTTTAGTGTTTGGATGACAGAGAAGGTTAAAGAATCGGTGAACGAATCATCAACAGAACAGCCATGATTATATACTAGAGCTTGGTGTTTTTTTTTTATTTATTGTGTTTTCCTCTCCGGTCTTAACGTCACCAGGGTAGGCTTCATGTGCGTGTTCCTACTGTGAGTGTTGATATGACATAAATACCAGCACACTAGCTGAACCTTGTCATTGCCAGACAGCGCTGGAAGCAGTAATACAACTGATCACAATCAAACACCCTTCGTTACTGGCCAGGAAACACACTTACCAGCCATGACCAAATGAGTTGGAATGGTAGAGGAACGCCAGACTGGCAATTAAAACTGCCATATTGAATTTTTAGGTTGAAAAGCGCAAAGATAGGAATTCACTTTAAATCCCGTCATTTTGCAATTACGTCAACTTAACACATTTTAACGATGAATAGGAGTTAGATAAAGTGAAACAACATTTGTTCTTGCCATGCCTCCATACTTCATTACTTTTCCTGTTCTCGTCGAAGTTTCGAGGGAGATACGAGAGTCATAGATATCACTCTTTTGGAAGCCACAACTTTTTTCATGGGCGTTCTTGCAAAAGTTTCCTGATATTATTGAGTTCTCCTCCAGAGTTTGTCTCTTTTTCTGTCTGCCAAACCTCGTATGTCGTTTCTTGTATACATGTTACCATTGGAAAAGTACGAGACAGGAGTAGGCGTCTTAGCAGGTGAGTTTTTCACCCACTTGTGCTCGGTCGCCTATCGACAAGTTTTCGGAGACTTCTGGGCAGTATCGCTTCAAGCATGGAAACTCACGATGCGAGGCAACATTCCTCACCTTCCGGGAGCAATACCCTGATACCTATTTCTGCTAGCGGCTGAGTCAACCGCGGGGATATTTGTTTTTTCCAACTACGAGTACAATTCACACTGCTTCCAGCGGGATTCGAACACGGGTTGTCCGAAATTCGTTAGCCAAGTCGGGTGGTGGTTTTCCCAACTAGGCCCCCGAATAAAAACACAATAAAAGTTAAAGTCTTTTGTAATTCTTACTGTGACTCATATAGCTATGCTTGCAGATTAAAAATAGACCACAACAGATTTGAAGTGTCACCTCTAAAACGTCCTAAATAAAGAAACCTTTAATGAAGCTGCCTGTGGCATCAGCCCAATAACTGCTGAACACTTGCTATAATCACGCCCAACAAGAAATAAACTCCTGTGGCTATCACCAGTACCATAAGAGTGCAGGCTGTTTGGTGTTATCTCTAATCTTAAAGTCTAATAATTTATTACAGTTAGTCGAAGGCCCCGGTTTCGACGCAAACGAATTAAAATCCCTAAACTGCGCAACCGCCCGTGCCAATGGAATCATCTGAATTAAAACTCATCACACTAAAGGATCTAAACAAAGAAAGGCAGCTGCAGTCCTCATCATAGCAGCTACAGCACACGTCAAAAGACTAATAATTTATTTTAACTTATCACGACCTATATCTAAAGTGGTGGGCGGCATATGAATGGAGAATCCCTGCAGTTGAAGACTGGTTCATTTCCAAGTATGTCTCTTTAGGTCACTCTAGTTTCTTTCTTTACACATTTTATTTCTGTGGTGACTAACTTCTACTTGAGCCTAGTGACTATCCCCGATGGAAGTTTGTTGCAAGGCTCTTCTTCTATCAAACGGAAAAGATGCTATTATAACGTAACTTCTGACATTTTATTCTACTCCATTTCTTTACCATCCGTTCTGGCAGAAATCATCAACATGTGCTCTACAATTATTTGTATTCTCTGTTGTTGCTTCTAACATTCCTTTCTGTTGTTTCTTCTGACACTCCATTCTATATTCTTCTGGCACTCTATATTTGTCCACCTCTGTCTCTTCTAACACTCAATATCTATCGTCATCTGTCTCTTCTAACACTCTATATCTATTCTCCCCTGTCTCTTCTAACACTCTATATCTATTCTCCCCTGTCTCTTCTAACACTCTATATCTATCCACCTCTGTTTCTTCTAACAATCTATATTATCCTCTCCTGTCTCTTCTAACACTCCATATCTATCGTCTCATGTCTCTTCTAACACTCTATATCTATCCTCCCCTGTCTCGTCTAGCACTCCATATCTATCATCATCTGTCTCGTCTAACACTCCATATCTATTATCATCTGTCTCGTCTAACACTCTATATCTATCGTCACCTCTCTCGTCTAACACTCCATATCTATTATCATCTGTCTCGTCTAACACTCTATATCTATTATCATCTGTCTCGTCTAACACTCCATATGTATCATCATCTGTCTCTTCTAACACTCCATATCTATCATCATCTGTCTCCTCTAACACTCCATATCTATCATCATCTGTCTCTTCTAACACTCCATATCTATCATCATCTGTCTCCTCTAACACTCCATATCTATCATCATCTGTCTCCTCTAACACTCCATATCTATCATCATCTGTCTCCTCTAACACTCCATATCTATCATCGTCTGTCTCTTCTAACACTCCATATCTATCATCTGCTTTTTTTCTCTAACACTCCTTCATTGCCACAGAAAACAACAATAACTCATTGACACAGATACATGACTAACACTTCATCGACATATATAAACGAACAAGAATCTCTCAAAAACACAGGAAGACCAACAACTCTCCATCACAAAGATAACCAACAACACTCCACAATAAATAATATTTGGTTAACACATTTTAATTCATTAAAGCTATAATTACCACCTTAAAACCCCCCAATAGTGGGGTTGCTAGGGACCCTAACACATTAAGGAGTCCCTGTTATGTTGTTACGTCTCTAGCAAAACAACTATACCGCACATACAACCACACGTTGCTGGCTATTTCAAGAAATACATTAAATATCATGAATGTCTTACATAACATGTATTTATTTTCATCATCAAAGTCATCATCTCACAAATATAGATTTCAAAAACAAAACTGAATCTATACACAGATTTAATATAAAGAAATGTATTCATACACACGCACGGCCACGTCCGGCCCCATAACCCAGTATTTTAAAATGTGTTTACAGGAAACAAAACGAAACAAATGCAAAATTCATCAAACCAGCACTTAAATTTATTTCCATACATGAAAGCTTTCAAATATTTGAAATGTTATTTTTGTACAAATAAATAACTTCTAACTATTGTTATAAAATATAATTTCTAAGCTATTCTTAAAGACTAGTACCGGTTTCATATTATTATTATTATTATTTTGGGGGTATTTAGTCATGTATTCATACGCGTCAATAGCAATGGTTTTCATGTTGTGTGTGTAATGGTCTCCTAACTTCCAACTACAGTATTCTGAGATAGTGTTGAAGTATTTCAACTTGCTGAAAGCAGAAACACTAGCAGCATTATAGAAAGTGCCACTTTTGTCACAAATATGAAAACCATTGCCAAATTCAACTGGCCAAACAAGATGAAACTAAAATAATGAGAAAGCAATATAACTACTAATCAGGATTCTCTGTATTATTGTTTCTTTATATAAAAAAATAAGTATTACCAGAGAGCGAGCGGGGTGGAAAAAGAGGGGGGAGGAGGAGAGAGAGAAGAAGGATCGTCAATTCCAGAGGTAGAAATAAATAAATGGTGAATATAAAAAAAAGCTAAATAAAAGATATAACAAAATATTTAAAAACAAAATAAAGAAAGTGAAAAGAATTACCAGAAAAAAATATATGAAACTATATAGAGATGGAAAAAAAAGAAAGAAGATAAAATAAGCAAAGTTGTCTTTAAATTGCATTTATTGCAGTTTGATTCTCTCCGGTCTTTGATCTTTCATTGATCCCCCATAACTAATGCTCTCATTTGATCGCAAGCATAAAACCACAACTTAAAAAATGTCTTTGACTCCCATGTATATAAAACCATGCTTCCACTACATTCCCCCCACTCCACATACATCATTCATTTCTCCACTAAAAAACACTTAACGAAACATTACACCTAAACATCACTTATTATTTTAAAATATAATTTGTATTACTATGCGACGACACGCACAAGTCTAACCATACACAAAACAATTCTCTGGTAACTCATTTGTGAAGCAACTTTTCTCAAGATACATTTTGCAAAAGGACATTTAAAAAGTAGAAACAAACATTCATTCAGAAACAAACATTACACAAACTTAAAACATACATATATCTACGACTCCCATACGCTGCTCTGATTTTAAAGAAAGCTGTTTCAGCCGTACAACAGTTGTATAAATATATATGTATATTAATGTATCATCAATAACAGCAAACAAACAAAAATTAACTCACGTTCATTAATTGACAAGTTCAATATGTATCACTTTTGTACAAACTGCAAGTCATAATCTTTGGTAACGGTTTCTATTTTAAAAGCACACAATTCTGTGTAAAATAGATTTATAATCATATATAAGACCGTAATATTAGATTTACAGTGAAGCTAGTCTATATGAAATAGATTTACATTAACTAGACTTTGTAAAATATGTTTACATCAAGTCAGCCAGTGTAAAATTGATTTATAATCAAAATCAACCCTACTTGTGTAAAATTGAATTACAATAAACCAGTTTTGAAGAAAAAAAAAACATTCTTAGCAAACCATTCTGTGTAAAATTGATTTACTTTCAGATCTGTCTTGTTTGTGTATAATATTGAAATAGTTAAAAGTGTTCGACTGCGGAACTAAAATAAACACTGAGTACAGTCATAGAACGTATAAGGGAAAAGAACATTTCGACACTTACCAGGTAAGTTAGTCAACAGTCACAGAAGGAAAATCGAATGTCTTCTATAAAGTAAGATACACTAAACAGCATTCATATAATCTTCTTGCTTGTACCAAAAAATAGCGAACAAAAAAAGACAGACCGATTTTGTTTCACTATTTAACCTACACTAAGACGAATATAGTAGTCAATTCTCAATTCAAATGATTCAACGATGAAACCGGAAGTAGACTGACCATAAAAATGGACACTGATTGGAGAAAGATATCACACGATTGGCCAATGACGTGAAGACGATCACATGACCAGCCAGTGCCAATAGAAAAAGATCAGGTGATTGAGCAATCTAAAACGAAATCACGTGACTGGCCATTGTTTGTTATTATCTGTCAACTTTCTGAAAAGGGATTATTTCGCGTCAACAACAAAAGAGCTATAATAATCCCTAGCCCTTTTGACATCAATACATCGACATAGTTATTTGAGGGAAGGGAGGGGTGGGGGTAAATGTTTATATCTAAGTCATATTAAACAGTATGAATCTAGTTGCTATTTTTCATATATTTTCAATATGCAATTAAATACAATCTTCATCCCAGCGTTGTGCTACCTAAGTTAATCCTGTACCCTAGACGCAAAAACGATAAGAAATATAGTTTCTGCTGAGATGAAGTGTGTTAGACGAATGACAGGAACCAGCCCGAGAGGCAAGATCAGAAATAAGGAACTGAGAAAAATGCTAGGAATAGGGAATAGCCCCCGCCATAGAATATATAAAGAAACAACAGATAAAATGGTTTGGTCACGTAACAAAGCAGAGTGATCAAAACACAACACAACGAGCCTTCAATAAACGTTGCGAGAATACCAGGTACAATGGTCGACCACGAAAAAGATGAATTGACGGAGTTTTAGAAGCACTAGGAAACATAACAGCAGCAGACGAACAGAAAAGCAAAAGAACGCAAATTATATCTCCCCTCGACGCTGAGAGGCAAATGAGGAAGAAGGAAAGAAAACATAATAATGAAATACACCTGCCTCTATTTCTTCCTCTATTCATTCGTATATCGCCTTTGTCTTTATCTGGAAATGTGCTCATCAATTTGTAAAAGCGAGAGAACACCCAGAGTGGGTATTAACAATACATACACGGTCATAATAAAGATGGCTACTCATCACAAAGAAATGTAGACCACAGTGGAAATATAATGTTCTTTATTTAATTCAAATGTAAAACTCTTTGGCATATAACTAGTCAAATATGCATCAAATTTTAATTAATTAACTTGAAAATAAGCCGTCTTGATTTTATATTCGACGAAGTTGAAACCACATAGATTCTAACTTGATATATTGAAGTAAAAATACATATCAGATTAAAAACTATGCAATAGAAGTTACCACCTGTGTGTTACCGGGGCCTCATTATAAGGGAAGTAAAGAACAGTGACACTATGACCTTCCAAGCATGTCGAAAGAGGCGACTAAGGAGATTGATCGATGGCTTGACAAGCTGTTATTGTAAAAAACAGTAAAAAAAAACAAACGCCAAGTGGCGTATGGGGAATATGGTGTTAGTGACCATAAATTTTACAGACTTCAGCACATGATTTTTGGGTAATGTGGTCGGTATTACGTTCATGCCACTTTACTTTACCAGAAAAAAAAATCCGGTACCCATTAAAGCTGGGTGAACCGGCAGCCTTAGGTTAGGATCGAACCCTACCTCTTGTCCTTTGTAGTCCAGTTCACTAACCACTGAGCTATCGCGACTCCCCTTTGTAAAAAGTATTGTTATAGAAACAGAGCACAGATTTCAGAAGCAGTGATATCTACAATATGTGCCACTTTGGCACGCAAGGTTTCTGTTTTTGAGATTGTGGTTCTGGCCAATGTGCCGTCTTCGGCTCGAGAGGACAATAGACAGATAGACAGGATAGATTTTTCACTATTCTATGAGGTTTTTATGTTTTCAAATCTAACTGGTTATTTCTGTAGAAAGTATATCCAACCAATTAATTTGCGTGCGCCTCTCTGCGAGTGGAAAGGAATGAGAAATGTGCTGCCCAACGGTGGAGACATCGAGGCGAATTGCACGCTTGCCCTAGGACTGAAACCCGTTGCTGTCGCAATAAGTTTACAAAATATGGGGAAGGGGAAAAGTGCCTTCAGCGTCAGGGCTGAAAGCTGTCAGCAACTCATAGTTGACTGCTTGCTCCAGGATCAGTAAATCAAAACTATTCAGATTCTACTCCGACTATTTGCAGTGCTCCCATGTAACAGATGAACAAATCTGGCTAAACTACGAGGGGTGGAGAAGAAAAGCAAACCCGGTACTCATAAATGACACGCTAAAGACGGATGTGCTTGGCTGAAAGGTGTAAATATCGCTGTAAAGCACAGCATGCGACAAAATTACGTCGCCTAACGCCTTTATAATTGGGGGGGGGGGGGAATAAACTAGAGAAGTAATCGTTGGGTTAATTCAGGGGGGAAAATTACAAAAATTATAGTCACGTGATTTACATAGAAAGTCGAATTTATTTTCAAAAAGACAAAAACAAAGCAACGACAACCTGGTAATTGTCAGGCTGTATCAGTTGATGTCTGTGACGTACGCACGTACGCAGAATAGTAGAAACAGTCGAATATGTGTAGTGATAATACATAGTAACTTTGGTTAATCTTGCTAATTGTGTCAGGAAAAATATTATAGACATGGAATGCACTTGAATGTCATATTCCGGTCATCTATTACGTAATTATTAATCAATGACAAAGTTATGCTTGAAAATTGTCGTGTAAAATACAAAATTAAAATCATTTACAGAAAACCAAATAAACACAAATTAAAACTTTCATTTCAATTGAAACAGCACTTTTGTTTTTTTCTTTTTCAAATTCGTTATTTGTAACGTATCCATAATTTTAATATGTACACCGTTAGTATTAATGAACTAGTTAAACTCTTACATGTATACAGATGTACACAAAATATTGTTATAATTGCTGCTTTGATTCAATTAATTTTTTCCATTATTTTTCGATTCCCTTCTCTATTTCTCTTTTTTCTTTCTCTATTTCTCTTATATTCGCTTCTAAATCCGTCCACGAAGTAAACATATACATATATGTAAAGTAGTGTACTGTTAAATTATTATACTTCTCTGAATTGATTTTTTCTGCTAATATTTGTTTCGTTTTTTGTTTGACCTTAATATAAGATTATTAGTTTTAAAAATATATCTCCCAAAAGCAGAAAATAAGAATTATTCAGCTTTTTAATATATATGCTGGTGTACACGGAGTGTAGATGTGTGTGTCATATCTTATAAGCACTCGGCAAGTTCACAGACTTGTGGACCAGAAAACACATCAGACGTCTGTATAACAGGAGTCATTGTGTGTGGATTGTCGTGAGGTATTCTTCAAAGTTCATATCAAGTAACACAAACAAATTAATAATAATAAATAAAAAAAATCCACAAAGACAGTAACATCCACTGGTTATATATAAAACATGTCTGCCCCGATCACATACAAAAACCTGACATACAGAATATGTTATCGCAAAGATGTTCTAAGCGAATGTCCTTACAAAGTGTATGGGGACACTTAGGTCCACGCTAAATCTGTACAGAGGCTTCTTTGTACAGAAGCTTCTTTGTACAGAGGCTTCTTTGTACAGAGGCTTCTTTGTACAGAGGCTTCTTTGTACAGAGGCTTCTTTGTACAGAGGCTTCTTTGTACAGAGGCTTCGTGGGTACATGCAGACTAATAAATAAATATTTTTTATACCTAGGTCATTATATTACAACCAGCCATACACTATTTCTTTAAATCCTGCTTTTATTATAATAGACTATAATTATATATATACATATATATATATATATATATATAATATGGTCTTTGGCGTCTTGACAGACGGTTGGTAGTTAGCAACCATGATAAGTCAGTAGTTTGGTAAAGCAATAGTGTCTCATACTGGATGCTGCTTTACTGAACATCTTCTCTCGTGGTTGAATTTGCCAATCCTGGACAGACAGATCCATCCACAGAACGAGCAAGGTGTATTTGCGGTACCTGGCCTTGTCTCTTTTCTCTTGCGCCTTTTGTCTTCTGAATTTGATATCAGCACTGTCTCGAAAGTTGATGTGCCATTTTTTATAACAATATACTAATTAAATAGAAATAAAACTTTATATCAGCTTTCCTAAAACAAATTCCCTTTAATTTATTCACATTTATATTTACTTTAAAAGGCTAGATTAATTTTAGGCAAGGTACCTGCTGTTCATAGTTTGGAAACCTCTGATTAGTTTGTCATATTTTACCAAATAGGAGTATGAAAACAGTTATACAATTCTGACGCTTGCTTTACCAAAATATCGACAGTTAAATAACTTATTGTTGTTAATGCTAGACCATGTAAAAAATGACTACGGTAAATTCTGCCATATAGAAAGTAATGTGGTCGAATGTGTTAAGTAGTAGTGATTCTCAATATTTTGGGTTGAGGTGTTCTTCTAAAACAGACGTGGGTTTTGAGAGCAGTTGGTAACTGAGGAAATCTAGAGTACATGTCATTCGCGGCTGACAAAAAGTACTTGACATCGAGGTGAGATATAATATACTTTGTGCATAAAAACAGATCTAGGGTATGTGTTCTTCGAGACGATAAAGAGTACAACCCATCCGGGAGGGACGATGAGGATCCCCATCCTGGAGAGACGAAGATTACAGCCCATCCGGTAGAAAAAAAATGGTACAGCTTATCCGGGAGAGACAAAGATTACCGCCCATTTGAGGAGGATCAAGAGTTCTGCCCATCCGGGAGAGACAAAAATTACCGCCCATTTGAGGAGGATCAAGAGTTCTGCCCATCCGGGAGAGACAAAAATTACTGCCCATCCGAGGCGGATTAAAGTACTGCCCATCCGGAGAGACAAATATTTCCGCTCATTCGAGGAAGATCAAGAGTTCTGCCCATCCGGGAGAAATAAGTACAACACATTCAAGGCGGATCAAGATTACATCCCATCCAGGGAGGACGAAGAGTACTGACATCATGATGAAGCTTTAGAGTACTTGATGCCTTGAACAGAAATGGAGCACGATCTTCCTAAACCAACACTGAGTACTAGACATGTTGATTAAATGGCTGTCCTCTAAGGCAGTGCCAAAAGTGCTTGAGATCAGAACAATATCGAGAACACGTGAGCCTCGATGTGGACCAGAATGTGGTTGACATATCGGAGTCAGAACAAGAACATCAGAACAAGAACACGGTGTGGCTTTTTACATCCAAACAGGACCTTGAGTACTAAACATCAAAACGAATACCTTGAGTACCAAATACTAAGACGGATACCTTGAGTACTAAATACTAAGACGGATACCTTGAGTACTAAATTCCAAGACGGATACCTTGAGTACTAAATTCCAAGACGAATACCTTGAGTACTAAATTCCAAGACGAATACCTTGAGTACTAAATTCCAAGACGAATACCGTGAGCACTTAATTCCAAGACATACCTTGAGTACTAAATTCCAAGACGGATACGTTGAGTACTAAATTCCAAGACGGATAACCTTGAGTACCAAATAATAAGTGGATACTTTTGAGTACCAAATTCCAAGACGATACCTTGAATACTAAGGTGGATACCTTTGAGTATTAAATACCAAGACGGATACCTTGAGTACTAAATACCAAGACTGATCTAGCATAGTTGACATATGGGAGATCCCGGAAGGGCCAAATCTAGATAAAATTGAACAAGAGGCTAATTAGTATATTTTATCTATAGCAACCGCTTTCTGGAATTTTACCTCAAAGCTTTCTCTTGTATATCATGTTACTGACCACACGTTTGGGTTAAATTATTAAACATCATCGTCATCATGTGCCATACCTGTTGGCGTAGGCGATCATACCCTTCCACAATTCTTTGTCCACACTGCATTGCCTCAATCATGTTGTGTAACTGCCACAAAACCAAGCTATTTAGTTAATATTCTATTACATTTTGCCCGCGATCTCACTTAGTAAATTTCTCTCTGTAAATAGGAAGATAACTTACTTTCTTCTACCCACAAATAGTCGATTATGTTTTTTTTTTTTTTAAGGAATTCTGTTATTTTGTTGTTGGTCTCTTTGAAAATTTCCTCGTTGGTCTTTTTAGCAGTTCAGGGAACTCTTAACATTCTTCTGAGAGTACCATCTCTGTGGCCTCTAATCGTTTTTTCATTTGTTTCATTGCTAACAATTCTGCCAAGGTACATTAAAATTGATCATAAAAGACGCTACAGCTTAAATTTGTACACTATTTGTAGTGAAATTAAAATTTTTAAATGTTAAAAAGTTAAATTTAACCGTCTTTTAATTTATTTGCCCATCTACTTTTTATGATTCGCTTCCAGAGGTCAGAATTGGTTTTATACAAATACTGGTTGACCATTTTCTTCTCATCTATTGACATATGTTTTTCATTTTATTAAATATTATTCTGGCCTGTGCCGTTCTGATTTTTATTTCCGTGATGTATATTCAACCTAACGCTATTATTGTGCCCAAATATTTGGCGCCCTGCAATCAAATTATGTTATTAAAGATGAAAATGAAATACTACAACGTAAATCCACAGTTAGAAAACTTCTGCTTCCACTACGCCCGTGATATTTATTCTTCTCTATGGAGACTATAGAGACGTGCTATTCATTTGTATGTAAAATATTCTTGAATATATAAGATACACACTTAATACTGTTCACTCTCCCACAACAGGCAAACAATAGTGTGAGCTTTGTTTGATAAAACAAATAATAACAACTCAAATGTTCATAATAAACAAACAATGATAGATCGATATATATATATATATACTAAAGTTATGCTGTAGTCGTGAATTGGAGCAAACATAATGAATTCATTCATATCATCAAAACATAATAACAAGCAAACAAAGGCAATGATGAATTCTGACTAGTATTGTTATCTTATAAATGATAATAATTTTGATGCAAGAGATTAGACCTTTCTTTTGGCAGGGAAGATGAAAGCAAACCTCGCTCTCTCGCTCTTCCATTTGTCTAATCCAGTTTGATATTCACATTTTTTCCCACACGCAGGCCAAAATAAATTTTTCAATGAGAATTCGAGAGGCCAAATCGTCTGTTAAACAATTACCTTCACGACAAAATGTTTACAAGAAATTTACAACAGCGTTGGGTTATGTAATAAACATAATCACTTGCGTTCAGGAACGATATTTATCGTTTGATATAATTATTTATCTCCAGGCAAAAGGTATCGTCGGTGAATTTCAAATAATATTCTCCGACCAGACGTTGGATTATTTTCTCTTCCTTTTCTTCTTATGGCCCATGAATTTAATTACGAGTGAATGGGGAAACATTAACGGAGTCAAGTTTTGTCCCATTCAACCTTTTCTGGAACTCTCTTTTATCAGTAATTTGACGAAGTCGAGACTCGCCCATTTCCAGATGCCGTTACTCCATATCTGACCATTTTGAGTCTCTCACTTTTCTTTCCACATCTATACATATATTTCACAGCTTCACAAAACTATTGACGGCCAACGTAAAATACCATCAATCTCAAGAAATATTAGAATTTGCGTCCTTGGAAGAATGTTGCTGAGGTTGATTTTCTTTCCCATTTGTAACATGAAGTCGGCAAAATTTCATAATTTGAGTTCTCCTGCTTTCAGGCTAGCGCCTACAGTCTGTTTTGTAGGAGCTTTCTTTAGCGAGATTTTCCCAGTTAGTTATGATCATGTCAAGCACTCTCATGTCACGTTTACAGACGTATTTGTAGTGTAGGAGGGGTTTTCTTAGCTTCTTTTGATGAAGGCTATATGTGAATTTATGATCTTTAAGGAATCATGCATCTTGTATTCAGCACAGATGGTCTGCTCACTTTAGTTGATGCTGCTGGGAGATAGTGGAGTAGAGCCTCCATTTTGTACAGACATCTTTTGGGAGGACTCTGTTTAGTACTTCTCCCAAATGTTTTTTCTTCTGTGGCAATAGACCAAGTGGCCATTTTGTTAACAGCCGGAGTAAATGTCTAAAACTAAAGTCCTCGCACGATGCGTGTGCGTTTAGCTATATCTGAGAAACACTTTCTACGACCACACTCTCTTAGCTTTCATTCCATTTTTTTATTTCAAAATTAATAGATACACGTGATTTATATCTATTTCTTTTGTTCATTTTTTGCTAAATTTTCTTTCATTTAGTTACATATCCTAATAAAAATATATGAAAATGTTTTAATGTAAAATATACATGGATTACAATGTGTAACATTATTGACAGTAAATGATTCTCGTTTTAAATTTTACAAAATTATGTTCCAGTTTACTCTTTATAATAATTCTTTCTTTTAAGTTGCAATGAAACACTTGTCTTCAACAAACGTTTTTCAAACTGTCTTGTTTAGTGTCATTTTAATGAGATTATTCCTTACCGTTCTCATAGTTTTCTACCTCTGAGTCCAGCTTAGTTCTGGAAATAATGCTTTATCATCTTTGTCACTGTTCCTATTATGGTTTCAATAAAGAGCTTATCGCGTAATCGAAAATATTCTCTGTTGACTTCTACACTCTGTGTCCTATCCAGTGCCAGCTCCGCTTATTTAAAATAAAAAACATTCCAGGTTTAAGTTTTGTCAAAGTCTTCATCAGTTGTATGGATTTTGGGCATTTGAGTTGTAACCATCTTTAGTGCTTTCGCTAGTGTGTGATGGGCGTGTTTCATACTGAGAAACGTGTTGAAGAGGGGATCTTGGTATTATAGAGTTGTCCGTTGTGCAATTAAATTAATCTGTGGACTAAACTAAACTAGTTCTGAAGACCCTCCAAGAACAGGTACAACGGACCAGCGACCATATCGTTTATCAAGTCAAAATAATATTATTTTCATGTTTCTAAGATTAGGAAAAAAAACAAGAAGAATATTTCGCTATTGATTGTATCTATAAAGTGAAGGAAAATACAAAATAATAATTACACAAATTGCTCCTGGTTAAATCTTTGTGAGCAGAAGAAAACAGTTGTTTTTGATCCACTAGTATTTTTGACCTAAGCATGAATTAAAAAAAAAGATCGGCATTTATTTATGTTTTTTTTTTTTCACTGAAAAATAAAATGTATTGTTTCTTTTATAATATTTTACACGTATGTATTCATTTCTTATCTGTAAATAATTAAATTGTTATCGGTTTGGAGTAATTCATTATGTTAAGTGTCTCATGAATGTTTTCAGTTTTAATTTATTTTTTATTATATATTATATAGAAATGTGTTTTGTACTGTCAGTATTTGAGTAATTTCTTATCCGCTATAAAAGTAAAACAAAATAAATAATTAACTGTTATCAGTCGAGATTAATCTATTATCTGCTGCCTATAATAATTTTATTTATTTATTTGTTATCAGTTTAGAGTCGATTCTTCTCTACTATCAGTAGTTCATTTTCATATTCGCTAATATTTTAGTCATTTCTTATGTGCTTACCAATCTAGAGTAATTTATTATTTACCCTACCGCGTTTATAGCTTAATTTTATATACTTCGCTAGTGATTCTTATGGAATCCACACACCCACAGTCTGTGGTAACTTAAAAAAAATTTTTTTTAATGCCAGTGACTATTATTATTTTTCTTTCAGGCCATATACTATTTATGTAAATTTCAAAAAAAAGAAAAGAACGGAGACAAAACATATTACTGGCATTGCATAAAATAGGACGGGTAAGAAAGTGTTTGTTGAGGACCTATGCTCTACAGGGAGGTGAAAGAAGACGAAGTATTGCTACAGAAACATATTTCAAGTGCTAATTTTGTACTTCTTTTTTCTTCTTCATTTGCCCTTTAGCGCCGAATGAGAACTTTGTACTATTGATGTAAAACATGGACACTTATAGCATCATAAGACAAGAACAATCATCACTATTGGTATTGACGTCGCGGAAAAGTACAGACTGTAATAAAAAGAGAGAGAGAGAGAGAGAGAGATAATAAAAAAAGAATAAAATTGTTTGGAGAAAACACTGAACGAGTTTTAAGTTGTAATCAGAAACAACAAATGAGATTAAAAAAAAAAAAAGGAAAGAGACCCGTCACGCCAAGTGGCCTATAGAGAATATTGTGTTAGAGACCATAATTTTTACAGACCTTCGGCACATGATTTTTGAGGTAATGTGGTAGGTATTACGCCCGTGCCGTTTTACTTTCCCAGAAAAAAATCTGGTACCCATTTAAGGCTGGGTGAACCTGGAAGCCGTCGATCAGGATCGAACTCGACCTCTTGTCCATTGTAGTCCAGTACACTAACCACTGAGCTACCGCGGCTCCCAACAAATGAGATTTCTTGAAAAGAAATCACGGATACCAGCAACAAGCGACTCACAAGAAATAGAAATCTGACAAAGTAGCAAAAGAGAAAAATGAAGACTTCCTAAAGATAGATTTTAAAATACCACCAACATACAGATGACTATTTGAAGAAATCACAAAAAATAGAGTTCTCCAAAGTTATTTAATCGTATACTTTCGTCGACGCTATAAATTAAGAAAATGAACAAAGAACAAAGTTCAACAAAATTATATATATTTATTCGACGTTATTAGGTGCTAAGAAAGGGACAAGAATAGCGATTTACAATTTTTGTAATTATTGTCTTCTGCATCATTTATTATTACATTCATCTTATTCTTCTAACACATTTCGCTAATTGTACAGTGACGTCGCAGAGGGTAGGGTATAGTTAGCTTACCGGTTATCGCTAGTCGTGTAACTTGAGTTCTTATCTTGAATAATGTATTCATATATTATATATATGAAGTAACTTTTATTTTAAGTAACTTTCTTATTTCTGAATTTTCTATCCATCATTTTATTCTTATCCTTTCGTCTAGTATCCTAACCTTTATAATTGTTCATGTGAAACGTTTGTACTGATGAGTTTTGATTGTCTCATAATTGGTCAGATGTCCAAACCATTTAATTCTTATTACAATGTGTGTGAACGGAATCGGTAATAGTTACAATAATTATTATAATTTAATGAAATGGACTTTCTAACAGTTAAAATATTAAAGCATATATATATATATATGTTAATAATAGTTGGACGTTTGCTTATACGTCATGGAGCAACCGTAAATTTCTCTTCTACATTTTTGGTGCCCCTCACATAATGACGCTAATCTGTAACTTTTGCAAAAGGGAATAACTACAAGTTAATTCACCATTTACTAAATAGCTAAACAGACGACGGCTAGGCAACATTTGCTAAATGTTTTTATTATTTTTTCGTACTGCTGTATGTTTGTAAGTTTATCTAACATTGCTGTATATGTGTATGTTTATTTAGCTTTAATGTATGTTTGTATGTTTATTTAGATTTAATGTATGTGTGTATGTTTATTTAGCTTTAATGTATGTTTGTATGCTTATTTAGCTTTAATGTATGTTTGTATGCTTATTTAGCTTTAATGTATGTTTGTATGTTTATTTAGATTTAATGTATGTTTGTATGCTTATTTAGCTTTAATGTATGTTTGTATGTTTATTTAGCTCTGCTGCATGTTTATGTTTACTTTGCATTGCTGTATGTTTTTAAGTTTATTTAGCTCTACTGGGTGTTTGTATGTTTATTTAGTTTTGTTGTTAGCTTTTTATAAATATGGTTCCTTCTGTAATAAGACAATTTGAAAGATGTCGAATTTTACTTTGCCATGAAATGAACTATTAAAGACAATTAAGTTCTTCAGATGAATATATAAATATATATTCTTCGAATCTTGACCCAATTCCAGGCAAAACTTGAAATGCCTAAATAAGAAATGGTCTCTGTTTTCTTTGTTAAATCGTCTCTGTTTTCCTTGTTAAGTCGTCTCTCTTTTCTTTGTTAATGATGTGATTACGAAGGCATTGTTTAAGTAGAATCTTAATCTAATGCGTTCTTAATTCATTTTAAATACAAGAAATCATAAGTAAAATTATTTTGTATTTTCATGAATTCATTTAAAAGAGAATGTTTACCAGCAATGAAACAAATCTTCAGAGTTATAACTGGCAAGTATAAAAACAAATGCTTATTAAAGTACTTGTACACTTTTTGATATAAATTATGAGTCATAGAACACGTATTCACATAAACTGCTTACGTAACTGATGACGATAATATAGTTGGTTCTGCATCCAATGTAGTCATTCTATATTTAACTGTCTAGATGCATTACTGTAGTAAAATAATATAGACTGTAACTAATGTATCCACAGATCGAAGATTCAAAGGAAAACACTGTAAATGTGAAGTATCGTTTAAAGTGATGTATCAAGGAAACATTCACAATTTAGCATGTTGACACTTTGAGGAGGACAGCCCGTTTGGGTCATTACTCTGACCCATATCTCTTTCGTATCTTTCTCGTGTTGATTTTCCTGACCTGGATTAGCACTGGTGACGTACTTTCACCAAATACAAGGATGAACACACCGTGAAACTCTGTGAAATTCACACGAAGTGGTATCCAAAGCAAAGTGTCTATTGTGGACGTTGACATGTCAGTCGTGAGAATATGAAACATCACTTGGTAGTCTGAATGCACTTAATGATGCACTGAATTGGAGTTTGGCAGATTCCCGTGCACAAAGAAACGAATAAACTAAGTTATTGTGTAGAGATACCGAGAATGTGAGAGTTGTGTCAATAATATATTTCTTTCTCTTACTTATATGCAGGACCTTTCCTACATGAAGAATATTTACTTTGCTGGAGGAAGGCCCTTTTTGTTCTTTCCTAGAATATTCTCATGTCTTTTATAAGAGCATTTCAGCTCCTGTTTGTTTTGGTGCAGTGTCGTTTGTTACCTTGAAGAAGGTTTGCTGCTGTTACTTGTAACAGTTTCTTTTGTCATGTTGGAGTCATTTCGCTTCTATTCTCTTAATGCAGGCTTCATTCTGGAACCTTGGAATGGACTCTGTATTATCTTGAAACATGTTTGCTTCTCTTATAACTGACCCAACTATCCCCTGTTTTATAACAGAGTGTTAGTTTCTCTTATTCTAGAGCAGTTTGCTCTTGTTACCTTCGTTTTCCCTCTTTTTCCACATGAAACTACCACAGCATTAGCTCTCTCTCCGATACAGGTTCATTCTTTGAAGGTGGCTTTATTCGTAAAACAATTGTTCTAGGTACTCAACAAATCTGAGACTTGGCAAAGAGATAACGTCAATGCACAAATATACAAACACATATGACTTGGGTTTTTTTGTACAACCTGATCTTCAGAAAGTAATATTGTTCTTTTTCCACTCTCGTGAAGAGTAGTTTGAGCTTGGTTTGAAATCCAAATAAAAGTCTGAGGAACGAGCGAGGTTTTAAAATGTCCGAGTTGTCTGAATCCGTGTCCATAATGAAAATTAAAAACAAACTGAGACTTAAAGAAAATGGTTAAGAAATGAAGGAGGTTATTGAGGGGGGTGTGAGTTAACCTGCATGAATATCTTGTATGTGGCCACCCATACCCTCCATGTGGAGTGGTGGACTTTGAGCTGTAGCCATTCCGTGGTGAGCCATGCCGGGATTCCCGTGACCCATCATCATGTGATGGGGGTGACCTGGTATGAGCATTGCCTGAGAGTGGACAGGGGGTGAAAATTGGGCCATCTGAGCGTAGGACGAGGGTGAGGTGCCATACATGTCTGGCCGATGCATTCCTTGCATGCCTAGCATGTCGTAGCGTTGACTTGTGTCCAGGTGAGAATATCCGCTTTTCATTGGGTCGTAGAGGTCATGACCACCTTGTAGTCCTGATGACAAAGTGAAAAAAAATTATTAAGAAATGCTGTGATTAATTCTTGTGATTTAAGCTTCCAACTCTTTGTCGTTAGAATTATTTTCCTATATTGACTCTTGTAATTAGAACTATTTTCCTAGATTAACTCTTGTCATTAGAACTATTTTCCTAGACTAACTCTTGTCATTAAAACTATTTTCCTAGATTAACTCTTGTCATTAGAACTATTTTCCTAGACTAACTCTTGTCATTAAAACGTATTTTCCTAGATTAACTCTTGTCATTAAAACTATTTTCCTAGATTAACTCTTGTCATTGAAACTATTTTCCTAGATTAACTCTTGTCATTAGAACTATAACGCTACTTTAAAGCAGCAGCTTAAAGAGTAGTCCTCAGATTAGTGGAGCGCAAAAAAAAAAAAAAAATAAAAAAAAGTAAATTTAAGATATAAAAGTTACATCGAAACTTTACTTTTCATTTAGATTTCCACCGTTGCAGATTTTATATAATTTTCTATAAATAAAACACGCAAATGCAGTAATGAATGCGCATTAATAAAATAGTAAGTTACATAACATTCAACATAACGACAAGTTTAATTTAAAAAAATTATTGTAAATATCGTCATCATCATCATCATCATCATCATCATCATCATCATCGAGTGTCGTCTCCGCAACGAAGGTTGGCTACCATGGAACGCCATTCTGCTCTGTCTCTTGCTTTGATGGTGCAGGTTGTCATAGGTTGACTTGTTCATCTTTTGATGTTACTCGTCCATGTTAGTCTTAGTCTGCTTATGTCTCTTTTACCTTGTATTTTCCTCTCCAGGATTATTTTTAGTAGCCTGTTGTGTCTTTTAACATGGCCCAAAAATCGCATTTGTCTTGTTTGAATTGTGCTTAGTATTTCTCTTTTCATTTTTAGTTGTTTTAAGACTTCATCGGTTGTTTTCTTTTCCTTCCATCCAATTCTACCTTTTCTTCTATAAATCCACATTTCAAAGGCTTCAATTTTCTGTGATTAAAGCACGAAACAAGACCGAATGGTGAGTGTGCATTAAGTTAGGTTTAACAAACACTGAACCATAAATTTGAATCTTTAACTCAGAAACTAAGTACCATCATCGCGTTAAAGATTAGGTCAGAATTATATTCAGCAAAATTTAACATGTTTTCCTTGTCCTATAAAAGTGTATTTCTATGCAAATATGGTCTGGAGGAGGTAACGGCTCGATGAGTTGGGGAAACACATACTTTATAATTTCATAAATGTGATATAGTCGTGAAGCTCAAATGATTTGAAGTTGTATGACTTGCGTGCTTCCAGCAGAGAATTTAGCGTTAAGTATTATGCTAATACCTTCGTCTTCTTAGCGTTCATCTATTTTTAAAATGGCATATTGTGTCGCTAGTTTACGGCTGTGCTGCGATATCTGCGTCTTTCGGCCCGACACATCCGTCGTCGGCGTGGGAAATTTGTTTAACCAGGGCAACGGCCATATTTGGTCTCCTCATTTCAACTGCCAAGGGTTATTTTACGTGCGTGAGATGCACACTAGACCTCCTGTTTTTCGTCCCTTATTCGTCAGGGCATCCCCCTCCCAGGGATCAGGGGAGGGCAAACCCGCGAAGAAAGCGCGGATTCGACAGGACAAATTTCCCACCGCATGTGTCGGGGTACGAACACAGGACCTTCCTACCCAAAAGCCGTCTTACCCCAAGACCACCAAGCTCCCCTTATGCTATGATTAATGTTTAAAGAATGTATATATTTTGCCTTCCTAATCATCACTGCACTTGGTGGACATTGCCCATTATAATTCCGACGTCCTACCTGATAACACAGAAAGATATCACCACCATGTGCAAGCCTCATAGCTCCAAAAATTAACCCCAGGATAATTCCCGAATTCTGGTAGCAAATTAATAATTTTTTGGACAATTTCCTCCAAATGAGATGAATTTCTTTTCCTGGGGGTGTGTTTTACTTTATTGTATGAAGTATACCAATAGCACTTCATGCATCATAATAAACAGGGTTATGTCATATTTTATCGTAAGGACTCATTACTTCTGTCACGCATCTGTTGTTTTATAATCTCTTACTTATTTTTTTTCGAATGTTGTGCCTTTTCTTACATTCGCTCTACATATGTTAGGATGTTTAGCTACACATTTTCAGCTCAATTAGGCGATGGAGATGTTGCTCGGGAATCTATTTCTTTTCTGGCGTTCACTCGACTTCCACCCTTAAAATGACGTTAAGTAGCGTAGAAGCGTTGTGTTGTGTTTTCTTTACGCCTTTCGGCCCAACACCTCCAACGTAGTCTGGTAATCTTGAGCACCGGGTTGCCTTCCCTGTTTGAGCTCTACTCGCTTGCCCAGACTGGATAGTCTATTTCCAGGAAGACTGCTAGGCGGTGAAACAGGGTCTTGATCAGCTCTGATGTTCGCCGATCCTAACGCTGTGGGTAGCTGACCTCACTTAGCTTCTGTTGTTGTCTTGGCCCCCCAACTCTGGAATGATTTCTCCATACAAACAAGAAAAGATAGTGCACATGCGTCTTGCAGTGATCGCTCTCACTGAACATCTTCCAGTTGGCTTTCCAACTGTGTACACACAAACAATATTTCCCCAGGCTTAAATTTCTGATGAAATCCAAATAAATAAACAATCGGAATAAACAAACAAAAAAATAAATCCACATAAAGTAAAATAAAGCCAAATATAATAAAAATGAAAGATAAAATAAAATAAAAGCCAAAATAAAATAAAGCCAAAATATAACAAAGTAAAAACAAAAAAAAAAAATGAAGCCAAATTATTTTTAAAACCAAAATAAAATGAAATAAAGCCAAATTAAAATGAAATAAAGCCAAAATATGCTCCACTCACTCTCTGTAACGCTCATGGCAAATGAGTACTGACTATGTGCCCCCATCTGCATGTGTTGGTTGTCAAAGTAACCCATGCCCGCTGCCTCTGGGTTGTATGCTGCGTGGGCCCCTGGTCCCGCCCGGTTGGACTGATCAATCATTGGCTGCACGATTCTTCTCCTCGCGTTAATAAACCTGGAAAGAAAATAAAAAAATAAAAACAAAAGATAGAAATTTCCAGTACAAAAGTTTATAAAATAGCTCTTAATACAATTTTTAAAAAAATATTCATAAACATAACAAACAAGAATAAATATTTTGCATGTAAAAAAAAAAAACACACACATCTATAACTTTACACACAAATTCCGCCCAAAATAAAAAGAGCGCAAAAAATCCATAAAATCTTCATAAAAATGTCACAGATGAAACAACAAAACAACACATCAAAACATCAGTATAATCCACAGCATAAGTCACACAAAAATTCAATAAAACTGTCAGTCAAATAATCAATAAAAACGACTACAAAATTATCATTAAAATGAACTCGCAGCTAGAAAACACAGATGTTTAAAAAAATATTAATCATATAAATAATGAATAAACCTTCAGATTGTATGATTATTTGTACAGACTAACTGTGTACATTTATCATATCAGATAAGACTACATAAAGTCAAGAAACAGGAGTTCTACAAATACTTGTTGCTACATTGATGTCTTTTTAACGTACGAGAAATATCGGAACGAGCTACAAGAAGGAAAAGGTTGTGCTATTGAGTTATTAGAGGGTCATCATCATTGCACTCCGAACATGTCCATAGGTGCTCAGATCCCCACCTCAGCAAGGAAAAGGTTGTGTTATTGAGTTATTAGAGAGTCATCATCATTGCACTCCGAACATGTCCATAGGTGCTCAGATCCCCACCTCACCTCATCTCTCGCAGTGTCCAGCGACTGACGACTCCAGTTCTGTGTTCGTTGATTACTCCTTTTACACGCCCACTAAAAAAAATGTCTGTGCACTTGCTGTAAACACATAAGCGAACATTATCCCGTATAGCGGACATTATCCAATATAACGGACATTTAGCATACGTTGTCCATTATAAACGGACATATAGCGGACATTATCCATATAACGGACATGTAGCAGAGATTGTCCAGTATAACCGGACATATAGCGGACATTATCCAATATAACGGACATTTAGCAGACGTTGTTCAGTATAAACGGACATATAGCGGACATTATCCAATATAACGGACATATAGCAGACGTTGTCCAGTATAAACGGACATATAGCGGACATTATCCAATATAACGGACATATAGCAGACGTTATCCAGTATAAACGGACATATAGCGGACATTATCCAATATAACGGACATATAACAGACGTTATCCAGTATAAACGGACATTCCGTATCGACGTTCGAGCTGCTGACTCCTATATATGCGGACAATGTACGGTATCAACATTGTTTCCCTGGTTGATATACAGATACGTTAAGATAAGCGGACAGTGTTCGGTATCAACATTGTTTCCCTGGTTGATATACAGATACGCTAAGATGAGCGGACAGTGTCGGTATCAACATTGTTTCCCTGGTTGATATACAGATACGCTAAGATAAGCGGACACTGTTCAGTATCAACATTGTTTCCCTGGTTGATATACAGATACGCTAAGATAAGCGGACACTGTTCAGTATCAACATTGTTTTCCTGGTTGATTTACAGATACGCTAAGATAATCGGACAGTGTTCGGTATCAACATTGTTTTCCTTGTTGATTTACAGATACGCTAAGATAAGCGGACAGTGTTCGGTATCAACATTGTTTCCCTGGTTGATATAGAGGCACGTTTGATATAGAGACACGTTAATATAAGCAGACAGCGTCCAGTAACAACACTGTTTTCCAGATTGATATGCAGAAACATAACAGGAGCAGACAGTGTCCAGTTTCATCTTTGATTTGCTGGCTTGCTAACGTAACCTAAGTGGACAATGTCGTGTGTCAACAGTGTGTGCCAGACCAGTTTACTCTAAAGAGAACGTCCCGAACATCACTCTTTATCATTATTTCGTACCAGTTTGTTTTAGAAACAATTTCAGATAAGAATGAGAAATAAAAAAAAATAAGAAAAAGACGTAAAGAAAAGACAAGAGAAGAAAATGGATTTCTTGCCGTCTCCCCAAAAATTTTTTTGTCTTGAAATGCCAAAATTAGTTGTCTTCTTGGCCTCTTTTTTCTGGAAGCCAAACTTGATAAATGAGTTGGGGCCTATGAGAGATCAGCTCCCCTGGTACTCGGACGCGTCTTTGCCATCAAATCGGGCCCTCGCTTCTTATTAAAGAGACCTGGGACATATTGGCGTCTTCAAATGAAGCAAGGAGCCGTGATCAAAGCCAATTTGGATTTTGAAATTGGAGTCTCAAACTGGCTTCGTTCCGATACCCCTGATGAAGGGACATGGAGGGTGGAGATAGGGTATTGATATTGATTCGGGAGTGGAACTTTGGCAAACTGAGATGTCCGCTACGACCTGTTGATGAATTAATTGAAGAAACATAATTTTTTATATGGACATACGCTCACTTTCTTTTCGTTACAGGAAAAAAACAACTTTACTAAAATTGTACTATAAAATTGTTTAAGATCTTTTTAAATCATGAATTTAAAGTTCTGGTGTACTTGCATTGGTAGTATCGTTACCAATGACAATAACAATGGAGTGTGAACCGGATTAACTGGATTAACCGCCTATAATAATCAAAGAATGTGTACGTTATGTCCTAAAGTTTGAGACACAGAAATATATATTCGTTTTATTTTGAAATCGTTTAAGATCTTCATAAATCAGGAATTTAAAGTTCTCGTATGCTTGCATGTGTAGTATCGTTGTCAATGACAGTGTGAACTGGAGTAACTGCCTTAACAAATCAAAGAATATGTATGTTGTGTCCTCAAGTTGAGACACAGAAATAGACAAATAAACAAAGCAACTGCATGCGTCGATGCAGAGTACGGCAACATACTGAAGCAAATGCATGTATAGACGCTGAATGCGACAAATAACTAAAGTAATCACATATTAAAGACACTAGACGCGACAAATATCTGAAGTAATCACATATAAAAGACACTGATCGCGACAAATAACTAAAGTAATCACATATAAAAGACACTTATTGCGACAAATAACTAAAGTAGTCACATATGAAAGACAATGACTGCGAGACATAACTAAAGTAATCACATATAAAAGACACTGGACGCGACAAATAACTAAGTAATCACATATAAAAGACACTTACCGCGGCAAATAACTAAAGTAATAACATATAAAAGACACTGTTCGCGACAAATAACTAAAGTAATCACATATAAAAGACACTGAACGCGAGAATATCTTCAGCAATCACATATAAAAGACACTGATCGCGACAAATAACTAAAGCAATCACATATAAAAGACACTGAACGCGATAAATAACTAAAGTATTCAAATATAAAAGATACAGAACGCGAGGATATCTGCAGCAAGCACATATAAACGACACTGAACACAATAAATAACTAAACCAGTCACATATAAAAGACGCTGAACGCGACAAAAAACTAAACCAGTCACATATAAAAGACACTGAACGCGACAAATAACTAAACCAGTCACATATAAAAGACACTGAACGCGACAAATAACTAAACCAGTCACATATAAAAGACGCTGAACGCGACAAATAACTAAACCAGTCACATATAAAAGACACTGAACGCGACAAATAACTAAACCAGTCACATATAAAAGACGCTGAACGCGGCAAATAACTAAACCAGTCACATATAAAAGGCACTGAACGCGACAAATAACTAGAAGAACCACATGTATAGGCTCTGAACACGACAAATAAGCTAAAACAACTGCATGTTTAGACACAATGTTGACAAATAGCCACAACAGCAGCATGTTCGCATTTATTACTCACAAACATCAAAAAGACACAGGCATGTTTGAACAAAGTGTTAAATAACTAAAACCGCAGCGCGCATTAAGTATGTACCAACAAACATATAAACCTCGAGTGCTTTTGTCCACAATTCAGACAGACAGCTAAATCCACCATAGTTTAAAAACGCAAAGCGTCTCCGACTAAATCCTCTCTTTGACAGCGAAGCCAGCACTTAAGCATGTTTGACTTAACAGACGAACGTTTTTACGAAAAGCTCATTCTCAGGGAAAAACCCTGCCACAAGGAGCTGCAAAACGAGACCCTCGGTTCTTTCTTAATCAACAAAAGAAACGAGTAAATCTTTACCACTTTTGATTCCAGGAATCTGCAGTTCTAGGAACTCCTTTTCCCTTAATTAAGCAAGCCGTTCCAGTCGCCTCGACCCCTGTCAGTCAGTAGGACCATGTCAGCTAGTGCTATGAAGTCATACATCAAAATCGTCAATCCCTTTTCATTTTTTTTTCTTTTCTTTTCTGTTCCTTTTTTTTTTTTTGTGCGTGTGTGCCCAATTTCGATTCCTTTATTTCTGGACTTTCGTAATCAACATTTCTTGTAAATTCTTACCTTCAGCTCTTCTTTTGTTTCTACTTTTCGATTCAAAAACAGCTTACTTTGATTCCACGAGTGCTGACTGGTGGATTGGGTGGCATAGAGGTAAGACGATGATCTCTGGACAGGATCATCCTGGGTTCAAATCCCGACACGAGTGGTGGAAATTGTTCACTTCGTAGTTTTTTCGTGACTGTATCCTCCGCTTATGGTGCAGAAACATGGACATTAGACAAGAAAACAAAACAGAGAAATAAAGTCTTTGAAATGTGGATATATAGAAGAATAGGTAGAATTGGATGAAAGGAAAAGAAAACAAACGATGAAGTTTTTCTGAAAACAACTAAAAATGAAAAGAGAACTACTAAACACAATTCAAACAAGACAAATGCGATTTTTGGGTCATGTTAAAAGACACAACAGCCACTAAAAGTAATCCTGTAGGGGAAAATACTAGGTAATAGAGGCAGAGGCAGACCAAGACTAACATGGACGAGTAACACCAAAAGATGGACAAATCAGGCTATGACAACCTGCAGCATGAAAGCAAGAGGCAGCGCAGAATGGCGCTCCTTCGTTGCGAAGATGGCACTCGATGATGATGATGATGATCCTCCACTGATCACTGTGTAGTGAAATCCGATGTCTGGCGCAGGCAGGAAACAGAATGTATCATGTTTACTGGCGAACATAAAAAGAACGCTATCAGTTAAAGTTAAAAAGAGTAGGATAGAAGCGGCCTCCGCCCGGTAAAATTATTAAGCAAATGTACCCGTGCCTGACAGGGAATTTCGGGGCGTAGATGTCGCGTCAGTGCTCTAAAACAAGAGACACAACGCATCCACGTCCACTTAACGGACGGACGATAAGAAGAGGAAGAGGAAGCTGTCCACAGGTATGCTCCTGGCGATTTTTTCCATGTAAATTACCGCTGGCCAGAATTTTGAAAAAAATACATATAACTTTCATATTACGAAGATAAAGAGCCAAACGTATTTTTTGTTTCTTATTCATGAAGGAAAAAGAAAGAAACTGATTTTAAAAACATGTAAATTATTGTTTACAAAGGGGAAAAAACACTTTCCGGAGATAAAGAGCCATCATGGTAAAGTGTCAAAAATAAATTATTACAGATCATAAAAAATAACAAATCTAGCCAAAACAATCAGGAAAAGGTAGAGAAACAACTGTAATCTTCTATATAGATTATTTTACTTCTTCGTGTTTGTATTTAAAACTAACAGAAGTTATCTGCCAATTTTCGATCAAAACAAAAAACAAAAAAAACGAACGGAGCAGTCTCCGAATCTTGATATTTCCTTTTAATTTTTCACAAACCATTAGCCTTATCAGAAGTCGGGTTTGTCCACCTGCTCGGCAGGGAGACTGCCCTCGTCGCCAGTAAAAGAACGAGTATGTTTATAATAAGGCAATTAGTGGAGAGGAAAATATTTACTTGAGTCTCAGCGACGCAAATCCTGCGTCTAAGTGACAACCTATGCTTAATAGGACTTTAACAGCGTAATGGGGAACTTGATGTGCTTGCCATTTATATCTCTCAAAAGAGGTTTGCACATACATTTATTACCCTCACCGCCAAGTTCTGAAAGACAGCGTTTGTTTTGAGACTCGGCTCCGCGGGAAGAGAAAAGAATACGGGAAAGATAGAACGCTACTAGCGGATAAGAGTTAATTATGGCGGTAATCCGAGATGGAGGCGGGAGTAACATTAATTAACTCTATTATGCGATTCTTGTCTTATCCTCCTTTGGTGGAGGACGTAATTAGAAGAGGAATGGTGAAACAAGTTGGAGAAATAAGGGAAATAAATAGATGAAAAGTGAGGTGGACAGTTATCTTTACGACATTTTTTTCTTACAATGGGGTATGTCGGGTGGATTTATAGGACCGGAGTATAAAGGCCGCTTTTCCTGTGCAGTCGCCATACGATGTTCGGGTCTAAGTATTGTATTTCACTCCTCGATATAGCGCAAAAAAAGTGTTAACTCTACCGAGTTTCAACCCCGCGTTCTCCTAGTTGAGACCCCAACAAGTTATCGATTCAGCCACCCGCGCACCGGTGTGGACATCGGATAGAAGAAATAAGGTATAAAGATAGCAAGAGGATGAGGTAGAAAGTCTTGTTCTTTCAGCAGCAGAGGCAAACAGAAGAGCAAAATACCGCAGAGTATCTCTCCCTCGACGCTGTAAGGCAAATGAGGAAGGAAAGAAGATGCTAAGTATTTGATTTTAACAAGGAAATATTAAGCTTAACACTATATCATCCCTCACACGACTCGAGGACATGACGAGGGTTGAGTAAAATGCAGATAATTTTTCTTTTTAAACTTTCTTTCAGTTATGCGGGAGCATAGCATATTTATTGGATGAGACTGAAACAATAATAGGCTTGAGAAACACACAACACAAATATAACGTAAGGAAAGAATAGGTTTTAATTATAAGCGAAGTAACATTAATGAAAAAAGATGCTTCCAAAGAAGGAATGAAAGCGGTGTAAATTAGAAGTGAGGTAGCATTAATGAAAAAGATATGCTTCAAATGAGGAAGAGTTCACAAAAGGAAGAGAGATAGATAGTAAGAGATAGAGAGAAAGTTACTAAACGAAAGAGCATGGTGATGGAAGAAACTTAAACAACGATGGCGCCCGGATAGGACACGCTGCGGAAGCCAGCTAATAGTATTGCACAACAGGCCCGTTTTTGGAACCTCAAGGAAAAAGACAAAGAGGAATACCAAAATATTCTTTGAGAATACAGATGGAAGCAGAGATGAAGAGGATGAGGAAGACATGGAATGATCTTAAAAGAAGGGCAAGAAACAGAACGGCTTGGAAAATGTTTCTTGAAGATCTATGCTCCACAGGGAGCTGAAAGGTAGAAGTAGAAGCAGCAGCAAAAGAACTATGAAAAAAAACTATGTATGGTATATTTTCCAATAAATTGAGTGCATAAATATGTGCATACATACATGAGAGATATTATATATATATATATATATATATATATATATATATATATATATATATATATATATATATATATATATATACATATATATATATATACGCATATGCATGTTAACGTGCATACATACATACATAAACACATACGTAATAGGTAGACTGGAGGAAAGTTACATACTATGACATAGAATGAGTATAAGATGCATACTACCACGAAGTGGAGAAAGTTATATGTATATATGAAGCAAGGAGAGAGCCAAAATAAACAAGTGGGGTCAATTTGGAAGGTGAGATGTGGAAATCTGGGAAGGCTCACTTTGCAACTTCAAATTTACCCAGTTTTAGCATTTTAATTGAGTTCCCCAAAGCTTGAAGTATCCCATTTCCTGTCGGGTAATGAACTGTGGATTTAAAATTGTTGAGCGCGTATAGTCGCTTCCTCTTTGTTTTGATGAGGGGGATAGGAGGCCAGACCTGGTGCGTATGTTGATAAGGCCAGAACTAGGATGGCAGGGACGTGCAGTTTATATTCCTGCCCCTTCCGTCGAACGCTTCTGCTCACAGGCTGTCTCGTCATTCACCTCCTGGGTTATCTCGCTTCTCATTATCTCAGTAGCTGCATGAGAAAAAGTTGAGCTGAAGGTCGAGGGTCTCGAGGGAGTTTTACGTGGTTCGGCCTGGCAAAACTGATGTGTTCCATGCACTGATTTTACTACAGGGGATTACTGGTATGAGAAAGTTAAGTGGGTAGCTCGTAGACACCTGGGCACGTTAAGGCAAATATACGCAGCTTCGAACAATCATCTTAATGTGAGCAACAGCGTCATGTAGATGTGTGATTGACTAGCTGGCTAGCTAAATTACCGACAGGCGAAAGGGTATATTATCTTATTGAGCGATTGCGTGACCGCTCCAAAGCTATGATAGGAGGGAGTGAGTTATATTCCTGGCAAATTTATTTTACCAACTTGAATGTATTTTACTTTTACCTGAGAAAGAGGGAGGAGAGAGAAGGAAAGTGAGATATAAGTAGAAAAACATTTTACAAACAGAAGAAGCGGAAGTAATAGTAACAGTAGTAGTAGTAGTAGTTGTAGAAAAGGTAGTAGTAGTAGTAGTAGTAGTAGTAGTAGTAGTAGTAGTAGTAGAAGAGAAGAAAAAGATAGCAAAATATAGGAAACGAAAAAAAATGTGTATATAAACATTTGAGACTGTGCTAAGGCGAAACTGAAAAGAGAAAAGACTCATGAAAAAAGATGGAAAACCCTGTGGATCAGTGGGCCTGACTTGTTCATTCTGTGGCCGTGTGTGTTTGTCAAACATTGGTAGAATTAGCCACGAGAGAAGCTGTTCGACAAAAACATAACATCAACAGCAACAAAAAATAGCTTCTACTAGACCGTCTGACAAGACGAAAAGGGCCATATATATATATATATATATATATATATATATATATATATATATATATATATATATATATATATATATATATATATAAAAGTACAAGTAAAGTACCAACGTCACGCCAAGTGGCGTATAGGGAAAATGGTGTTAGTGACCATACATTTTACAGACCTTCGGCACATAATTTTTGGGGTAATGTTTGTCGGTATTACGCCCGTGCCGCTTCACTTTCCCAGAAAAAAAATCCGGTACCCATTAAAGGCTGGGTGAACCCGGAAGCCGTCGGTTGGGATCGAACCCTACCCCTTGTCCTTTGTAGTCCAGTTCACTAACCACTGAGCTATCGCGGCTCCCATATATATATATATATATATATATATATATACATATATATGAGGTCATATATAGGATGATATATATATGCACGGTCAAGCGGCCGAAGATTTTGAGTTTTTGATTGGATAACATTCTTCACGTGGCGACGGTTGACATTGTTAAAATTGTGTTTAAATTTATAACGCAGAATATAACTGTTTACAATTAATAAGTAATTAAATTAATAATTTATAATAAATCTGTTCTTTACGAAAAGAAATGTTTAAGATATTGTTTAATTTATCCCTTTTTCAGTAATGTACTACTATTCCTTTTCTCCACTATGAAGATTTGTATCAATTTAAATTAACTTCCTCTAAATCATACAATTTTCTATAAAACTTTAGTCGACAATTCTTATTTATGAATCCATCAATAGTAAGAAATATTAAAACATAAAAATAACAAGAAAATAAGAGTTTTTACTGGCTGATCTTTACTGTGCCGCCCGCGTACTGTCGTAAGCAATAAGTCGGTGGGAAGACAGAGCCGAAATTAACCGACACGAACCAGAATTATCCAGTACCAATAGGGATATTGCAGTTCCGGCCAAACTTCCGTAGGCCTGTCAATAAGGACCACTCAACGTCATCAGATATTGAGTGGGTAGGGTCTGTCCAGATTCCGCCATCGTTTCTGCTTTGAATACCACAGCACACACACGGAATAGTTCATTGATTTCCTTCAGTATTTTCAGATCAGATTTTATTCACAAACAAGGGGAACGGATAGAATAAGAAAATAAACACGCACATATCATCCTCATTATGGGGTGTCGCCTCGATATCGACAATTGACTGATATGGAACGTTATTTTACCAAATCGTGTGCAAGTAGTGGGATGTAACTTATCCCTGCTACCAGCTTTACCGCAGCATTGGAATAATTTGTCTACTCCCTACACTATCGTGTCTTGATCGTGAACATTGTCATAGATTCACCTGTCTACCTTTTAATATTATCAGCCCATTTTAGTCTTGGCCTGCCTCTGCCTTGTATGTTATTATAAACACACATAAACAACATACAATTTTATGCTGAAAGGCAAATGAGAAAGGAAAGAAGAAGAAGTTATAAGAACATAAAATTACCTTAACTTTGTAATGTTACTGTCGTTTTGTCACATGTTAAGTGTATGCTTTTAAACGCCAACTTTCAAAGACTGCAATGCCAGCACCAGAGCTGGAATTTGTCAGCGACCCACAACTGATGGCCTGCGACAGGATCGGTGAACCAGAACCATCTTGACCCTACTCCACCTCTCCGTGGTGCCTCCAGTAACAGACTAACTTGTCTAGTCTGGCCAAGCGAGTATGGATCGAAGAGGGAAGATAATCCAGTACTCAAAAATAACATGCTGAAGTCGGATGTGTTGGGTCGAAAGGCGCATATATGCATTTTTTACTACAAAGCACAACACAACGCAGACACTGCCCCTTAACACCTTTTAAGGGCGGATGATGAAAAGGGTACTCCTTTAGGGCGAACGAAAGTAAGAAAGCAAAGACTGCAATTTTGGAGTAGAGTCTCTGACCGACTGTAGTTTGTTACTCACGCAAAAATAACAAAAATAAACAACACAGTAATAGTGGTTTTCACTGGGTTGGCATTCAAATTGTTTAAAATAAAACTGCATGCCGAAATGGCGTTTTGTGACCGAATGTTAGAGCTAATTTACACCGTTGCTTAACATAATATTGGTTCTTTCTTATGTGTTGCAGTCCTTCAGCGTAATATATTGATTGCGCTGCATCGTAGTTGCAGCGAACTGTGAGGTATCTAATTTTCACATATAGACCTCACATATCCGACTTGGTCAGGGTATTTGTATGACCGGAACTGCCTTCTCCTTTTGATGGTCCTACAAACTTGGTTAGTCAGAGTTATGTACGCGAAGACAGCAAAACGGAGATGTATGTTCTGCCTTGATCAGTCATTAGTCACTGACTGCATTCAGTATATATGATGTGTATATGGTACCAAAATAAGGATATCAAAAGCAAGAGGAGCTTTCATTGCACTGGAAAACATATGGAAATCCAAAGAAATTAGGTTGAATACAAAATAAAAATTTTCAACTCAAATGTTAAGGCGGTCCTATTATATGGCTGTGAAACATGGAGAACAACAAAATTGACAATCACGAAGATACAGACTTTCATTAATGGATGCTTACGCAGGAAAAAAGGATGGAAATGGCAGGACAAAATCACTAACATAGAATTATGGAAATGTACCAGTCAAACACCAGTGGATAAAGAGATACAGCGAAGACGATGGCGCTGGATAGGACACACACTACGGAAGCCAAATAAGAGTATTACACAACAGGCCCTTTTTGGAATCCCCAGGGGAAAAGACAAAGAGGAAGACCAAGGAATTCTTGGAGAAAACAAATCGAAGCAGAGATGAAGATGATGGGGAAGACATGGAATGATCTTAAAAGAATGGCAAAAAACAGAACGACTTGGAAAGTGTTCGTTGAAGACCTACGCTCCACTGGGAGCTAAAAGGTAGAAGATGAAGAGGAAGAAGATATGTGACTGGTATAATAATTCAAAATCTATAACTTAAATTAATGTTCATATCACAGCCTAACTTTTACTAACTGTAACGAACTAAGTCATATTCTGAATCACAATTTTAGTTTCTATTTTCACTAGCCTTAGTATTATTACAAAAAACACATAACTGAATCACAACTTGGATTCAAACCAAGACAAACTGTAGAACAACCTCTTATTCGTAATATCATTGTAGCTGTGATAAAACAGCAGTTAACGAACTGAGAGCAAAAGATAGTATTCGATCTAACGCATACAGGAAAAATAAACAACAACAAAAACTATAATAAATTTGGTTGACCATGTAATAAGTAAAGAGAGACACTGAGAAGAACATTGATGAGAGAGGCAAGAGCAACAGAATTCGGCTCACTCAATGAGATAGAGCTGCTTGCACAGAACAGAGACAAATGGCGAGATTTGATAAAATATCTTTAAAAGAATTGAAAACTGCTAGAACAAAAAATCAGATAAGAGAAGGAGTATCTTGGTCTACGCCCTATGGGCCGGCTACGGCTCGAAAGGTCAATAGATAGATGTAATAAGTGCGGATTAACGTATGTTTATATTTACCCCCCCCCCCCAAAAAAAAAAAAAAAATATATATATATATATAGAGCACATGAATAATTTAGGGAAGAAATGATAAAATGCACCAGAGAGAAACAGTAACTGACATCTTAAGGAAACGGCATTTTAAGAAGTCAACGGGAGGAATGATTAACAACTGTAGCAACATAAAGTTATGGAGATTAGTGATCACCTACGACAAGGAAAATGAAACTTCATGAGGATGATGGTGTTTCATATTTTTCTTTATCTATATATCATATCTCACCTAACATTAGACGTGTCTGTATATTATATTACGTTTATCTAGCCCTCGTAGCTTCCTCCAAATATGTTTACTAACTTTGAAAATCTTTCTCGTCTCTCCCTCGCAACCGCCTCACGCAGTAGTAACAACGAGACGTTTTGCCTGGGCGCACACAATATGTCACATCCAGGACTCTGATTCGACCAGGCACTTTTGGGTCCATTTCCGGACCCCTAGCTTCCCGGAACCGGCAGCCGAATCTAATGCTTTAATCCCAGCGCGATGTCTTCGTGTCATGCCTCAAAGTTTTCTTTGTCCGATCTAAAGCTGACCCATTACAATTGATGTCTATTTCCATTCTTGCACCGGAAAAACTGCGACAGCAAAAACGCAACTATCTTCTTTTCTTTTGTCCGACGTGTGTCTGCAAAATAAGAGAGTAGATTCAGGGTAGATGGGCAGAGGTCGAGGAGTAGGAGTCCTGGGCAAGATGTGTGGGGTAAGTAGGATTTGAGGAGTAGGAACTTTGACCTTCAAGTAGGTAGGATTCGACGAGCAGAAACTTTTGATCTAGGAGTAGATAGGATTTGAGGAGCAGAAAACTTGATCTAGGAGTAGATAGGATTTGAGGAGCAGAAACCTTGATCTAGGAGTACATAGGATTTGAGGAGCAGAAAACTTGATCTAGGAGTAGATGGGATTTGAGGAGCAGAAAACTTGATCTAGGAGTAGATGGGATTTGAGGAGCAGAAAACTTGATTTAGGAGTAGATGGGATTTGAGGAGCAGAAAACTTGATCTAGGAGTAGATGGGATTTGAGGAGCAGAAAACTTGATCTAGGAGTAGATAGGATTTGAGGAGCAGAAAACTTGATCTAGGAGTAGATAGGATTTGAGGAGCAGAAACCTTGATCTTGGAGTACATAGGATTTGAGGAGCAGAAAACTTGATCTAGGAGTAGATAGGATTTGAGGAGCAGAAACCTTGATCTAGGAGTAGATAGGATTTAAGGAGCAGAAAACTTGATCTAGGAGTAGAGAGGATTTGAGGAGCAGAAAACTTGATCTAGGAGTAGATAGGATTTGAGGAGCAGAAAACTTGATCTAGGAGTAGATAGGATTTGAGGAGCAGAAACCTTGACCTTTGAGAAGTAGAAACCTTGACCTTGGGGATAGATAGGATTTGATGAGCAGAAACCTTGATCTTTGAGAAGTAGAAACCTTGACCTTGGAGTAGATAGGATTTGATGAGCAGAAACCTTGACCTTTGAGAAGTAGAAACCTTGACCTTGGAGAAGATAGGATTTTATTAGCAGAAACATTGACCTTTGAGAAGTAGAAACTTTGACCTTGGAGTAGATAGGATTTGATGAGCAAAATCCTTGATCTTGGAGAAGATAGGATTTGATTAACAGAAACCTTGACCTTTGAGAAGTAGAAACCTTGACCTTGGAGTAGATGGATTTGATGAGCAAAAACCTTAATCTTGGAGAAGATAGGATTTTATGAGCAGAAACCTTGACCTTGGAGTAGATAGGATTTTATGAGCAGAAACCTTGACCTTGGAGTAGATAGGAGCGAAGATCTCGAGGGAATTCTGCGTGAATATCACTCTTTCCTATTTTCACACTGATAGCCATGTATTTTTGGATGTGATCAGTATGACGCCAAATCGTCACGACTTTCTGGGAACTGAATCTGGACAATATTCGTCATATGTTATATGGCTACGCATATAACACAGCGCTGAGATAATGCCAAACAATTCTTCTTGTGCAATTATGGTTTCTATCTGAGTTATTGAGTTAATATTGAGTTATTGAGTTATTCATCATCATTGCACTCCAAACATGACCAGAAGTGTTCAGATCCCCTCCTCAGCAAGTCCCGCAGTGTCCACCGACTGACGACTCCAGTTCTGTGTTGGTTGATGAGTCTTCTTACACGCCCACTAAGTTTCTCGTTTCTGACTGTGCCCATTTTAATTCCCATCTCTTTCATTCGAAGGAGTGACGTGGACACATGTTTGTAATGGTTTCTATCTTTTCCTATAAAACGACTTGTTTCGCCTGTGATGTGTTCTTTCTTTGACTAAATCTGGAACTAGTAGTAGAGTGATTAGAGAGCTACATTGTTCTATATGGAATTCCTGTTATGTGTTCTGTAATTTATTGATATTAATAACATTAATAAAGAACAAACTAAAGAACACATACAGTAAGAATATTGCAGATAATTCAACAAAACGGGTGTATTGCTTTAAACTTTTACCATTATTTCTCAGTCGACTGGTACTAACACGTCTATTACACAGTGACAACATCCTGCAATATCAAACGCGACAACAACACACTTCGGCCTCCCACAGAAAGGAGAAATAAAAAATTACCAACTCCATCCTCGTTCAGGATTTCGGATTGACTAGATGATACGGCGAGAGACAAAAACGTGCATGCGATTAGAATGAGGAGAACACGAGGGCTCAGTTACGGGACTTCATGATTAAAAGTCTGCTCTTGCGTGCCATTTTCATGTTCCCGGAAATGCCCTTTTCACTCTTCTTTCCTCCTTTTCTTATCTTCCTTCATTTTAAATTTATCTTCTTGCTACGTCCCTTTGATGTTTCTCCTTCATTCTCTCTTTGGTGCAAATGCATTCATTTTCGTGTTCGCGTATTCCACAGTTTGTCGATGCAGTTAGATCTAATATTTTAGATCTAGTTATCCAGTTATATATATATATATATATATATATATATATATATATATATATAGAGAGAGAGAGAGAGAGAGAGAGAGAGAGAGAAAGAGAGAGAGAGAGAGAGAGAGATAGAGGAAAAGTAGTAAAAGTAAAAGGGAATGGGTAAAATATTGCTATGTGGAAGATCCTACCAATTCAAGGCGTGAAGAAAATTCAGAATACGTGAAATCCCAATACATTTACTAACTTGTGTCTTGTACAGATCTGATCATTGTTTCTTTTCTTTTTTAATCGATGTTGTATCTTTGTTTTGTATGGATTTGAACATTATTGTATATATATATATATATCTAAACATTATATAGATCTGAACATTATTTTCTGTCGATCAGAACACTGCAAAATCAAGAATGTTGTCATTAAAGGGGAAAATCAAGAATGTTGTCATTAGGGGGGAAAATCAAGAATGTTGTCATTAAAGGGGAAAATCAAGAATGTTGTCATTAAAGGGGAAAATCAAGAATGTTGTCATTAAGGGGGAAAATCAAGAATGTTGTCATTAAAAGGGAAAATCAAGAATGTTGTCATTAAGGGGGAAAATCAAGAATGTTGTCATTAAGGGGAAAATCAAGAATGTTGTCATTAAAGGGAAAATCAAGAATGTTGTCATTAAGGGGAAAATCAAGAATGTTGTCATTAAGGGGGAAAATCAAGAATGTTGTCATTTCATTGAGTGTACATGTACAATTGTGAAGATACATGTTCAATCAAAATCAACAATTATAAATCTTCAGCCGGTGCAAACAATGTGTACACAATAAAAAGAGATGGATGATCAAGCTGGAAATGCCAAACGTTCGAAGTAGAAGGTAAAACGTCCACAAACACAGCAAGGCCACAAACTATTCACTGTAGTATCCCTCTTCACTAGTGATTTCACAACACTATCATCATCAAGTACCGGGCTGCTGGCGTAGGTGATCATGTCTCTCCACAATTTTCGATCTCGACAGTTACTTATCTGACAGATACATTTCTGTTGTTGACCTTCTGCCAAGCCATTCTCATAATCTGTCTGGTATTGTTTCTCTTTGCTTCCCTCTATCTCTTCGTCCCTCAATTTTCCCAGTTGTTACAATATATTCCAGCTTTTCTCTTCTCATTGTATGGCCAAAAAATTATGATTGTTTCTTCCTAATATTGGAAATTACCTCTCTTTTTACTTTGGCCTCTTTCAGAACGTTTTATTTACTCTTCTTAGCTGCCCATGGTATTCTCAACATTCTTCTGTAAAATCACATTTCTTCAGACTCCAGTGATTTTCTTGTTTGTTGTCCTAATGTCCATGATTCACATTCATATGTTAAGACTGACTCTACATAACATTTATGAATTCTTTTTCTTGTTTCGATTGTCGTAAATGGATTGCATAGCATCTTCTCATTTTTTGGAAAGCTGCTTTTGCCTGAACCATTCTGCATCTCACCTCTTTTGTAAATCTTCCGTCTGAGGTCAGCAAAGTTCCTAAATATTTAAATTCAGTTTTATACTTGTATGTAAATGGAGAATAAAGCCAAGTCAGTCATAAACTTATTGCCATCGACTAGAACATCAGGCGTTGTCAGATATTTTCTTTTCATGATTGTACTGTACCAATTCTTACCAATGGAGGCGAATCATGGATAATAGACAAACAAATGAAAAGACGATTAGAGGCCACAGAGATGGGATTTCTCTGAAGAATGTTGAAAGGTCCCTGGACAGCTAAAAAGACCAATGAGAAAATTCTCAAAGAGGCCAACACAAAAAGGGACCTCCTAAAAAACATAAATAAACAATAAACATTTTTCTGGTACATCATGAGAAGAGGCAAGTTGGAATACTTTGTTAAAACTGGAAAAATACAACGAAAGAGAGATCGCGGATGACAAAGAGAGAAAATACTGGATAGCTTGGTGCCATGGCACGGAGAACAGTCAACAACATACCAGATACGATACACTGTAGATAGAAGATTGTGGACAGACATGATCTCCTACGTCAACCGGTATTAATTAAAACCAAAAAAAAACTGCTTGCTACGATCACTTCGTCAAGCTGATAACCCAAGGAATAAAGCAATAGTTTTGCTAGAAGAAATCATGAATGTGTTCAACTATCATCATTCTTGAAACTTATGTATTGTAAAAATAGTAATTATTTTTAAGACATAAGAAAATTTCTTTAAACAACGTTGTAAGTCTATTCCTACTATCGTATAAAGTTAGAGAAAAATGTATTTAAAATTGGGCAAAGCTGTGTTTTTTTCCTGTTCTATTTGGCACGCATTTACACCAATTCTATAAAATATCTGCGCATGATATATGTACTAAACGTCAAAATTTCAACTATTATTCCTAAATTAAGCAAGATTTAACTAAAATATCATGCATAAACCGCAGTGGGTTTTTTTTTCTTCTTTATCGGACGATGGAAGGATATAACATTAGTCTAGTTATATTCATTCCTAGTCTCTTT
This sequence comes from Megaustenia siamemsis, assembly GCA_032433765.1. Taxonomy (NCBI): domain Eukaryota; kingdom Metazoa; phylum Mollusca; class Gastropoda; order Stylommatophora; family Ariophantidae; genus Megaustenia; species Megaustenia siamemsis. The sequence goes on along the minus strand of JAVIAB010000124.1, from coordinate 86,358,260 downwards.
TCGTTTCACAAAACCGCCCTCACTATTCCCTCTTCTCTCGCTCGTGGGCTCGGTCTTTAACTAGGTTGGCCAAAGCTCATCACAGCTGAAGACCCATCAGATAGTCAAGCCTGCCAGTTTCTGTTCGTGGATTATTGTGAAGATTGATGGCCCTCAAGCGAGCTCGGGGCCTCCACTTCTGAGCGAGGAAGACGATTGGGAATACGCAACGATAAAGTGGGACTACTAAAGAGGAAGGAGGCAGAGAAAGTAAGAGAATGTGTGAAAGTAGTGTGCAACCATGAAATGTTAGAGAAATATACGTTCGTGACCAAAATATACCAATCTTAATACATATACAAAAAGAGGTAGTGAGAGGGACAATAAAGGTTAAGAGGGAAGAAATCAACAAAGAGACACATAGAAAATGACAAGAAGAGGACAGAGAGAGAGAGAGAGAGAGTGAGAGGGAGATTCATGGTTAAGAGGGAAGAAATCAACGAAGAGAGACATAGATAATGACAAGAAGAGGACAGAGATAGTGAGTGAGAGAGAGAGAGAGAGACAGTGGGAGAGAGTTAAACAGTGAAAGAAAACGTCTTTATTTTATATAAAATTAGGATATCTACATAGAAAAGTAGAGCAAGAAATATTATAATTGATTATACAGATGAATACAAACATTAATTGATGTGTTGTTGTTGTTGTTGTTGTTGTTGTTGTTGTTGTTGTTGTTGCGTTCGCTAGCTTTCAACTCTGACGAAGTAGAGAGTTGATGTGTGAAAAGTCATTGATGAACTAAATCAGTATATAGTAAAGTGAAGTGAAGTGAAGTAAAGTAAAAGTAAAGTAAAGTAAAGTGTAGAAGCCTATCGTATAGGAATATAGTGTTAATGTCCATATTTTAAGAATAGATCTTAGGCAAAGTATTTTTAGTGCAAAGTAGTCAGTATTACGCCGGTGTCTCTTTAATTTCCTAGAAAAAAAATCCGGTACCACTTTAATGCTGTGTGACTGGAATCCGTCGATTAGGAACGAGCCCAGCTTTTTGTCCACCCCACTAATATATATATATTCGTTCGTTCGTTTTCGTCAGCTTTGACCTCTGACGAAGTCCCACCCACTCAATTTTGTGGGACTGAATTTTGCGTGTAAAGTCTGTTTTACCCCATTACAGGATGCCCCTCGCCATGCAGGCAGATTTACTCTGGATGCCCCTCGCCATGCAGGCAGATTTACTCCGGCTTCAGAGGTACTAATTTTTAGGGAAATAGTAAAACCCAGGTGTCTTCACCAGGGTACGAACCCCGGCTGTTGCCGGGGTAAGCCAACCGCCTTACGATTCCGCTAACCGGACACCCATATATATATATATATATATATATATATACATATATAAACGAAAGTCTTGATTATATAAGAATGATTACAAATCAGACCAGCTACAGCAGATGAAAATGACCAATATTCATGATAATGAACTAAGTTCAACCCCCCCCCCCCCCCCCACCCCTTCCACCCCCCCCCCCCCCCCCCAAGTAAGATCCTTAACAAAACTTTTTGAAATTTTGCTCGGGGTAGCGGCATACAGCTTAATAATTTGCTATATGTTGTTCTTCCACGTGTGAAATTTGAACACAGGGGATACATTTTATGTATGCTTCCGATAGGACTGAGTATCCAATTCACATACTTTTTAAGTATTGGGATTTCGGGGGAGAAAAATTGCTCGATAGCTCCTCGTGTGATTCGAACCACTCACTTTTCAGTATGAGACGAGCACATTAACAATTTTTTAAAAAGGAAAAGCAATAAATAAGAATATAATATAGGTACCATGATCGCTCTTGGTCCAGATCTCTTATCAACTGAGTGTTATTCCACAGCTGGTTAGATATAACACGCAGAGAAGATGAAGAAACAGAAGATGAACAAACATAGGTGATAATTAAACAGAGTAGATGAACAGCGAAGGTGAAGAAACATAGAAGATAATCAAACAGAAGACGAACAGAGGAGAAGAGTAGGGAAGATAAATAAATAGAGCAGATGAACAAATAGAGAAGATGAACAAACATAGGAAATGAACAAACAGACGTAGTCGCAATACAAAATGCCATAAGCGTAACAAGTTTTCTACTCAAGAAAACAATCTTGAACGCTGGTTTGGTACGATTCCTTTGTGGACAGAACCCCATCTTCTGTAAGCGAAGCTCGAAAATTGGGTCCTTTTTGCGTTGGGTTGAATAGGAAATTGGCGCAATCCCCGGAATGCCACGGAAAACATGCAATTGTCTGCTGTAATTTCTGGGAGAAATTGGAAACAGTGATAAGTATCGAGGAGCGAGCGAGGGCCAGGAATTGAGGAGCGAGCGAGGGCCAGAAAAAAAACGCAGACAGCCGTGGGATGACAAACGCGTCGCCCAATCAATTTCAATTGACAGAGTAAATGAAATCTAGGGAAGATCATTAACGGAGACACTGGCCTCCCGTTCCTCTTTCCCCCGTGAAAGTTTTAAAAGATAGTTTGGCTGCCGGTAATTCTAGTATGACACCGTTATTCCGGGTGCTGTTGTAATGATGTTGTGATAAGGCGGTGAGAAGGAATTTAAGAGACAGGATTAATGAACGAGAGTGAACTAGAAACTTCTCGTAAAGAAGATTGTGTTGGAAGATTACCATGCCAGGTCAGATGGACGTTATCTTACGAGCGCCGAGCGAGAGCCTAAAGTGATTGTGTCAGAAACAAGTGGCGCAATATAAAACTGGGTCTATTTCCTTTTCGCTTATGTTGAGTAAATACGGCAGTAGAGTAACACCACAGACTATCACGAGCTGTAGATTACTATTAAGCAATGAAAGAATACAACAACAGCCAGGCAGTAAAAGATATAATTGTCACAGTCGAGCAGTACAAAATATGATTGTCACATTCCAGCCGTTCAAAATATGATTGTCACAGTCGAGGAGTACAAAATATGATTGTCACAGTCGAGCAGTACAAAATGTGATTGTCACAGTCGAGCAGTACAAAATATAATTGTCACAGTCGAGCAGTACAAAATATGATTGTCACAGTAAAGCAGTACAAAATATAACTGTCACAGTCGAACAGCGAAACGCAATATATATATATATATATATATATATATATATATATATATATATACATGTATATATATATATATAACAACGAGACTGTAGTTGTAGTTGTCGCTATAGTTAGTCGAAGGCCCCGGTCTCAATTCAAACGAATTAAAAATCCATATTTGCTCAACCGCCCGTGCCAGTTGAATCATTCAAGTTAACATTTCTCATTGAAGGATCCAAACAAAGAAAGTCAGCTGCAGTCTCCATCATTGCAGCCACAGCACACACCAATTGACATAAGGCCAAGCCGCACTGAAAGTGAACGCAGTCGAACTGTCCCTCGTTATACGCTGTCATCTTTCATTGTAAGCAATTAGAAAATCAAAACACGACCGGGATGAAACATACGGTTCACATTGTGGACACCAAGACTGTACACCAAAACAATTGTCACAGTCGGATAGCAGAATATATAATTGTCACAGTCGGACAGCAGAATATATAATTGTCACAGTCGGACAGCAGAATATATAATTGTCACAGTCGGACAGAAAAATATATAATTATCACAAGAAAGCAGTTTGAACGATCAAATATTTGTTTTGCTGATTTAAACAACATCGGGCACCACACATTTGAGCATCACAATGCGCGTCAGATATAAGAAGACAGCAATAGAATAGTCAGAGCCATTACTCATCTTTAACAGGGCCCATAAAAGAGTCTTTCGAGACAGCACAGGCACCATCAAAGAACCGTAGAAAAAAAAAATTATTTCCCCAAAATTGAACAACCGACTTCAAGAAGACCCCTTTTTTAAAAGCTGAAACAGCCTGGAAGCGTCCGTGGTTGCTTCATTTTATGATCTCTGAAGGTAGACTTCGGGTCGTTTTTATGACATTTAGAATTCAAGAAGTCTAACGAGTCTCACCGAGCAAATTAAAGTGGCAGCACAGAAACTCGCCCTCGTAAACCCGCCTCGGGAAGACTGAGAAAACAAGCAGTTGCAATAAACCAAAGCAGGTTAATGAACGACAATCATTCGTTTATGCGGGTTTTACTGTAGGAATTCTTACAATGCTGACTCCAATTTTCTATTTCAAACCACAAAAGGTTGCAGTGATATCCTGTTACTTATCCACGTAGTTGACTCTTCCACTGTGGCGTCTTAAAGGTTTCCACCGTTTTGTGTTTTTGTTTTTTAGAGAAGCTCATTAAACTTCAGGAAGTAGAGTGCATTTATTTAGTTATGTTCATCTATTCTAGTGGGTATAAGGTAGATAGGATCTGGCTGAGAGGGAGAATGTGAGAGAGAGAGAGTGTGTGTATGTGTAAGAGAGAGAGTGAGAGAGAGAGAGTGTGTGTGTGTGAGAGAGAGTGTGAGAGAGAGAGAGTGAGAGAGAGAGTGTGTGTGTGTGAGAGAGAGTGTGAGAGAGAGAGTGAGAGAGAGAGAGTGTGTGTGTGTGAGAGAGAGAGTGTGAGAGAGAGAATGTGAGAGAGAGAATGAGAGAGAGAGTGTGTGTGTGTGAGAGAGAGAGTGTGAGAGAGAATGTGCGAGAGAGAATGGGATAGAGAATGTGAGGGTGAGAGAATATGAGAATGTGTGAGAGAGAAAGTCAGGGTGAGAGAATGTGAGAGAGAGAATGTGAGCGAGAGAGAATGTGAGAGAGTATACGAGAGAGATAATGAGAGGGAGAATATGAGAGGATGTACAAGAGATAGAATGTGTGTGTGTGTGTGTGTGTGTGAGAGAGAGAGAGAGAGAGAGAAAGTATGACTACTAGAGTCCAGAGGGGGGGGGAAATTATGTACTTGTTCCTGGCGCCAAGAAATTTCTTTCAAATTTTTAATAAAAAGATTATCTTTGTGTCAAGTGAGTTAATTAAGAGTCACTAGAATCACAGGGATTTCTTTAAAATAAAAGAAAGAATATGTTTTTGTTGTCAATATATCTGGCTTTCACCCGATGACTACTAAAGGAATTGATAGCTACTCTACGTCATTGTTCTTAAGTGAAAGAAGTACTTAAAAAACCTTAAGTGGCCATAGATGTCATGTGTTGTGGTTTATTTGCGCTTTTCGGCCCGAGACATACGATTTCAGTTCTACATTCTTGAGTGTCGGGTTGTCCTTACTCTTCGATTCCTAGTCGTGTGGCCAGAGTAGACTGGTTAGTCAGTTACTAGAGGCACTGCGAAGATGTGGAGTAGGGTCCAGATGGTTCTGGTTCACTGCTCCTTGACCCAAACAATGAGACAGTTGTGACTCGCGGACAAATTCCATCTCTGTTGATGTCAGGTGCCTTTCCTTTTTTTTTAAAATTGTTATTTATTTTACTTCTGTTATTTGTCACGCCGTTTGGAAAAAAAAAAGCTATGACGTGAGTGGAGCTGATATGGGTAATTTCCTATAGCAGTGAAACTGAGTCTATGAACAGAACAAAACAGAACAAAAAGGCGACTTACTGCTGCTGTATGAGCTAAATATTAACTATATCCGTACGTTTCACTGCACTAAGCGCCATGCCGATTTCGGCAGCGAAGGTTTCGCCTAAGAGGAAGACCAAGGAATTCTTGGAGAAGACAGATGGATGCAGAGATGAAGATGATGGGGAAGACATGGAATGATCTCAAAAGAATGGCAAAAGACAGAACGACTTGGAAAGTGTTTGTTGAAGACCTATGCTCCACTGGGAGCTAAAAGGTAGAAGAAGAAGGTTTCGCCGCATAGTGCGCCACGCTCAATTTGATTAGTGTGAACGCCATCAAACCATATCCTTTTTACATGTCTTGGATCATCTTGGTATTGGTGAAATCTAATACCTTGTTCAATTATCTAAACATTCATATATAATTGTTATATGTTAGATAAATATAAATATGTAGATTGGTTCTTAAAACCATGAACAATTTGTCTCTGAAATCTCTTCCGTTGCGTCGATGAAAAGCTTCCGTACAGAAAGAGTTAAGTCACTACCACAATCATCATCAGGTTCTATATCCTTTGCAGGCGTTGCATTCATCGCAGCCCGTCTGAAATAATCTCTAGCTAGATCTTCCAGTTCTTTTATTGTCACGTTCAAGGTCTCTTGGATATTTTGAAACCACATTGAGCTGCGTTATGTTTGTTTGTCTGACATTTAATCAGGAGACAAATAATAATAAATAAATATTATTATAGAGAGAAAATCCGAGGCAATAATTCAGGAAATTATAGAAGGAAGAGGTATGCATTACAGCACTCAGAAAAATGAGAAATAAAAAACAGAAAAAAAACAAAGAACAATATACGGTCCGAAGCAGGATCGAACCCGTACTCCATGGCACTGCGCCTTGCCACGAGAAGCCGAACGCTTATGTTCAGAATACCATGGACAGCTAAGAAGAGTAATGAAAACGTTCTGAAAGAGGCCAAAGCAAAAAGAGAGCTAATTTCCAATATTAGGAAGAAACAATCATCATTTTTTGGCCATGCAATGAGAAGTGAACAGCTGGAATATATTGTAACAACTGGGAAAATTGAGGGACGAAGAGATAGAAGGAAGCAAAGAGAAAAAAATACCAGACAGCTTAAGAGAATGTTTGCAGAAGATCAACAACAGAAATGATAAATAACTGTCGAGGTCGAAAGTTGTGGAGAGACATGATCATCCATGCCAGCAGGTTTGGTACTTGATGATGATGACCGTTGGCTTGAGGAAACAACTCACGAACCCTTCATTAAAGCAGTAAATGTAACTACAGCTCGACTCTCACGCTCATTATATATTCAAGGGTCATGAAAACAATAACCGTGAAAACAATAAATACCGCACATCTTTGACATCAAGATACGTTATGTATCTGCTTCTACATTCCTCTTATGGGACAATACGAGCAGTTTATCCTGCAGGCAATAGAACACAATTCTGGCACTCAAGTCTCGGATGATCGCGAAGCAAGCATGTCTATTCCCTTGGACAGAGCGCTCCAGATATCTAATCTCTTCAGGGAATCTTCGACTAGAGTCCGGCGATCTTCACCAACCGAGAGCTAGACGAGGCTCTTTTTACACGCTGACTCCGAGTGCGATAGGCGCCCTGCGGAATGCTAAATGGATAGATACTGCGCGTATTGTCTGCCATATCTGATAGCTTCTGGCATGCTGGGGCACGTTTAAGGAGTCTTCACATGCAATATCTTGGCTGTTTATTTATTTTTAAAATACAAATAGTGTTTGTGTTACTATTTTTGAATAAGAGAAAAACTTAGGTGAATCCTAATCCGATTTCAATATCTCATTATCTAGAAGTTTATACAGCGTCCACTAGGTAATTGTTGACCTCAGGAAATTGTGCACAGGATAAGAAAATAAAACAAGCAATGCATATATATATATATATATATATATATATATATATATATATATATATATATATATATCATCATCATCATCGAGTGCCTTCTCCGCAACGAAGGTTGGCTACCATGGATCGCCATTCTACTGTTTCTTGCTTTGATGGTGCAGGCTGTCATAGATTGACTTGTCCATCTTTTGATGTTACTCGTCAATGTTAGTCTTGGTCTGCCTCTGCCTCTTTTACCTTGTATTTTTCCTTCCAATATTACTTTTAGTAGGCTGTTGTGTCTTTTAACATGCCCCAAAAATTTCATTTGTCTTGTCTTAATTGTATTTAGTAGTTCTCTTTTTATTTTCAGTTGTTTTAAAACTTCATCGTTTGTTATCTTTTGTTTCCATCCAATTCTACTTAATCTTCTATAAATCCACATTTCAAAGGCTTCAATTTTCCGTTCTGTTTTCTTGTCTAATGTCCATGTTTCTGCATCATACAGGAATATTGAGAAGATGTAACATTTTGCCATTCTTAGTTTCAGCCCTATTGATGTTTATTTTGTTAGTATATTTTTCATGGCATTAAAATTACTTTTTGCCATACCTATTATTTTGTTTATTTCAATTTTGCATTTTCCATAATTTTTATGTCCATGGGTGTAGAGTTCTCCTTGTTATATTTTATTATTGCTGTTTGCTCCCATTACAAATTACATATTAGTCGTATGTCTGTGTCGTCTAGATTTATATCCTTTAGGCAGTCTATGAGTTGGTTATGGTGTATTCTATCGAAAGCTTTGGTGTAGTCTATAAAGCAGGCATATATTGGTTTGTTTACTTCTGTATATATATATATATATATATATATATATATGTATATATATATATATATATATATATATAATGTGTTTGGATGTGTTTCCGGTATCATGGCGGCTGCGTGTAGTCGTTTTTTTATAATTCGGCAATTGCTGATATATTTAAATGATTTACGCGACAGTCTAGTTGTGAAATTATGTGTTGCTATTCCCCGTTTGGTGTATGTTTTACTTCTGACGTGTGGATGAACTGTGATTGCCGATATTTAAGTGGAATATGATTTATTCTTCTTTGTGTTGTGTGTTCACGGTTCGATAGGCAAGCACATGGTTCGACAAAATGTCGCCGGCAAACCGGGTATGTTCAACCCATATGTGAAAAGTCTGTGACGGTGAATGGGGAGGATGAATCAGAAATGATCAACGGCCCAGAAAGCGAAAACAGCAAAGTGTATGGTACATATGAGGCATATTCAGAACACGGAAGGCGAATATGGCAGACCACCGTGAAAGAGATTGGAGCCTCATCACATACTAGTCCAGAGTAAGCCATGGAGTGGAATTCGAACTTATGTCGGAGGAAAGATCTTGAGCAATTTTTTAAAAACATCGTAGAGATGTCAGGCCTGCAAATTAATGGAAAGATAATTAATAACCTAAGATATGATGATGATACTGTACTACTAGCAGAAAAATATGGACTAGATATGAATATCAAAAAGACTAAAACTATGATCATAAACAAAGAAGATACTTCAAACCCACAAGTGGATATCAAAATAGAAGGAATAGACCTGGAGACAGTTCAGAACTACAACTACCTTGGACATACTATAACCAGTGATGGAAAATGTGCAACTGAAATAAACAAAAGAATAGGAATGGCAAAAAGTAATTTTAATGTCATGAAGAACATACTAACATCAAAACAACACCAGGGATAAAACTGAGAATAGCAAAATGTTACATCTTCTCAATATTCCTATATGGTGCAGAAACATGGACATTAGACAAGAAAATAGAACAGAGAATTGAAGCCTTTGAAATGTGGATATATAGTAGAATAGGTAGAATTGGATGGAAGGAAAAGAAAACAAACGATGAAGTTTTAAAACAACTAAAAATGAAAAGAGAACTACTAAGCACAATTCAAACAAGACAAATGCGATTTTGGGCCATGTTAAAAGACACAACAGCCTACTAAAAATAATCCTGGAGGTGAAAATACAAGGTAAAAGAGGCAGAGGCAGACCAAGACTAACATGGACGAGCAACATCAAAAGATGGACAAATCAGCCTATGACAACCTGCACCATCAAACAGGTGCAGAGACCTGTACCTGTCTCTGTAAATGTTATTTTTCTTTATCACTGTATAATGTTGTTGTGCACAATTGTATTTCACTTTTGTCCATTTGCCCATCGGTCTTTCTGTTCCGTACTCTGATTTTGTTTCTTTTTGTATTTGTCAGTTTTTTTCTTGTTCTCTAGTCTACATCATTTTTTGTTTCCTTGCTCATTATGAGAAACCTGAAACAAAAAGGATGGTACATCCTAGAACATACATGTGCAGGATCGCCCTAAAATGGCGCAGTAGCATCAATGCAATCGTCCGCATAGTTAAGAATCACTGATAAATTAGAGACAACGGGTTGACGTAAAGGATAGACAAATGAAGTAGTACGTGACCCCCTGGTGGCATGGGCATAGTTGAACAGCCAAACACCATGAAGAAGGGATGCATAAACTTAATTCTGAAACTGTTATAATCGCTTGCATTAGAGGGTTGTTATTATTATTATTATTATTATTGTATATTATTATCTAGATTACAAATAGCTTCGAAGAACGATAACTCCAATCAAAAGAACAAAAAATAATTAAATGACATTACATTATTTTCCACTTATGTTATAAAACAAAAAAAATATCGTTTATTTCTCTTTTAGAAGGGTGTGTGTGTGTGTGTGTGTGTGTGTGGGGGGGGGGGGTAATTTAAATTATATTTCTCAATATTTTTCATTGTTAATTCAAGCTGTTGTTATTAATTTTTTTAATTACTTTGTAAATTATTTTTCAACCAATATTTATTTATTTTTTTCAAATAAAAAAAAAAAAAAATGAAATAGCTCTAGATTTTCTTGTTGGTAGAAAAGCCTTAAGGCTAATGACATGTGAAAGCTACTTAGGCAATTCACTTGGGGAGGGGGGGGCAGACACACACACACACACACACACACACACACACACCTAGCCCTCAGTGGTAGGGGCATAGAAGGGAGAAGACGGGAAATAGGAGAGACAGCTAGCAGGCCCGGCAATAAATTTCACACCGCGTCTGGCTTGGCAGGATCTTCCCGGCAACATCTCGTGATTTACGACCAAACCTAGCCAAGTGTTTGTAGCTGGTTGTCCGAGGTAGGAGGCTGGCTCGAGTCATCGCATAACGAGAGCCCAGGTCTGTTGGTTTGGCTTTGGAAAATATTTAGGTATTCTAAGAGTTAAAATTAGCGGTGTCGGTTTTGGAATGAGTGAAAAATGAGTGCAAAATAAACGAGAGTATGCAAACGGATAAACATAAATTTGTGAATATGCGTGTCGGCCATTTGAGTGACAGGTCATGAGAAGGAAGTGTTGAGAATACAGAAGCAAGGCTTGTTATTTTCAGGTATTAATCGTGATCTCAATTTTTTTTTTTTTAAGTCGAGAAATGTACTTTACTGGAACAAGCAAATAATTGCAGTGCTGCGGTAAAGCTGATGTGCAGGGAACGAGTTGAATACAGAGTATGGTGTCAGATTTACATAGGAGAACAATACAAAACTATTGAGGTTTCGTTATATATAGGGGTTTTCCTTCAAAAAGCAATAACAAAAACGCACTGACGGACACACATAGGAAAGTTAATCTAACTGCATAATAGGAAATAACAAAAAATATTAAAAGGAATGAAGGAAACATATTTCTTCTTCTTCTTCTTCTTCGTTCGCCAGCTTTTTACCTCTGACGAAGTCCCTAGAGACTAGGAACTGAATTTTGGGTGTTAATCCATTTTTCCCTGGCAGCCGTGTGAACAGGGGTCCCTCGCCGCACAGGCAGATAACTCCGGCTTCGGAGGTACTCATATTTTTTCCGTCGATGAGTAATTGACGTTTCAAGCCGGGCCTCGCTGCTGAGACCAGGGGTGGTTGCCGCAGAGAGAAATTATAAATTAAAATCTCAACCGGTGTAGCCGGGATTTGAACCTATTTGAAAATCTTCATCGACATCGTATACACATGTTACTGCATGTGATGGCTGTAACATTTGCTGCGCGATTATATAAATTCTGTAGCCCCATTCATTATTGAAGAAGCGACACTATATGAAATTTCATTTCTTGTGTTAACCCGGGTAGCCTTTTTACAACGGTAAACGCAAATAAATAATTATAGAAAAAAAAGACAAGCACATCAACATTCGAGAAAATCATAATCACTGCTGAAATCAGAAGAACAGAAGTGCACAAGAATGGAGATGAGGCCAGGTACCACAAATTAATTTTGTTCATTCTGCGGTCGATCTATCTGTTCAATATTGACAGATTCAGTCACAAGAGAGGCTGATCAGCAAAACAATATCCAGTAAAAATCGTTAATATATTACCAAACTACAGACAAATCATGATTGCTTGCTATCGTCTGTCAAGACGTCAACGGTCGTGTGTATGTATATCCATCCATCCATCCATCCATCCATCCATCCATCCATCCATCCATCCATCCATCCATCCATCCATCCATATCCATCCATCCATCCATCCATATCCATCCATCCATATCCATCCATCCATATCCATCCATCCATCCATCCATCCATCCATATCCATCCATCCATCCATCCATCCATCCATCCATCCATCCATCCATCCATCCATCCATCCATCCATCCATCCATCTATCTATCTATCTATCTATCCATCTATCTATCTATCTATCTATCTATCTATCTATCTATCTATATATAAAGTGCACTGTCAATAAGGAACCTAAAAAGGTTGCTACCATTAGTGATGTCTTTCACGCATGTGTATACATGACTATAGCACTGTGTTATGAACACACCTTGGGAATAAATAGCATATCTGTATTTTCCTCTTACGACAAGTATCATCCGGATAGGGTAGGGCTAATTACTTACATTCGCAGACAAACAGTTATGGGACGAAACAGCAAGAACAGCAGTTGTCATTGGTTTGAAATGTCACGTTTGTACAGGAGGAGAAGGATAACTCTATGTGTTAGAAAATCAAGACCGGATTTATAAAAATATCAGTTAGCTCCCTTCAATCACATTTAGACAAGGTGGACCATTGAAGTGAAGTGGATACAGAACACGAAGTGGAAACAACAAACACGATGTGGAAACAACAAGCAGAATCATTTTTATATTTTTATATTTCTTAAGATTGGGAGAATAAAGATGGCGATAACCTTATTATTTTTGGTTATCTTCCTGTTTCGTGCAGTTTATTTTGACTTTATTCGCACATTTGAGATAGGGTTGACATCGGCTGATGATAACACCCCCTGGCAGAGCAAAAATATCGCGCGCATAAATCATAGTGTCAGGAGAAAGCTTGTGACTCCCTCATTCTAGCCCACCGTTATCTCTCACGTCTTTCTCTTCAGTCTGTCGTCTTTTCTCTCGTTCAATCCCCCTCTCCCTCCACTCCCCGTCCGTTCTCCCCCCCCACCCCCCAAACAATCGGGTTACCTGCAGTTCCAGAAACAGGGAACCCTTAAAGGGGCTTTGATCGAGCTACTTATCTAAAAAGACACAAAAATTCGCACAATAAATAAAAAAATGTAAAAAAAAAACGTGCACAAAAATGCACCAATTATATACTCCCATAAAATGAGACCTAATTTCTTTGTTCTTGGGGCTCTGGTCATCTGTTACCTGCATTAAATATTTCACATTATGTACTTCAACATTCACTATTTTTCCACTACTTCATTATTCGTTGTTAGTACATTAGTTAGTACGTTCGCCCGCACGTACAACATCTGCTAACTGCAAAAACAGTATTTAGTATCTTTTACTATAGCTGTTTGTAAATACATTTACTTATCGAGATTTTATCTTCACATGTATGCAATATTTTTATCTATATTATAATTAATATTATTTATTAACACTTAGCTTCTTCCTTTGATCATCAAATACCATAACTGCTGGCGTAGGTGATTATGTCTCTCCACAACTTTCGATCTCGACAGTTATTTATCATTTCTATTGTTGACCCTCTGCTAAGCCATTCTCTTAAGCTGTCTCGTATCTTTTCTCTTTGCTTCCCTCTATCTCTCCCCTTGATTTTTTTGATTGTCACAATATATTTGCGGCTCTTCCCTTCTCATTACATGGCCAAAAAATAATGATTCTTTCTTCCTAATTTTTGAAATTAGCTCTGTCTTTGCTTTGGTCTCTTTCAGGACGTTTCCATTATTCCTCTTAGATGCCCATCGTATTCTCAACATTCTTCTGTAAAACCACATTTCTGAAGCCTCCAGTAATTTTTTTTTTGTCTGGTGTCCTATAGTTCATGATTCACATCCATATTTTAAGAATGGCACTTTTATTTCTGTAGAAAAATATAAACATTATTTATCCGCATTTTTATCTAAATTTTCACATTATTTTAGTTAAATTATTAACAATATTTTATCTTATATCTTTTGTAATATATTTATTTTTTTACAGAATTTTATCTTTCGTGTTTTTTTTTAACAATTAAACTAAGTTGTTCATATTTTATCTGCAGTCAAATTGAAACTTCTTTCAATGACAATAATTTATGTGTACTTCTTGAGCTTTGTTGTTGTCTTCTTTAAAAGGTAATTTCCTATTTGACTGTCAAAAGCTCACCGATATCACAGCAACTCTACATCCTCACAAAGACCTGATACATGGAACACCTTGTACGGAGCTAGAAGGGAAGTCAGAAATATATGCAGATATCATTACATGGACCATGTGCCGAATGGCAACAGCTCACACGCCGCTCGATCCATAACAACAACAAAATGTAAAAGAAAACCTAAAACATATCGAATCTGCAGGCTTGAAATAAACACATATGCACACCGGACAAACTCATTGGTGAACAATCCCATTAAGTGGATAAAGTAAGGTTATCACAATGTTCATGTTCTCTCTATTTTCATTGTCCCTTTACTTATGTGTTAAAGAAAAGTATAGTGTTCTTTTGTCATTATCCCATTTATCAATGTGTGAAAAAAAATTATATTGCTCTATTTTCATTATCCTCTTTACTAATGTGTGAAAGAAAAGTGCAGTGTTCTATTTTCATTATCCCCTTTACTAATGTGTAAGAGAGAAAAAGTATAGTGTTCTATTTTCATTATCCCCTTTACTAATGTATAAGAGAAAACAGTATAGTGTTCTATTTTCATTATCCCCTTTACTAATGTGTAAGAGAAAAAAGTATAGTGTTCTATTTTCATTATCCCCTTTACTAATGTAAGAGAAAAAAGTATAGTGTTCTATTTCCATTATCCTCTTTATTTATTTGTGAGAGAAAAGTATTGTCTTTTCGTGAGTTCAGGTTTCAAGTTTCCCCCAGAATAAACACACACACATATATATATATATATACGTAGCTGTCTCTCAACAATTTGAGAAGGTTTACAAAAATGATGTAATAAAGAGTCCTGGCCAACCACCATAACATATGTATTAGTGTTGCAAGGACTATAACAATTCACATACAAATTCAGTTGTTTGGAACTAACCAGTCAACAAGAAATTAACGGACAGACAATAAATTAATCAACAGCACATTAATCAACTTCACAAATGTTTCCTCTCTTTTAAACTAACAACCCATATGATCGTGAGAGCATAAGCCTACGGAAGTGGGATCTTAATGTAAACAACCGCACTGCCCTGTGGGTAAGACATTTTTGTCCGTGGTAGGGGAAGCAACTGTAAATATAACGTCAGAAGGCAACGAGAAACCACCGTATTCATTTGTGGATCATCATCATCATCATTGAGTGCCGTCTCCGCGTCGAAGGTTGGCTACTATGGAGCGCCATTCCACTCTGCCTCTTGCTTTGATAGTGCAGGTTGTCATAGGTTGACTTGTCCATATTTTGATGTTACTAGTCCATGTTAGTCTTAGTCTGCCTCTGCCCCTTTTACCTTGCATTTTCCCTTCCAATATTACTTTTATTAGTCTGTTTTGTCTTTTAACAAAACCCTAAAAATTTCATTTGTTTTGTTCTAATTGTATTTAGTAGTTCTCTTTTCATTTTTAGTTTTTTTAAAACTTCATCACTGGTTTTCTTTTCTTCCCACCCAATTCTACCTATTCTTCTATAAATCCACATTTAAAAGGCTTCAATTTTCTGTTCTATTTTCCTGTCTAATGTCCATGTTTCTGCACCATACAAGAATATTGAGAATATGTAACATTTTGCTATTCTTAGTTTTAGCCCTGCTGTTAATTGTTTTGATTTTAGTATATTTTTCATGGCATTAAAATTACTTTTTGCCATTCCTATTCTTTTGTTTTCATTTGTGGACATATTGAGAAAAAAAAGTGAAGGGAAAAAAGACAGAAGGAAGATGGAAGAAGAGACAGAGGGACGACAAGACCAAAGGAAGAAGAGACAGAGGGACGACAAGACCAAAGGAAGAAGAGACAGAGGGACGACAAGACCAAAGGAAGAAGAGACAGAGGGACGACAAGACCAAAGGAAGAAGAGACAGAGGGACGACAAGACCAAAGGAAGAAGAGACAGAGGGACGACAAGACCAAAGGAAGAAGAGACAGAGGGACGACAAGACCAAAGGAAGAAGAGATAGAGGGACGACAAGACCAAAGGAAGAAGAGACAGAGGGACGACAAGACCAAAGGAAGAAGAGACAGAGGGACGACAAGACCAAAGGAAGAAGAGACAGAGGGACGACAAGACCAAAGGAAGAAGAGACAGAGGGACGACAAGACCAAAGGAAGAAGAGACAGAGGGACGACAAGACCAAAGGAAGAAGATTTAGAACAAAAGGAGAAGACACATATCAGATAGTTTAAGAACATGAAAGGTTTTTAAAAAATATGATCACCTACGTCAGCAGTTAGCTTAGTGGTTATTGAACTGGACTACAAAGGACAAGAGGTAGGGTTCGATCGCACTCGACGACTTCCGGGTTCACCCAGCCTTTAATGGGTACCGGATTTTTTATGGGAAAGTAAAGCGGCGCGGGCGTAATAACCGACCACATTACCTCAAAAATCATGTGCTGAAGTCTGTACATGTCTGTAAAATTTATAGTCACTAACACCATATTCCATATACGCCACTTGGCATGACATGGCTCTTTACCTTTACGATATATATATATATATATATATATATATATATATATATATATATATATATATATATATATATATATATACAATATTTAAAAAAAAAACAACGCTTAGACATCCCAATACAGGATCGAACCCGTACACTCCGACACAGCAGTGTCTTGCTTGAAGAAACCTGCGCTAGAGCACACGGCCAACTAAGCAACCCTTTCCAATCTTCTCGCCGTTACGTATAGCCCTAAGGTGCACACACGAAATATCGGACGAAGATGGAAGAGGAGGAAAAAGTATGCAATGGTGCGTTAGAGCGAGTTAATTTCGCCCAACTCTGGGGAACCGCTAACTCCAGGGGGTCATTATCATTGTGTCTAGCTCGTGATGTACGCTTGACACATTACATCAAACTTGACGGTGTCAGTTCTACAGTGATGAAACCGCGTATCTACATTGCCAATGTTGAAAGTTGACTTTCTGAATATTTAGTTCTCTGCAGAAAACATTACTCTCGACTTGTGTATGTTTTCTTGTCTCGTCTTGCCTGATCCGCTAGTTTACTTCGGTCTCATACAGGAACAATTTAAAGCTATTATTCTCCATTATTTTTTAATATTATTATCATCACTGTTATTATTATCATCGCTTGTCATTAATAGTTATTATCTTTATAATAATAAAATAATCATTAGTATTGTTATTGTCATAATTATCATCATTCTTAATAGTATCATTATCATCTTTATTATTATTATTGTTATCATTATACTGATTATTATTATCATTATACTGATTATTATTATCATTATACTGATTATTATTATCATTATACTGATTATTATTATCATTATACTGATTATTATTATCACCATTAGTACTATCATTATTTTTAAGCAGTTTGACCGATTTGATGAAAACCTGCTCATCTCAATACACATTACAAGTGGCCACCAGTTCGATATACGCTAGGGTCACAAAGCAGCTATTACTGGGAATAATGAAATAACATTGGTCATAAGAAAAATGGTAGGAACAAAACCCTGCCAAGAATATATAGAACAACAACTTAAGTGGTTTGGCCACCTGGTCAGAATGAATCCTTACCAATTAATCAAGAGCGTTCTTCTCGAGAATGCATGGAAAGAGACCAAGAGGAAGACCCAGAAGAAGATGGATAGATGCAGTGATAGAGACATGTAACAACAAAGGAAAATCACTAATTCAGACAGTTCGAGCAGCTCAAGAACGACAAATGATATAACCACGACACCTTTTCGATATCAATGAGAGAGAGAAAGAAAGAAGAATTAAATATTTATTTGGACCTAAACATCATGTGGTTACTGGCTGCACTGGCAAGCGACCTTCACTCTCCAGCTGGGTAGAAACTATATACAAGTCCCTGGCATATGCGACAAGTGACGTAAAGATGGTACTTATTATAATATAAATACATGCTCATGTAAATCGTCTCTATATCTCCCTCTTTCTCTCTCTTCACTTCCTCTAATGGAGGCGAGGGCGCGCCTCCCAGCACCAACAGCTGAAAGCTGTCAGCGACCCACAGCTGATGGCTTGCGCCAGGATCGGTGAACCAAAACCATCCAGACCCTGCTCCACCTCTCCGTGGTGCCTCCAGTAACAGACTAACCTGTCTAGTCTGGCCAAGCGAGCAGGGATCGAAGAGGGAAGACAACCCGGTACTCAAAAATGTCGTGCTGAAGTCGGATGTGTTGGGCCGAAAGGCGCAAATATAACATTTATACTGCAAACCACAACACAACGCAGACACGTCCACTTATTGTCCTTTTAAGGGCGGATGACGAAGAGGAATTCTACAGTCTACGAATACTCTATAATACTTTATTCATCGGGCTAACGCAAGCAAGCAAGCAAGCAAGCAAGCACTTCCTCTAATATCAGGTCTGGTGTTCAGGAAGATACACATTTCTACTTCTTTCCCTTCTGACAGCCTCAACCATTACTCATTGTTGCCATTGCTGTAGCATTTCTCGGATGTTGCCACCATTTACTCTTGGTCTACAACGGACTCTTCTTCCATCTCATCTTGTAATATATGTTTGCCATAGTACAGAATCTCCAGACATTCTATAGATATAATCTTTTGGCATTCATGTAAATCATTACGTTTTTAAATCTTGGATTTTGATAACACCACCCTCCTCATCCAAAAAAAAAATGCTTCGGCTAGTTTTTGAATGAACTTCTCTATGTGTCTCATTTACTGCCATAAAACTGAACTGCATTTTTTTTAAGGAGATCCTATCGAAATTTAAAATTATTTTTTTTACAAATTATTATTACCAAAGTAGAAAATGATGAAGCAATAATACGCAATAAGAAGTAAACACATTCATAAGCATTTAAACACTTCTCCCAATGCCTTTATCGTCGATTTCTTCGGCAATTTATTTATGTTGCTATTGTAATCTTGTTAGACCAAATCTTCGCTGTAAATCTTAGACCATATCATCTCTATTAATCTTAGACCATATCATCTCTATTAATCTTAAATCAAATCATCTCTATTAATCTTAGACCATATCATCTCTATTAATATTAGATCATATCATCTCTATTAATCTTAGACCATATCATCTCTATTAATCTTAAATCATATCATCTCTATTAATCTTAGACCATATCATCTCTATTAATCTTAGACCATATACCTCTATTAATCTTAGACCATATCATCTCTATTAATCTTAGACCATATCATCTCTATTAATCTTAGACCATATCATCTCTATTAATCCAAGAACATATACCTCTATAATCTTAGACCATCATCATCTCTATTAATCCAAGAACATATACCTCTATAATCTTAGACCATATCATCTATAATAATCTTAGACCATATCATCTCTATTAATCTTAGATCATATACCTCTATTAATCTTAGACCATATCATCTCTATTAATCTTAGACCATATCATCTCTATTAATCTTAGACCATATCATCTCTATTAATCTTAGACCATATCATCTCTATTAATCTTAGACCATATCATCTCTATTAATCTTAGATCATATCATCTCTATTAATCTTAGACCATATCATCTCTATTAATCCAAGAACATATACCTCTATAATCTTAGACCATATCATCTCTATTAATCTTAGATCATATCATCTCTATTAATCTTAGACCATATCATCTCTATTAATCCAAGAACATATACCTCTATAATCTTAGACCATATCATCTCTATTAATCCAAGAACATATACCTCTATAATCTTAGACCATATTATCTCTATTAATCCAAGAACATATACCTCTATAATCTTAGACCCAACCTTCGCTACTAATCTTAGACTTTGTCTTCTCTAATCATCTTTAATATTTCAACCACACAAATGATTAACTTTTAATTTATGACTTCTCGTGAAAATGAACATTTTCCACATCAATGCTATTACAATGTATGTACTAAATTTGTAATGAACTTGTGTGTGTGTGTGTGTGTATATATATATATATATATATATAGTAGTTACAAATAAGCAAATTAATAAGACATCAATATTATCAGTCACAAATAGCCATGAGTTTTATTTGAACATGTTTAATCGTTAGTTATTTATATTTTCTTAGCCTTTGACCCACACGCACATACGTCCTTTCTAGGTAGTACATCAGGCAGGCACTGAAGTGGTAGCATTTTGTCATCTGCTAGCAATAAGAAACAGGGGCCCTGCGTGCTAGTTAGAAGGAATTACCCTTGAAGATTGCGCCGATACTTGTGGGCTCCAGCTGCCAGAATGCATTACCGTGATACTTCCATTTTATGTCACGAGAGAAGTGGGGGGCACGACAAGAATGCAAGGATGGAGTCAAAAGGGGGAAAAGTCTGGCAAGATGGTTGAAAGAGATGGTGGAATGGTTAATCGCGAAAGGAGGTGAAGTGACACAATGGATAATAATATTGTTATTCCTCTTTCGCTTTGTATTTCTTTTGCAGGATTTATGCATTGAGATATGTAATGCCTGTTTGCAGTGGTGATTTATGTAGTGCGCTGTTTTTAAAGTTTGGCTTGTATTTGGATTTGAAAAGAAACGACAATAAGCTCGGTAAAAGGAGACACATGACTACAAGAGGGAGGGTATTTAACAGCTTAGCTTTGTGGCCAAGCGATAGCTCAGTGGTTAGTGAACTGGACTACGAAAAACAAGACATCGGGTTCTAATCCTGATCGACAGCTTTCAGGTCCAGCCAGCTTTAAATGGGTACCGGATTTTTTTTTTTCTGGGAAAGTAGAGCGGTACTGGCATAATACCGACCACATTACCCTAGAAATCATGTGATGAAGGTCTGTAAAATTTAAGGTGACTAACACCGTCTTCCCTATACTCCACTTGGCGTGACGGGGCTCTTTACTTTTTACTTACTTTTTTTTTTTGGCAAAACGCGAAATCAGTAACAGATTTTAAAAAATAAACAAAAAGTTATTAAGCTTCATTGTTGAGATACACGTTGATGATAACATCAAACTCTGCTCAATTTGTTTCAATTAGAAAGAAATTCTTTTTCTTCTTCTTCTACCTTTCAACTCCCTGTGCTGCATCGGTCTTCAACAAACACTTTCCAAGCCGTTCTGTATCTTGAAATTATGTTAAGATCATCCCATGTCTTCCCCATCATCTTCATCTCTGCTTCCTTCTGTTTTCTCCGACAATACTTTGCTCGTCCATGTTTGTGAAGTTTTTTCGCAGCTTATTTTTTACGGTACAGGATAGCCAGTCCCATGCCCAATCCTCCTTAGTCGCCTCTTATACCCGTTAAGGTAGAGCGTCACAATTCTGTATTCACCTTTCAAGCCTCGGCATCGCACGGAAAGGTCTTTTCCGTTTTAAATACGGTTATGATATTTTCTTCTATTTAATGGTAAAATAGACTGGTAAAATAGACTGGTAAAATAGACTGGTAAAATTCTGAGAAAAAAAAAATTTCGATAACAAACAGTGAAGGTACTGCGTATCTTGGTTTCGTGGTACAGTAAACATCCAACAGCAGGATTGATACGATGTACTGTGGACAGAAAATCGTGGAATGACGTGATCGCTAACGCCAAGGAGTATGGCACATGATGCTGATGGTTATGAATTACTTTTTTTGTTTACCAGAAGAATTACTTATTGTTCCTGTACATGACATATATGGAACTAACGGAGCTAAATCTCTATGTATCGTGCTGAAGTCGGATGTGTTGGGCCGAAATGCGCAAATAACACAGTTATACTGCAAACCACAATACAACGCAGACAGGCCCACTTAATGTCATTTTAAGGGCGGATGATGAAGAGGTGCATTACTTTGGTCATCGGACAAACGCAAGCAAGAAGGCACCACTATGCACAATAAGGAAACAAAACACAGAGCTCTCTCGGATACTGTTTATTTAGCTTCTTTGCTATAAAGCACAAAAGGATTGGGTCGACTGGTATTACTCCTACGAAACTGTTGACGTCACATACTACGATAATCCGATAGCATGTCATACATTTTAACCACTCACTATTGATTACAACTAATTGTACTCTCGTTGGCAGTCAAAATATAAATGTTTATTAATGTTTATTCAATAGAAGTGATATTTCATGCGCACTTTGAGAGCTCATTACTGAGCAGATACATAACTTTGCCAAATTCGGTGCTCTTCTTTGCATAATGACTTAACATGCACATGGATTTGTGCTCACATGTCGATCATTTTCAGAAATGTAGATCCGCGCAGCGGATGCGTGCATTGATAATAACAACGAAAGGCTGATGTCCTATTATCAGCGTCAGCGTCTACGAAACAACACTGAACAAGACTCCACTCCGATTCCACGAGATGATTCTGGAAACAGGAGAGCCAGTCAGACTTTGTGACCAGATATTGAAGAAGGAAGGCAAGCATACCATAAATAATTTCCGTGATGATGACGGATGTTTCCGGACGAAAAGTGCTTTCAATGTGAACGACGAAGGAAGATGACCAGAAGTGGAGAAAGAAAAAAAAAATGTGCAGAAACTTATTTTGTGAATTTGCAAAAACAGAAAACTGCATTAAGCGGTGAATACAATTATTGAGTATTAAAATGTTTTGTTTTGTAGTTTTCAATGAATTAAAACACGAAAAATTTGAAGGAAAAAAAAATACATAACTGATTCAATGTTTTGAATATCTAAACAGAACTATGTTTATTTTATAGAGCTTTTGATCTTTCTTTCTAACTTTCTCTCTTTTATCCATCTGCTCTTGTTTTGGAGCGTCCCATGAGATATAATGATTATATATAATATAACCCGATGTTTGTAAACCCTGTTATGCTTGATCTTTTAGCCAACTTCCTTTTTGATGTAGTTTTGTAATTGGGCGCATCAGGACGCTGCTAGGATATACATGCTTTCTTTTTTCTTGCATATGTCTATCGTTCTGTCTATCAATCTCTTCATTGTTCTTCTGCATACCCTCTGTTTTGATGTTTTTAGGCAGAAAACTTTTGATGTTGTTTGGGTCTGACTTCACTCTTATCAACTGACTGAACCGTTCGGTTTCTTGTTTGTAGATATTTATTCATTCCAATCGCAGTTTAAATTCAATCTGTTCCCAGATTTTCAAATGGAATATTCGATCTATCTGTGTGTTGTTTGTTATCTTTCTTAAGAGCATTGAATAGCACAATTAAATATGAAAAAAAGATCATGATCTATTAATTGAAGATTGAACAAATTGTATTTGCAATTACAGATTACATGAGCTTCATATCTTGAATCCGATAAACTCAAATGTAGACTAAGAGACTCGTCAAAGATTTACAGAATTTTAGGACAAAAAGAATTTGAAAAAAAATTTGCGCTTCTTTAATTAAAAAAAAAAATGAGCGACATTTAAAATAAACTTAATTTTAAGATTAAACGTCAAAATATGTAATAAAGAACCTGACTAGAATAATACTTCAAACAATTAAGACCATAAAAAATATTAACAAATTACTGTGAATTATAGACAAATAAATTACAAGAATTTTGATCCAGATTACAAATAAATAAAAGTAACAAGATGAAAAATCAAATAAATTTTCCAAAATGTACAACCAAATAAACTTAACGAAATAAAATAAAAAAAAAAAAAATTTAACATAAATAAAAAAATATAGAAACATAGAAACTTAAATCTCAATCTAGGGCCCATAACTCGGAAACGAAATGACAAAACTGAAAGATCATGAGTTGCAAAGACGAGTGGGTCATAATTACACTGTCAGACAAAAGAAGAGTAAATACAAGTTGAAATAGCATAACAGCAAACAGGAATCATCACAATCAATAATAATCAATCTAAAGTGACTGTTACGAGAAAAAAAACAACATAGAGTTGATACGTTCAAAAATAGGAACTCGTTATATGTCGTATTTAGAATTATGGAAATGTGCCAGTCAAATACCGATAGCTGGATAGGACACACACTACGAAAGCCAACTGAAAGTATTACACAACAGCCCCTTTTTGGGAATCCCCATGGAAAAAAAACAAAGAGGAAGGCCAAGGTTATTCTTGGAGAAGACAGAAGGAAGCAGAGATGAAGATAATGGGGAAGACATAGAATGATATTAATAGAATGTAAAGAAACAGAACGGCTTGGAAAGTGTTTATTGAAGACCTATGCTATGCTAGACAGGGAACTGTAGGGTAGAAGTATAAGGAGAAGAAGAATATGTCGTATTTAGCTTATAGGCGCGTGGTTAATGTGTGATCCTATATATCACGGCCTTCCATGGAGCTGTATAACTGCTTTACACATAATAATATTTAAAACGTTAATATCAACATATTAATACATTTACGTTCAATAAACTATTCATGTCCTTCAGAAGGCCTGCGACGAATAGTTTAGCTATTTGGTAGTGTCCTTAGTACTTAAAACTGTCACATACAATTTCATATTTATATGTTTTTTTCTTGCTTCCTCCAGTTTTACAGCACCATCACATGACACCACATATTTATGCCTAGACATACATACAGACAGACATACAGTTAGATCGGTGCTGACGTACGGGCAGACAAGCAGAGAGACGTACTGGCGGACGGACAGACATACCGTGAGATCGGTGCTGAGGGACTAACAGACTGACAGTGAGATGGACGGACTAGCAGACAGACAGTGAGACGGAAGGACGACCAGACAGACAGTGAGATGGACGGACTAGCAGACAGACAGTGAGACGGACGGACGACCAGACAGACAGTGAGACGGAAGGACGACCAGACAGTCAGAAATATATTTAGACCGCTGCGGGCGGACTGGCAGAGAGACGGCCGGACAGACGGACGTAAATGGACGGACGGACTGACGGACGGACATAATTGTCGTCAGGGGCGCACACGGAAAACCTCGTGGAGTGCCGACATTTAAAAACATCGTCTAGGGCGCTAGCAAGAACCCCGACTACTCTATCTATTGAAGCCACATTATCTGATGATGTAATCAGAAGTACATTTCCTTTGAGGAGGCACAGCCGGATTTGATTCATGGTTCCATGTCTTGCGGGCGATTCCAACTCCTCTTTCATCACTAGTACACAGACAGCGGATGCAAACTGGTCATTTCCTAACTAGTACCAGACACCATCTGTTCAAACAACAATTGACGATTGTGGTAGAAGGGAAGCCAGCGGTTATATAGTTAGATGAAGATAAACGATTCTCCTACCGTAGACTGTCATTGTTAAATGTGTATTGAGCCTTCAGCCTCACGGCGAACGCAGCGGATGCGATCTTATTATAAGAATACAAAGATTATGAAATGTGTAAATGCGTTATTTATTTTGCGGGTATAAAAGAGAATGCAAAAGAGTAACGTTAATGGATGGTTTATGTGAAACAAAAATAATTATTATGCACAAGTATATATATATATATATATATATATATATATATATATATATATATATCAGACAAGAAAATCACTGCAGTCTGTAGAAATGTGGTTTTACAGAAGAATGCTGATAATACCATGGACAGCTAAGAAGAGTAATGAAAACGTTCTGGAAGAGGCCAAAGCAAAAAGAGAGCTAATTTCCAATATTATGAAGTAACAATCATCATTTTTGGCCATGTAATGAGAAGGAGACCGCTGGAATATATTGTAACAACTGGGAAAATTGAGGGACGAAGAGATAGAGGGAAGCAAAAAGAAAAATACCAGACAGCTTAAGAGAATAGCTTGGCAGAAGGTCAACAACATAATTAACTGTCGAGATCGAAAGTTGTGAAGAGACATGATTACCACCGCCAGCAGTCATTATACTTGATGGTGAAGATGATGACATATATATATATATATATATATATATATATATATATATACATATATATATATATATAATGTTAAGTAATATGCGAGCCCGCGAGCAGAGAGATGCAGAAAACGTAAAATTGTGAACGCTATTTCCGAAAAGTCATAGTTCCGAAACGTCATAGTTTGTCTCTTCTTTTTACAGAATCATTTACTTTATACAATTTCATTTTCATTTTAACACAAATAATGTTTATAGCTTTACGCCATGATGATATGGGATGAAGTAGATGTTCAGGCGAATCATTGATATAAACGTTAATATTTAAATAAGCTAATTTTTTTTTATTTACATTTCCTTATCTTATTCCTATATTTCGAATTCTTTATTTGGAATAATTGTGTACCATGAATCAAGTAATAATGTATTTAAATATTAGTTTTATTCAAGAAGGCTGAAATAACATATTAACATTAACACATTTGAACAGTAAATAAACAAATGAAAAACGATTACACAGAGATGGGATTTCTCAGAAAAAAAGTTGAGAATTCTCTGCACAGCTAAAAATACCAACGGAAAATTCTCACAGAGGCCAACACAAATAGGGAGCTCCTAAGAAACATCAGAAAGAAACTAGCAACATTTTTCGGGCACATCATGAGAAGAGAAAAGTTGGAATACTTGGTTGCAACTGGTAAAACACAGGGAAAGAGAGATTGCGGACGACAAAGAGAGAAAATACTAGATAGCTTGGCGTCATGGCATGGAAAACAGTCAACAACAGAATTGATACGATGTACGATGGATAGAAGGTTGTGGAAGGACATGATCGCCTACACCAACCGGTATGGCACATGATGATGATTAACATTTTATTTTTGGACAGAAAGGAGCATCAGTTGGAGTTAATTGTTAACGATCTCGGCTTTGGTTACAAGTAATCATTCCGTTCTGTTTCTCAGGCTGGAGGTCAGGAGGTCACGTGGGACCATCAGTTCTCGTTCCTGGATTAATTAATCCCAATCTCTCAACAACTCCTCTCTGACTCGGACTGCCCCCTGGACCACCCACGTGACAGCGTGTTAACAGTGGATGTACAATTGACGTTAGTTACAGAACATCTCCGACAAGATCGAAGCACTCCGATGAATGAGAAAGATAGTGTGCAATTAATTTATGTCAACTGGAATAAGAAAATGAGTTCAACAGTGTTATGGGGAGCCACATGATGTTTGCATCGTGTGCATCCTGGACAATAGGACAAACACATAAGAGAAATCGTTAGAGGCCACATAAATGTGATTTTTCCACAGAAGAATGTCAAGAATACCATGCAGAGAGAAAAAGAGTAATGAAGATTTTCTAAAAAAAAAGGCCAAAAGAAAAAGAAAGCTAATTTCCAACATAAGGAAAAAACAATCATCATTTTTTGGTCGTGTAATGGAAAGGAGAAGAACTGTAATATATTGTGACGACAGGAACAAAAACGGAGGGAACAAAGAGATAAAGGAAAAATATAGAGACAAAAAGAAGATTCAAGACAGATTATGATGAGAATGGCTTGGTAGGAAATCAACAATATAATTGATAAACTGCCGGACAGATAATAAGGTGTGGAGAGGCATGATCAACTACGAAAGCATATATATATATATATATATATATATATACTAAAGTGCTATATCCAACCTGTTCTACTATATGGAAGTGGGTCATGGATGATAAACAAGACAACACAAGGAGCATTACAGGCATCTGATATTTGGTTTACCAGAGAATGCTACTAATTCCGTGGATAGCAACAACTAGAAATGAAGAACGTTTAAAACAAGTTGGAGAAACCAGGAATATCATTAAAATCATAAGAAAGAGAAAATCATTTATTGGGCACGTCATGCGAAAATAAGGCATTGAGAATACTATAACAATGGTAAGAGTGAATAGAAAGAAGATCAGAGGAAAATCAAGAGAAAAAAATATTAAGCAGCTTCTCTAAATGGCATAATAAATTAAAAGATCATCGACTTATATTATTACAGGCTAGAAGGACCGAGAGATATGGAGAGAGATTATCACCTACGCTAACCGGCATGGCACCTGATGACGATATATATACATATATATATATATATATATATATATATATATATATATATATATATATATATATGAGTCAAGTCTATTCATTAAATAAAAGACATATTGCCATTATGTGTTATTGCTTTTCTTATTTGCTTCTATTTGAATTGTTTCTTCATGTGTGCATTTCGATTAGACAAGAGTGCGCACTCACTCATTCTGGAACAATTTCCTTCACTTCAGGAAAAGAGCAGAGCCAGGAGAACATGCGTGTCCGCCTGTTGGGGGGACCTGTCTGTAACGCTACAGTGACGTCGTGGTTGGGACCTGCCATAGTTCCTGCTGCACGTGACTAGATGAACCTGTTTATGATTGCTATGTGTGAGGGCGGCTCCACCTCAGTATGTTTATGTTCAACATTAATGAAGAGAGGAGACCATAATAATCCGTTGATAATGAAAGAGAGAGAGAGAGAGAGATGAAGAGAAAGGGGTACGAGAAATTAATAATGAAATAGCCTTTCATAACATGAAGCGATGGAACAAGTTATCATTATAGGCCTCAGAAAAGGACACAATTGACACCACAGTAACATATATACAAAATTCAAGATTGGCACCTCAAATACATGTACATGTGGACAGGCGCCCCAGACTGCTGAACGAATACTTCAAGACTGTACTGAATATCATCATCATCCAGTTCCAGCCTGCTAGCGTAGGTGATCATGTCTCTCCACAACTTTCGATCTCGACAGTTATTTATCATTTCTGTTGTTGACTTTCTGCCAAGCCATTCTCTTAAGCTATCTGGTATTTTTCTCTTTGCTTCCCTCTATCTCTTCGTCCCTCAATTTTCACAGTTGTTACAATATATTCCATTTGTTCTTTTTACATTACATGGCCAAAAAATGATGATTGTTTCTTCCTAATATTGGAAATTAGCTTAATTCTGACTATAGTAGACAGGAAAATCCATTGGCCAATAAATACAACACTACAGACAAAATTATATCCGCCACTGCAAGAATTACAAAAGACAGTAAAATTTGTACAGCAAACGGCATTGCAGATGTAGACAATACTTCAGGCGAACGGAAGATAGAAAGATAGAATAATAAAATAGTCAGAGACGCGGTATAGATATTCATTATAAGGCACACATATTTTATATTTATTTAAAAGTATGTCTGTCAATCTGTCTGTCTGTAATCCTACCTACCTATCAACCTGTCTGTCTCTCTCTGTCAGCTCCGTCCGTCCGCCCATCTATCCATCCAGCCATCAATCCACCAATCCAATGATCTACCCATCCAATTAACCACAAATCTATTCATCTATCCATCTATCTACACATCCATCCATATTTCCATCTATCTATCCTTCCATTTATCCACCAACCTAGTCATCTATCCATCCATCCATCCATATTTCCATCTATCTATCCTTCCATCCATTTATTCAACAATCCATTCATCTATCTACACATCCATCCATATTTCCATTTATCAATCCATCCATTTATCCACCAACCTAGTCATCTATCCATTTATCAACACATTCATCCATATTTCCATCTATCCATCCATCTATACATCCATCCATCCATCCAACTTTTCGTTGTTTTCCTCATCCTTGCTGTCTCCCCACTCGTCAACCATTTCCATACCATCAGAACTGTGTGTAACCCAATAAACGGTGTGTTTCTCCACGTCATATAGTTTGTCATTCATTTAGTTCATCAACACCAGCTGTCACCCTCATCCTCTCGTGAAACCGACTACTTCGAACCTCATTTCATAATGTTATTTTTTTTAAATTCCAAATGTACTTCTCTCACTCTTTTTGTTCTCACTTTTGTCCTCAACTCTCCCTTACCCAACATCCTCCACATCAACAACCTCAATCACTTATTCTAAGCATCCTCCTCATCCTTTTCGACAACATCGCCAGCCATCTTCTCATTTCTTCCACACAAAAACTGGAACGACAAATGGCGAGTTTCACGGTTCAAGAGCCAAAAATCACCCTCCGATGACAGTTCTGCACCGCTGAACAAGCGATCATAACGTCTTTTCACGCTCACTCCTTCTGTGCTTTGAGTACCATTTAACCAACTTCCAAGGTCGGGAGAAAATTAGAGAAAGTGTGGAAGCAGAAATCAAAAAGCTTCTTTATTCCGGGGCTTGTTTGTCACCAGGCAGATGAGCAAACCGAGGCGAGGACGGGTTTTTGTGAGTGGTCGCGAGTGATTAATGACGGCCGTAAATCATCAGCCCTTCATGTCCGTACCTGCTCATCCAGTGTGTATTGGTCGGTGACAAGACCTTGGAAGTACAGTGTCACTAATCTTACATTGTTTGTGCAAAGTCTGAATTTCGCTGTTCTCTTTCCCCTACCCCAATTCAAGCAGACTCTTTAAATGTCTTCTATTATTTTTTTATTTATTTTTTTTTTTTTACCTCACTCAATTCTTTCTTTCACTACATTTGTTCCCTCTCAAATGGTATCTTCTAGTTCTTTTTTCTTATTCTCACTCAGTTTATATATATTTATTTTTACTTCTTATAAAACATGTTTCTATTTGTCACGTTATATTATTAATCTTTGTAAATTATCACAATATTTTGTACGAGTGTTTGTTACACCTCACTACTTGCTTCCTCCTACCAGCTTTACCGCAGCTTTGCAATTATTTGCCTGTCATCTCTCCCCTAAATATTACTCAAATAGAACTGGACGGTACAGAAGTAAGACGACGGCCTCCTGAAATGAAAGTCCCGGGTTCGATTTTCACCGCTGGCAGTGGGAGAACAAATAATCGAATTCGTGGTTTCTTCGTGACTTTACTAAGAAACATACACTTTGTAAAATATTGATAAATAGAGCGCCCATTAACTCGTGACTTTACTAAGAAACATACGCTTTGTAAAATATTGATAAATAGAGCGCCCGTTAACTCGTGACTTTACTAAGAAACATACGCTTTGTAAAATATTGATAAATAGAGCGCCCGTTAACTCGTGACTTTACTAAGAAACATACACTTTGTAAAATATTGATAAATAGAGCGCCAGTTAACTCGTGACTTTACTAAGAAACATACGCTTTGTAAAATATTGATAAATAGATCGCCAGTTAACTCGTGACTTTACTAAGAAACATACGCTTTGTAAAATATTGATAAATAGAGCGCCCATTAACTCGTGACTTTACTAAGAAACATACGCTTTGTAAAATATTGATAAATAGAGCGCCCGTTAACTCGTGACTTTACTAAGAAACATACGCTTTGTAAAATATTGATAAATAGAGCGCCCGTTGGTAGCCGCGATAGCTCAGTGGTTAGTGAACTGGACTACAAAGGACAAGGGGTAGGGTTCGATCCCAACCGACTGCTTCTGGGTTCACCCAGCCTTAATGGGTACCGGATTTTTTCTGGGAAAGTAAAGCAGCTCGTGCGTAATACCGACCACATTACCCCAAAATCATGTGCTGAAGGTCTGTAAAATATAGGGTCACTAACACCATATTTCCCTATACGCCACTTGGCGTGACGGGGTTTTTTACTTTACTTTTTTTTACTTATGTTCCAATACGATATAATCTATCTTTTGCAGTTTCGCTTCCCATTTTGTGCAACACGCTCTTTTAATTTCATTTAGAGTTAGCAAATGTTAAGTACGGGTAGAATTTATATATACATTTGGACTTCACAGTAAAGTAGTTGATAATTTTAAACTGGATAATTAGTCCAAAGAAGCAGATATAATTATAGATTCAAATGAAGATCTAAACAAGAAAGTAATTATGAAAGAAGACGTAATTCGAAATACATAACGCAATTCGAAAATACAAGACGCAATTTGAGGTTGCACAATATATGGTCACCTTAGAGATACCACCAATCTTAATACGGCTTCAGGTTTTTTAGTAGCAAACTTATACGCCTATCTCTCGTGTGTGATATCTCCCGGATGCTCTCGCGAAAAAGAATAAAGAGGCACATTTATCGCTTACGACATTTTTAGGATCTGTACGTGAGCACCCAAAGTCATGTTCTCAACTGCCGTTTCCATTTCTGAGTGAGCGACACAATTTGGAGAATAAATATCCCCGCTTTAAACCGTGTTCATGACGTTTATCAAGCAAACTGGATTTATTTTAAACCCAGAATTTTATTTTTTACATTTATTTTAAACCATATAATTTTTTCCTGCATACAATAACGAACTTTCGCTTTACGGATTGAGCCCGCGACAACAATTCTCCGGATTACGAGCATTTGATTAGTATTTGTTTGTGGTAACGGTTTTACTTGATTATAAGGGATATCCAGTATCGCATTTAACGCCGTAGGAAGGTGAAATATTGATCTTCAGAGTACTAGGCTGTACATTTGGGCGTGAGGAGGCCAGTGCTTCTTAATAGCTGGTTTTACTAGCTCCTTAATAAAAGTCATTGAGGTATCATTTTTTTCCACCCCCCCCCCCCAGGTGTGATCGACATGAAAGTGCCGAGCTGGAATTAACACCGCCCCCCCCTTTCTTCCCCCCCCCCCCCCATGCACTTTATCAGTGAGCCAACGCCCTAACAACATCGCTACAGACGAACTTTCCCAGATTACAGGGTTATAAGATTTTTATTTGAATTAATTAGTTAAAGATGAAATTAAAAACTCATTTTCGTGAACATAAGATAAGAAAATGTAAGACTTATTATTGTTATTTAGCTGGGGCCTCCGTTAAAAACACCTCTCGAGTCCCTAGCTACAACTCGGTAATCCCTCGAACATGTGGACAAATGTATAAACGTTGGTCATAATCAAGACGCGAGTGAGAAGAGCGCGAGTCAGGCACTGGAAGCTATCACTAATGAAGAAATCTCATTATAAAACTTGAGGACGTGAGGAGGGCGTCTCGCAGGAATTCAAACAAAGGGAGGAATGCATTAAGTCATGAGCGCCAAAGACTTTACGAAACCCCGCTACCTCGTGGCCATCTTCATCACAAGTTCGTTCACGAGGAGGGTCCGAGGGAATAAATCTTCATTCGTTTCTTTTCAACTTTTCAACATGACCGTGCCTGTGAGGAGACTGCTCGAAGATTGTAAAGGGTGTTGGGGGCTTGTTGAGTGCCATTTTGACTGTTGAGAAACCTTTCATTCACATTACAGCAGCTTGTACAGCTTCTCTTAATTTTTCTTCTTCTGTATCTTTCGCAATATCTCGCTCTTTCTATCCACTTTTAAAATTCACCTCTAGCATTCCTCTGTCCATTGATCTTTCTCTCTCTATCTCTCTCTCTCTCTCTCTCTCTCTACACACACACACACACACACACACACACACACATAATATACATAATATACAAACTCATAGTATACATATTGTACACATATACATACACACATTCGTATATATATATATATTTATTTTCGCAACACTCCTACCATCTTTTTCTTCATCTCTTCTACCAACACATTTAACCTGCTTCTCTCCACCTCTCTCTCTCTCTCTCTCTCTCTCTCTCTCTCTCTCTCTCTGCAACCTTCGATATATTCTTTCATTAATTCATTTATTCACTTAATTTGTCAAATTATTTATTATCAAATACAGTTCCAATAAGACAAATGAGATATTTATATATTTTTTTCGTGTTAAAAGACATAGCAGCCTAAAAAAATCAATCTTGGAAGGGAAAATACAAGGTAAAAGATGCAGAGGCAGAACAAGACTAATCTGGACGGGCAATATCAAAAGATGGACAAATCAGCCAATGACAACCTGCACCATCAAAGTAGGAGAGAGCCGAATGGGGCTTCATGGTAGCCAACCTTCGATGCGGAGACAGCACTACATAATGATGTCAAATTATCGCTTTACCTGTCCTCCCCCCTCCTTCTTTATTCTATCTGTTGCTTTCCTTCTCCACTAATTCACCTCCATATTCCTTACTCTCTCTCTCTCTCTCTCTCTCTCTCTCTCTCTCACTCTCTCTTTATTTATATATTCTAGCACATCACTGTCCATACCTCATTATTTTTCATCTAATTCTCTACACATACTTTGATAATGATTGATACTACAGTGTTTGTCTTAATTAACACGCTTCTCTGGTAGAAGTGCGCTGTAACCATGGGTGTATGTTAAATCCCCAGCTCGGATTACATATTATCTTCTCATTCAAGTTACCATAGACTAACGAGTTGAAAATGTCTAGCGAATCATAGCTGACTACTACGTTAAGATAAATAAATCATAAGTGATCAAGATCCTACTACTTATCACAGAGGCAACCCTGGAGACAGGCTTGTTATTTTGGTCCCAAGCAAGTAGGTATCGACGAAGGAAGGCAAACCCGTACAAAAAAGCTGTACTGAAGTCGGATGTTCTGGTAGAAAGCAATGAATGTGTAAGTTCGCTGTAAATCACGACACATCATAAAGTGTGTCTATTTACGCCATCTAGAGGGCGTATGAGGAAGAAAAAGGAAACGCTGACGAATCCCCAAACACGAACATAACATCGCGAACTTCTATCTATGAGTTATACAAACCACGTAACTTCTCGTGATTTTTTCCGTGTGACGAGATAAGTCCTAGACAGACACCGAGGATTATCCGAGAGGTTAATTTGATTATAAAAGGAACGAGTGAGGATACAATACGGAGAAAAAAAAAGAGAATGATTTCCGGAATTGTCTGCCGGCCGAACGAATCCTTGTTCTACAAGTTGAAATCCCCACTATGTGGGGTACGACGGCCTGGTAATTTGTACACGGTCTCTTAACAGGAGTTCGGACAGGCCTGGTCTGTGACACGAATTCCGAGAAGATGGTTACTTGGAAAAGATGAATGCGTGAACTGGTAATGAAATCAAAGCAGTCATCTTGAATCAACGTCTCATCAATGTCCCAGGAGAAATGGAAGGCCAGAAAATAAAGGATGTTAGCAGAAAAGAAACAAATTGGCGAAAGGAAATTAGGGAAAGGCGTAAGACAGAAATAAAGAAATAACGGAAGTAATGTATAAAATAATTTAAAAGGTAATGAGATCTGAGATGAAAAATTAAATGAAAACTATTTTTAAAACGTTACCGAATATAGTAATGAAGAAAGTAATAACGACTGAACGACAAATGTAGTAATGAAAACATGAAAAATGTAATAAACAAAGTAGTAAAGATAAGAATGGATACAGAATGGAAGAAATAGCAAAGATGGTACTAAAGATACATATTTGGAAGGTAATAAAGAAAGTAGTAATGATAACAGTGGATAATGTAATGAAAATATAACCAAAAAGAGAGAAAAGGGACAAGTGGATTAATTAACAAAGAAGTAATATAGATAATAATGACAGAAAAAGTGGATAATGTAAACAAATACATACTGGAGACATTAATAAAAGCAAAAGTAGATAATATAAAAGGATATACTGAAGTAATTAATAAAAGCTCGACGCTGAAAGGCAAATGAAGAAGGAAAGAAGAGGATGAAGAAGATTAATAAAAGCACACGTTTATAATATAAAAAAGATCTCCTGAAGACATTAATAAAAAGCTAAAGCAGATAATATTTTAGAAAAGATATATAGAAGACATTAATAAAGACAAAAGTAGATAATATTTTAGAAAAGATATATAGAAGACATTAATAAAGGCAAAAGTAGATAATATAGCAAAGAAACGTTGAAGCCTGTCTTCTTATTCCTCTACCTTTATTAGCTCCCTGTGGAGCATAGGTCTTCAACAAACACTTTCCAAGCCGTTCTGTTTTTTGCCATTCTTTTAAGATCATTCCATGTCTTCCCCATCATCTTCATCTCTGTTTCTATCTGTCTTCTCCAAGAATTCTTTGGTCTTCCTCTTTGTCTTTTCCCCTGGGGATTCCAAAAAAGGGCCTGTTGTGTAATACTCTCAGTTGGCTTCCGCAGTGTGTGTCCTGTCCAGCGCCATCGTCTTCGCTGTATCTCTTTATCCACTGGTATTTAACTGGTACATTTCCATAATTCTATGTTAGTGATTTTGTCCTGCCATTTCCATCCTTTTATTCTGCGTAAGCATCCATTAATGAAAATAAGATGAAGCTTATAGTAGAGGTAAAAAGCTAACTAAAGAGATAATGAAAAAGAGACCCTCACTGCTGTTACCTTCCTCAACTCAGGGATCCAGGTATCAATGATAAGTTTCAAATAGGCCAAGTGGATAAAGCCAAGCTGGACAATTCACCCACTTTCTCTTATATCGTCAAACTACCACGCTGTTCACGTCCCCGTCAAAATATAAAAATTATCCAAAATTAAAATATATATTTAAAAAAAAAAATAGTCCGTGATGCCGCCCCTATATGTAAGCAATCTGCCTCGAACCCGCCCCTCCTACCAATCTTCTTTAAGCAAACACACAACAGACAGACAACCACTGGGCGATCTACCACGGTCACCATCCCCTATCAAAGAAAGGCAAAATAATTTGTCTGGTCGCCACCGAGATGCGAATGAGGGCATGGAGCGACGCGTTTTATTTCATGCACAGCATGAGACTTAAGGATATAATAATATACGCTAAGGCTTTCCAAATCCCTCACAATATAACTATAGAAAACACGAAATGTGTTTACAGTCACACAAAACAGAAAATATTTCTTTTCATTCAGACCATAACGTGAATACCTTAAAAGCTAAGAAGATTAAAACTTAATAGGAATTGACAGCAAGGATTTTCTGGTTTTAAAAAAGAGAGAGTGAACGGAAGATCCGAAATCGATATAGTAAAGAAAGTTAGTCACATTTTTCGCGTGTTTTATCTATTTCTTTAGTTCATCATTTCAAGAAATATATATAAATATATATAAGTACCCCTATACATATTTTAATCCCCTTAGAAATTTATCTTTTCGGATAGCTAAGCTGTAAAAACTGCATTTTAGTTTTAGCCTATTTGAAAACAAAAATCGTTGAATTCTTATCTCCGAATAGCACAGATACTTTCACAGTTTCAAATTGATCTATTTTTTAAAATGAATTTTATAATTGAAGCATTGAGGAGTATATTTTCATGTTATGTGTATTTAGAATTTATAAATATATAGTTTCATTTCATATGTCTTTTATACGACATAATTTACGGCCATTATCTATATAACAAATATTGAAGTAAATATTTTCTTCTCGCATTGTTAGGACTACATGAAAAATGCTGTCAGTGGTCATATTTTTCCATGTCCACGCCACATTTTTTTTTTGGTGATGTGGTCGGTATCACGTCAGGCCGCCTTTACTTCCTAGAAATATCTATGTGCATATTTTGGCGGCTGGTTGAACCCCGAAACCTTGTCAGTCCGGAAAAGAATTCGCATATCGTGCAGTTTTTGCTTCTACATTACTCAAACAGAGAAACATAACATTGCTCCCTAAAAGAAACTATAACACTTCTCCCTAACAAATATTTAACAATGTTCCTTAAAATAAAAATATAACAATGTTTTCTAACATACATTTACGAACATAAAATTGCTCCCTATAAAGGTTTGAAAAGCCTTCCACTTGAGTGACGAACAAACTGCTATAAAGTTTACTTGTCCCTCCCAACTCACAGGAACACCCCCCCCCCCCCCCCAACACACGCCTTTTCCCTTTTCTCATTAAAAACATAGCACTATCAACAAAAATAAGTTGGAATCTAAAATCACGCGAGTGAAAAGAAGGAAAGTGTAAAAACTGAACCTATATTGAGGGATTTTATTCAGTTAAAGGCCGTGTCATTTTTGCTTTCAATGTTATACTACAGTTTGAAATCAGGTAAATGGAAGCGAAGGAGCGCCTCACAGCAGCAGAACTGGAAGTTGTCAGCAATCCACAGCTGATGGCTTGCGCCCAGGATCGGTGAACCAGAACCATCCAGACCCTCCTCCACCTCTCTGTGGTGCCTCCATTAACAAACTAACCTGTTTAGTCTGGTCTAGCGAGTAGGGATCGTAGAGGGAAGATAACCCGGTACTCAAAATTGTCGAGATGAAGTCGGATGTGTTGGGCAAATATCACAGTTATACTGCAAACCACAACAATTCCAGTCAGTCACGTCCACTAACGTCCTTTTAAGGGCGGATGATGAAGAGGAATACTCATGTAGTCATCGGTTCGAACGCAAGCAACCAAATCAAGTAAATTATTTTCACTAGCTACTGTCATAACTCATTGCTGTTACCTTAAAAGCGGTGATCGGTTCCCTAGCTTAGAGGTACTAATATATCATCTCAGGTAACAAAATAACTAAAGTATCCACAACATCTTAGTCACAAACTAAGAATAGCAAAACGTTACATCTTCTCAATATTCCTGTATGGTGCAGAAACATGGACATTAGACAAGAACACAGAACAGAAAATTGAAGC
This sequence comes from Megaustenia siamemsis, assembly GCA_032433765.1. Taxonomy (NCBI): domain Eukaryota; kingdom Metazoa; phylum Mollusca; class Gastropoda; order Stylommatophora; family Ariophantidae; genus Megaustenia; species Megaustenia siamemsis. Next base: position 86,319,872 of record JAVIAB010000124.1, on the reverse strand, counting down.
CTTTGAAATGTAGATTTATAGAATAATAGGTAGAATTGGATTGAAAGAAAAGAAAACAAACGATGAAGTTTTAAAACAACTAAAAATGACAAGAGAACTGCTAAATACAATTAAGACAAGACAAATGACAATTTTGGGGCATGTTAAAAGACACAACAGCCTACTAAAAGTAATACTGGAAGGGAAAATACAAAGTAAAAGAGGCAGAGGCAGACCAAGACTAATATGAACGAGTAACATCAAAAGATGGACAAGTCAGCCTATGACAACCTGCACCATCAAAGCAAGAGACAGAGCGGAATGGCGATCCATGGTAGCCAACCTTCGATGCAAAGACGGCACTGAATGATGATGATGATGATCTTGGCATGCGCATTGCACAATTATCTTAACATCCAAGTGACCGTAATCTGCATATGAATCGATTATCTACATTGAATATTTTCTTGAATTCTATTTCTTTTAATAACACACGTGATCTCAACCGCCGTCCTGTCTTGTGATTTCAAATATAAACATCATTCATATCCTTCATCACTCACAACAAACCGCTCCAGCACGCTCACTATTCCAGTTCAGTTTTTATTTCTTCCTTTCTTTCCGTTTTTTTTTTTAACGTCCGTTTAATTACTTTCTTTACCCGAAAAGAAACCTCCTTTGTTTTCTTATCGCCGTAAGTGATACAGCGTCGCTGGCACTATTTTGTGGATCTGTGTGCGTTGTACAAGAGCTATCGGGAATTACATCGGTTCTACGAGTGTATGAGGGTGTAGCCGTACCTACGCGAAATCAATTGTTTGACGAAAGAAGCAAGGTGGGGCCGTGCCAACAATGAAAGGTAGACCTGTAATCATAAAGATTTCGTGTGTGGTCTCAATGGGGCAAACCGTTGAAAACCCAATGTTGTGACAGTTGGGGGAGGGGTGGGGGGGGGGGCAAACCAGTGTTATTGACAGGTGGGAGGTCGCAAGCCAGGTCCTTGATTGTTTTTGTTGGAGATCGGGAGTCTATACATGTCTAAATATGTGGGAAGACATAACAGTTGAGGGGAACGTATGGGGTCAGTGTGACTGACAGATTATGGGTTTTAAGTGACCACCGCAACATAGAGGACTACTTGCGTACGCACCAGCGACTAAGAGTTGATCAAGACCCTATTCCACTTCCCCCGACAATTCTGCTAAAAGACTAACCTGTCTGGTCTGGATTAGAAATTGAAAGAGAAAGTAATCCCGTACCTAACGATATTGCGCTGAAGTCGGATGTGGTGAAAGGCGCAAACATCACAGTTTGGTGTAAAACCACAACACATAAGCAACTACGACCACTCGATCAAGCGTCATGCTTACTGGCGTAGATGATCACGTCTTTCCACGATTTTAAATCTCTACAGTTATTTATCAGAACTGTCTTGACGCCCTTTGAACCATTCGGTTGAAATATCCGGTATTCTTTCTCCCGACCTTCTTCCGCGTCCAAAGTCTTATGTTCATGAGACCGTGACTCTTTGTCTTGTTTCGTAACAGAGGGATATAAACAACATCATGACAAAAGATTAGCTGGTCACATGGTCAGTACTCACATTACCCCACAAATCATGTGCTGATGGTCTGCAAAATTTATGGTCATTAACACCATATTCCCTATACACCACTTGTCGTAACGGGGGCTCTTTACTTTACTGTATGGTCACTAACACCATATTCCCTATACGCCACTTGTCGTAACGGGGGCTCTTTACTTTACTATATGGTCACTAACACCATATTCCCTATACGCCACTTGTCGTAACGGGGGCTCTTTACTTTACTTTATGGTCAGTACTCGTATATGTGTATCATCCATTTCCTCTTAAACCTGCGACACACTCCATCGACGGGCTCTTTTCTTCCTGATTCTCTCGATATCTTTTTCTTCAATTTCTAGTTGTCATTATATTCTCCACTATACCCATTCTCATTCTTCTTCTACTACCTTTCGTCTCCCTTTGGAGCATAGGTCTTTAACAAACACTTTCTAAGCCGTTCAGTTTCTTGCAATTCTTTTAAGATCATTCAATGTCTTTGTCACCATCTTCATCTCTGGTTCCATCTGTCTTCTCCAAGAATATTTCATATATTATTTTCTATTGCCTTTTTTCCTTGGGGATACCAAAAAAGGGCCTGTATTACTCTCATTTGGCTTCCGCAGTGTGTGTCCTACCCAGCGCCATCGTCTTCGCTGTATCTGTTTATCCACTGTTATTGACTGGTGCTTTTACATATTGCTATGTTAGTGCACTGTCTCATTATATGACCAAAAAAAAAAGTTTGTTTATTTTTCTCCAGCTCTTGGAATTAGCTTTCTCTCTGCACTGACCTCATTTATTTCATCCCAGTTACTCATTCCAAAGGGTCCGGTTTGATCCCCAGTAGTGGCGAATTTTTTTTCGGACTCACAAGGCTCCGGGGTTCACCCAGCCTCTAAAAATGGCTACCAGAGATTTTTCTGCGAAGTAAAGGCGGCTTACCGTGATACCGACCACATCGCACAAAAATATGCTGTGGTCATAGAAAAATATGGTCGCTGACACCATATTCCCCATACGATTAGCAAGGCAGGGGAGAGAACCTTGTTCAGTTACTCATTCCAACCATCCACAGTATTACCCCCGTTATTTATTTATTTTTTTTCTGTAAAACTTCATTTCTGCAGCCTCCGATATTTTGTTTTCTTCTTTCCGTGGGATGTCAACCGTCGAATCAACCAAACGTCATCTATAAAATATTAGATGAAACGCTCCTCCTGCTTTTCTTTCTCTAACTAAATTCATTTCTTTCAATTATTATTATTATTTTTTTTTTTTTTTTAACTCACTCAAAATTAAAATCCAAAACTAGAGAAAGGATGGTTTCACAGACCAGTTTTCTAACAATTTGACAAACCACGATGGGGGTTTGCAGAGCTTGTGTAGATTGAATGTAGATAAAATATTTAAGTCCCCACACACGTTCTGTGTCCAGCACGAAGCACTTTTGAACTTCTGAAAGTGCTTTGGCGGTTGCAACGTGCATTAGCTAGAGTACGTGGATTTTTATTTTAATGGAAGAGAAGTCATTTCTAAAGTGAACGGTGGTGGTGCTGAGTTTTTGATGTTGTGGGTTTGGTTTTATTTTTTTTTATTTGCTTGGGTAAGTGTTTGGGAAGGTGGTGGTGGTGGGGAAGGGGGGGGCGCGTGAGTGATGGGAAAATAGAGAGAAAAAGAAAGAGGGAGAGAGGGGAGGGGACGAGTGGTCTTAAGAAATCGAGGAGAAGAGGAGATTGTGTGAGGGTTTTAAGACAAGAGAGAGAGAGAGAGAGTAGCTGAAAAAAAGAAGGGGAGAGGGGAGAATGGGAGAGAACTGTAAGACAGAAAAGAGAGAGAGAGAGAGAGAGAGATAAGACAAGAGCGAGTGGTTGAAAACAAGAGAGGGTGAGGAAAGAAAAGTGGGAATTATATGATAGGAGAGGACATACCTTTTGTTTTTATTAAGCAAAAAAAGTGAGTGAGTGAGGGAGGGAGAAAGAAAGTGTGGGGACTATTAGCTGAAAAAAGAGGGGGATAGGGGAGAATGGGAGAGAATTGTTAAACAGAAGAGAGAGAGAGAGAGAGAAAGAAAGAGAGAGAGAGAGAGAAAGAGAGAGAGAGAGAGAGGGCGAGAACGAGTGGTTGAAACCAAGAGAGGGTAAGAGGAAACAAAAGTGGGAATTATATGACAGGAAAGAGTAAGACAAAAAAAAAAACAAGTGAGTGAGAGATGGAGGGAGAGAGAGTGAGAGAGGGGAAGGGAGGGAACTAGTGGTCTGAAGAAATAGAGGGAAAGACAAGATTGTGTGAGAGTTCCATTGACATTTCACTGGCCGAAAAATTAAAAAAGCTTTGATAAGAGCTGACTCAATCACCATTAGATGAATTTAAATATAGTAAGACACATATAGTCTTGGGTGGAAGTAAACATGGATTATGATGACTCAATAGTAATGGGAAGTGACTGACTCAAGTAAGTTGCTGCTTTCAATATAAAATTAGCATCTCTTATCTACACTTTACATCTTCGATACCACATGCTGAGTGTTAACACACATCTGCCATTAAGGAAGTGTGGACACTGTAAAACTTGTTTCTCTTTCGCTAAAACACGTTTAGGTTTTATGATACAGTAAAAAAATATATCCTACACATCCGCAGTGTTTGATAATTTTACCTTCTTATCCGATTCATCTATCATCTACTTTTTTTTTTTTTTCATTCCTTACATGTTTAGTTATTAAATTACTGTATACCTTAACTTTAACTTTATCGCCTTTTCCCTCCATCCGCCTTCAATTTTATCTTATCTTTATTCAAGTTGTTAAAATTCAAACATTAAATGACCACCGGAAGGTAAAATAAAACGAATGCAGAAGCGCATGCGCATGCTAATATACAATAACCTTTCAACCTACAACTAGGGAAAATCACATCGCAAGAACACTTCCTGCAGTTTCTATAATAATTTCGCTGAATTATAAATCAATCATTAAAAGTATAAATTAATAATACTTTTTACACGTTATTAATAAAATAACGCCAGCGAAGGAATAGAATTAATCCCTCTGTGACTGCAGTTCATTAGAATAACGTGGTTTTGGCATGCGCATTGCGGACAATTATCTTAACATCCAAGTGACCGTAATCTGCATATGAATTGATTATCTACATTGTATATTTTCTTGAATTCTATTTCTTTTAATAACACACGTGATCTCAACCGCCG